>CAWUFW010008121.1:0-25000 GCA_963921515.1 Calotriton arnoldi
CTACCACCCACCGTTCCCCCAGGTCTCCCGATAAAAATGGTGCCTCACTCGTGTGGGAGGCCCAGTACCCGCGACATGCAAAGACACAAAACGTTTTGAGGCAACATCAACATTGCCTATCAAAAAATGTTTTGTGTCCTTGCATGTCGCGGGTACTGACTGTTCTGTCATTCCCGCATAACCATTGGGCGTTATTTTCCCCATGCGATACCTACCTGGACTCATCACGGTGCATTCTGGGTGTTGCAGTTCACACGAACTACGTGAACTGTCAACAGGTGAGCAGTCAACTACAGGGGGCGGAGCGGGCCCTCGGCCAATAAGAGGGCGTCAGAACTGATGGTTGCAGTGTTGGAAGCCTCCTGGATACTTGGGCGCTGATGAAGGCTGACATATTGCCGAAATGCATTCGCCACATAAAGAATAAAGTTCGCTTCCAAGTCGTTCCCCTGAGTGGTCTCTGCTCTCTCGTAAGAAGGAGTTTTGGTGCATTATTCCCGTGTTGGCCAGAGACACGGTACAGAGACCCCCGCCTCGCAAGTTGGCCCTGACTCCACTGGCTTCGCTGCTGCGGCGGTCTTTCGTTTATTCAAGGGATTGGAAGGTCTGGGCCCGCCATGGACTTTGGGGAGAAAACAAGGCGGTTGTGAGGTCATTGAACCACATGTTGGGCGGCGTGTATTGGCATTGCTGCCCCCGCCGGACACGGCCCCCGATTTCTGAGGCTGAAGCGGTTTGGGGACCCGAGGAAGCGCTTTGTTTTTTCAAGCAGGAGATTGGTTTTAATCACAAACTGTTCTGTCATTCCGCATAACCATTGGGCGTTATTTTCCCCATGCGATACCTAACTGGACTCATCACGGTGCATTCTGGGTGTTGCAGTTCACATGAACTACGTGAACTGTCAACAGGTGAGCAGTCAACTACAGGGGGCGGAGCGGGCCCTCGGCCAATAAGAGGGCGTCAGAACTGATGGTTGCAGTGTTGGAAGCCTCCTGGATACTTGGGCGCTGATGAAGGCTGACATATTGCCGAAATGCATTCGCCACATAAAGAATAAAGTTCACTTCCAAGACGTTCCCCTGTGTGGTCTCTGCTCTCTCGTAAGAAGGAGTTTTGGTGCATATATATACATATATATACACATATATATACATATACATATATATACACATATATATACATATATATATACACATATATATACACATATATATACACATATACATATATATACACATATATACACATATATATATATACACATATATATATATACACATATACACACACATATATATATATATACGCATATACACACATATATATATATATATACATATATACACACACATATATATATATATATACATATATACACACATATATATATATATATACACATATATATATATATACATATATATACACATATATATATATATACACATATATATACACATTATCTACTGGCGGTCGCCAGTAGATAGTTATAGTTAGGACCTATTTTCCATAGGAAATCCGCGACATTCTATTTGAAATAACTCTCTTGCCGGTTGACGAATCTTCGCGAAATTTTCAAACTTTATGGCCCGCTACGGTCCGCTCCTACCCTGAAAGTCTCGGGGTGATTCGTCAAGCGGGGGCCAAGAAAAAGGGGGTCCCAAAACGTGTTTTCCCCATTCATTTTCCCATAGGAAACTTTAGACACGTGCTACAGCCTGAACTGTTGAACGGAATTACACCAAATTTGGCAAAGAGGTAGTTCTTGGTTCAGAAAGAACCCTTTTTGTTAAATGGTGTAAATCCGTTCAGTAGTTGCGGAGAAATTAAAAAATAAGAGTCAAAAAATCAATTTCCCATAGGAAACTTTAGACACGGCTACAGCCTCGAACTGCTGAACGGAATTACACCAAATTTGGCAAAGAGGTAGTTCTTGGTTCAGAAAGAACCCTTTTGTTAAATGGTGTAAATCAGTTCAGTAGTTGCTGAGAAAATCAAAAAGTAAAAGTACATATATATCTATGGGCGCGGAGGATCCGCGCACCCTCCCGATCACGAGCTGCATGCTAATTGGCTGTCAACACTCCAAATCAGGAAGTGTTGGCAGCCATTTTGTCCCTCGGTAGAACCGAGGGACAGAAACAAGTGCGCAAAGTGCACAAAAGGGGGAAGGGTAGCAACACCTGACCCCTAGGTCTGCTCAGGGGTCCCACAAGGACCCCCTGGGCAAAATTTTTAATTTTTTTTTAAAAATCGGCAGGATGCGCTCAGGGTGCGCAGATCCTGCCGGAAAAAAATCGAAGCGCGGTCTCCGCGCTCTATTGTATTTTGCCTCGGGTGGCCCAAGTCCCGGGGGCATGGTGGGGGGTTAATTTTATGTATGGGGGCCTGAAAGGGTCTCCCAAGCCCCGGGACCGCCACCCCCGGGCTTTCATTTTAAAATGGTGCGGGAGGGCACTCGGCCTCCCGCAGCCCCGGGACCACCACCTCCCCGGGCTTCTTTTTAAATTTCCTGTGTGGGGGGCTCGAGCCTCCACACGCCCCGGGACCGCCACCTCCCCGGGCACTAACACATTAGAAATGGGGGTCCGTTTTGGACCCCGAAGCCCCGGGGACCACCACCTCCCCGGGGCTGTGCTGATGTGGGGAGGGGGCCGCGCGGCCCCCTCCTGGAGCCTGTGGTGGCCCTGGGGACCGCCACCCCCAGGGTCGGCTCCTGCAGTGTCCCGGGTGCCTACCCTCGGGACACTGCTGTTTGCAATGACAGGACGGAGCCTCGCGGCTCCCGTCCTGTCATTGCAACTGCTTTGGATATTGGAAGAGAGAGCAGGGAAACCTGCCTCGCTTCCAATATCCAAAGACAATTGCTTTTCACATGGGGAGCAGCATGTTAGCTGCTCCCCATGTGGAAGCAATGCCGGCTCCCTTAGGACACGGGGAGCCGGCGGGACTGTGGGGGTTTGGGGACCCCCCACAGTCCCCAACAAGAGGCCAGGCCCCGGGGGATGGGGTCCCCGGGGCCATGAGTGGCCCGGGAGGGGGCCACGCGGCCTCCCTCCCCAGAAATAATAAAAAAAAAATAAAAAGGCCTTCCCCAGGGGATGGGGTCCCCGGGGCAAAAGGAGGCCTGAGGAGGGGGGCCACGCAGCCCCCTCCTTAAAAATTAATTTAAAAGTGTGGCCATGCCCCGGGGGATGGGGTCCCCGGGGCAGGATTTGGCCACGGAGGGGGGGCCACGCGGCCCCTTCCCGTTTAATTAAAAAAAAAAAAAAGGGGGTAAGGCCCTGGGGGATGGGGTCCCCAGGGCCAAAAATAGGAAAGGAAGGGGGGCCACACAGCCCCCCTTCAGGAAAAAAAAAACGATCGGGCCCACAGGCCCCGCCCCCTTCCTTCACCACTCTGCAAACGCGCCCTGGCGCGTTTGCAGATGGGGAAGTAATTCCCCTTCAATACTGGGGTCCCTGAGGTAACTAGCCCACCAGGAACCTCCAGTATGCGCTAGGGGCTGCCTTGCAGAGAGGTGTACAGAGGCCACGCCCCCTTTACACCTCTCTGCAACGCAGCTCTGTGGCGCTTTTGGAGGTACATGGTGGGCTAGTTGCACCCCAGGGACCCTCAGGATTCAAGGGAGTTAATCCCCCGACTTAAAACGCGCCATGGGCGCGTTTGCACAGTGGTGAAGGGAGGGCGGGGCTTCAGGTGACGTGTGCAAACAGGCCCCGTGGCGCGTTTTAAGATGGGGAATCAAATCCTTCAATCCTGAGGGTCCTGGGGCCAACTAGCCCAACAGGTACATCCAGAAAGCGCACAGAGCTGCGTTGCAGAGAGGTGTAAAAGGGGTGTGGCCTCTACACGTCTCTGCAACGCAGCCCCTGGCGCATACTGGAGGTTCCTGGTGGGCTAGTTGGCCCCTAGGGACCCTCATGATTCAAGGGGACTTAATCCCCCAACTTAAAACGCGCCACGGGGCGCGTTTGCACAGATGTCACCTTAGGCCCCGCCCCTCCCTTCACCATTGTGCAAATATTCCTCTAAAATCAGCCGAAATACGAATTCCGATTTACTCACCTGTTATAAGGAGAGACCTCAGTGCTGTATCTTTCAGCCCAGTACTGGTCCTGAAAAGTAATTTTAACCGTACTTACCAGTAACTTGAATTTCCTTCCATAGGCTAACATTGACTGGTTTCACTTGGAAATTCTTCTGTGTGTGGAGTTTTGGAACTTTAAAATATTCCTCTAAAATCAGCCGAAATACGAATTCCGATTTACTCACCTGTTATCAGGAGAGACCTCAGTGCTGCATCTT
This sequence comes from Calotriton arnoldi, assembly GCA_963921515.1. NCBI lineage: Eukaryota > Metazoa > Chordata > Amphibia > Caudata > Salamandridae > Calotriton > Calotriton arnoldi. The sequence goes on from CAWUFW010008121.1 coordinate 4,312, forward strand.
TCAGCCCAGTACTGGTCCTGAAAAGTAATTTTAACCGTACTTGCCGGTAACTTGAATTTCCTTCATAGGCTAACATTGACTGGTTTCACTTGGAAATTCTTCTAAGTGTGGAGTTTTGGAACTTTATAATATTCCTCTAAAATCAACCAAAGTACGAATTCCAATTTACTCACCTGTTATCAGGAGAGAACCCAGTGCTGCATCTTTTAGCCCAGCACTGACCCTGAAAAGTAATTCTAACCGTACTTACCAGTAACTTGTATTTCCTTCCATAGGAATCCATTGTCTGGTTTTCAGCATAAAAGTTTTAAAGTGTCGATTTTTCCCAAACTACAAATATTCCTTAAAAATCGCCTGTATGACTAAAACGCATTCTTTCAACTGTTTACAGGAGATGCACCAGTGCTGGATCCAGGATCCAACACTGAGTAAGAAAAAGTAACGATAACACTACTTACCTGCTAAGTGAATTTCCTCCCATAGGATAACATTGGTGATTCTATGTGAAAAAGTTTCTAAGTGTCAACTTTTAAAATACAATAATATTCCTTAAAAATCACTACTGTAACCAAAACGCTTTACTCAACTGTTTACAGGAGATGTCCCAGGACTGAATCTAGGATCCAGTCCTGTGGTTAGAAAAGTAATCCATAAAGTAACTAATTGCATTTAACTAGAAATTCACATTGAGCTCAATGTTGCATTGTGTTTGAAATTGTGTTGCCCATTGCAACAACTGTAACTACTGTACTTAAAACTCTATTGCCTATTTGCAAACTATTTAAACTAAAGTAATTCATTCTGAGAAAGTATATTTTGTAAAGTAATGTATAATGTAATTACAATGTAATTTAATAAATAAAATATATCAAAATAAATAGTTTTAAAAATGTAGTAAATCAGTATCAAAAAAATAAATATAACAATTAATACATTTAAAAATTGTCATTTACAAAACCTTTGAAATTCACTGAAAAAACCATAGGTTTTAGGGGCGTTATAGTTAGAAATTAGCATTTAAAAACCTTTGAAATTCACTGAAAAAACCATAGGTTTCAGACACGTTATAGTTAGAAATTAGCATTTAAAAAACCTTTGAAATTCACTGAAAAAACCATAGGTTTTAGGGACAGTTATAGTTAGTTGGACATTTCACTCATACAAAACCCGTGAAATTCCCCTGTTATAGTTAGTTCAGCTAACTATAACTCGCGCCCCGCAATGCACTGCTGATGACGTCACATATTACATCACTCATGACATGGTCAGTGACATCACTGATGACATCACTGATGACATCTCAAATGACATCACTGATGACATCATCCACGTGATAATCTGATGCACCTCCTCACACCCTAATATAACCTTTGATATACCCAATCTAAATTACAGACTGCCATTCGCAAAACCATAGACACTCCAACACCAATAACTACATACCCACTCACTGATTCTTAGGTCTACACACACACATCCACTCACTCACCCGTACAGTCACTCATACTTATGGTCACTCAGTACAGGACTATCATATGCACTCTTACTCCTATATAGACACTCAAACACCGCCACTCATTCATAGAGGTACTCACACACCTAGTCAGTCATGCAAATAATTAAACACACTGCCATTTACTCACCTATACAGTTATACACACACCAGCTCACTTAATCATACAAATACTAGCACATTGTTACGCTCTTATACAATCACTGATACAAGCACACACTCATCCATACAGCCACTATCACAATCACTCACTCTCGCTTATAGCTATTTATATACTCCAACACACATATATACTGCCTTTCACATATGTAGTTACTCACACATGTACCACTGGGACATATATTCACTCACTAACACACTCTTACACACACTTACCCACCCATACAGTCTATCACAGATGCACTCTTGAAACCATCCACCCAGTGAATCACCCACTCACACATCTATGCACAGAGTCGCACACACCCCTCCCACACAAACACTGAGGCACCCATACAGATACTCAGAGAACCATTCAATAACTCATATAGACACTCATGTAGCTATTCACAAACACATGCGGCCACTTACACAGCAACAGACAGACGGATACAGACATTCACCCAGTTTAGTCACTAACCCATGCATTCAGTAAGATACGTTAAATCACTCACTTATAGAGTCAGTCACGCACCTACTAAATCATCCATACAGACACTTAGACACCCACTCATTCTTCAATACGTCTTTTCCTATATATATTAAAAATATTTAAACTTTACAGAAACACACAGTCACTGGATGATGTCATCAGTGATGTCATTTGAGATGTCATCAGTGATGTCATCAGTGATGTCATCAGTGATGTCACTGACCATGTCATGAGTGATGTAATATGTGACGTCATCAGCAGTGCATTGCGGGCGCGAGTTATAGTTAGCTGAACTAACTATAACAGTGGAATTTCACGGGTTTTGTACGAGTGAAATGTCCAACTAACTATAACTGTCCCTAAAACCTATGGTTTTTTCAGTGAATATATATATATATACACATATACACATATATATATATCAAAAGTAAATCTAAGTAGATGTCTCAGGAAATATAACCACACAGTCTGATACGGTGTAATAACCAAGTTTTGATTAAAACTTGGTTATTACACCGTATCGGATTGTGTGGTTGTATTTCCTGAGAGCGCATCTACTTTGGATTTACTTTTGGTATTATTTCGCCAGCACGCTCCGCTGGCGTATGCGCCACCTTCCATGGGTTCAAGCAGTTCGGAAGGAGCAGCGAGACAGTTGGACATATATATATATATACACATATATATATATACACATATATATATATTACTGCTCCATGGTTGTCCACCTGTAAGTAGCACTCGAGCAACAGCTTGATTCATGTATAGGTAAGGACGGGGACCGCCCGTAGGAGCCGCTCCATAGTGATATTGCCTGACGCGTTTCGAATCACCACATGATTCTCTTCAGAGGCTTTAATGGAACGGTGTGCGCAACCGCTAACCCACCTCCGACACCCCCCCAATGGGAGGTTCAAATGAAACTGTGCCTTCTGGGAAGTGTAGTGCGGGTAGCACATAATCAAGTCCTGTATGGACCCCACAGGTGGGCCCGTCCACGATCCTGTATACAGCTGCTGTTCCACTTTCGTGGCCCCCAATCTTACGGGGTGGTGCACACTCCACGGCTGGACTGCCGCGTTAAATTACTGCTCCATGGTTGTCCACCTGTAAGTAGCACTCGAGCAACAGCTTGATTCATGTATAGGTAAGGACGGGGGACCGCCCGTAGGAGCCGCTCCATAGTGATATTGCCTGACGCGTTTCGAATCACCATATGATTCTCTTCAGAGGCTTTAATGGAACGGTGTGCGCAACCGCTAACCCACCTCCGACACACCCCCCAATGGGAGGTTCAAATGAAACTGTGCCTTCTGGGAAGTGTAGTGCGGGTAGCACATAATCAAGTCCTGTATGGACCCCACAGGTGGGCCCGTCCACGATCCTGTATACAGCTGCTGTTCCACTTTCGTGGCCCCCAATCTTACGGGGTGGTGCACACTCCGCGGCTGGACTGCCGCGTTAAATTACTGCTCCATGGTTGTCCACCTGCAAGTAGCACTCGAGCAACAGCTTGATTCATGTATAGGTAAGGACGGGGGACCGCCTGTAGGAGCCGCTCCATAGTGATATTGCCTGACGCGTTTCGAATCACCTTATGATTCTCTTCAGAGGCTTTAATGGAACGGTGTGCGTAACCGCTAACCCACTTCCGACACACCCCCAATGGGAGGTTCAAATGAAACTGTGCCTTCTGGGAAGTGTAGTGCGGGTAGCACATAATCAAGTCCTGTATGGACCCCACAGGTGGGCCCGTCCACGATCCTGTATACAGCTGCTGTTCCACTTTCGTGGCCCCCAATCTTACGGGGTGGTGCACACTCCGCGGCTGGACTGCCGCGTTAAATTACTGCTCCATGGTTGTCCACCTGTAAGTAGCACTCGAGCAACAGCTTGATTCATGTATAGGTAAGGACGGGGGACCGCCCGTAGGAGCCGCTCCATAGTGATATTGCCTGACGCGTTTCGAATCACCATATGATTCTCTTCAGAGGCTTTAATGGAACGGTGTGCGCATATATATACACATATATACATATATATACATACATATATATACACATACATATATATATATATACATATATATACACGTACATATATATATACATATATATACACATACATATATATACACATACATATACACATATATGTATGTCCAGGATTGTGTCAAGGTTTCAACCTGAAACACATCATTCAGCCTCTCACTTGGAGTAATAAAATAAAAAGGCTGACAGAGATACTCATTAGCGCCACGGACCAACTGCATGCTGGAACTTGCAGTCTTTGAACACTGAGCAGCTTGAGTACACTCTGAAGTAATGAGATTCTGGTGTGTCCCACGCTACTTTAGGAGGATGGGCTTACACGAGTGAACTGAAACCTCAAATCACCCGAGGCATTTGAAAAAGGCAGTCGCCGAAACGCGTTATGCCGGGTTTTGAATAAACGGAGTCTTCTAAGCCCCGCTGTGTCCCTGTTTCTACTTTCACGGAATGAGAAGTTTTTGCATATATATATATATATATATATATATATATACACACATACATATACACATATATATATATATACATATACATATACACATATATATATATATATACATATACATATATATTTATACATATACATATACACACATATATATATATATATATACACACATATATATATATACATATATATACACATATATATATACATATATATATTCACACATATATATATACATATATATTCCACACATATATATATATATATATATATACATATATATACACATATATATATACATATATATACACATATATTTATATATAGATATATATTCATTATCTACTGGCGGTCGCCAGTAGATAGTTATAGTTAGGACCTATTTTCCATAGGAAATCCGCGACATTCTATTTGAAATAACTCTCTTACCGGTTGACGAATCTTCGCGAAATTTTCAAACTTTATGGCCCGCTCCGGTCCGCTCCTACCCTGAAAGTCTCGGGGTGATTCATCAAGCGGGGGCCGAGAAAAAGGGGGGTCCCAAAACGTGTTTTCCCCATTCATTTTCCCATAGGAAACTTTAGACACGGCTACAGCCCGAACTGCTGAACGGAATTACACCAAATTTGGCAAAGAGGTAGTTCTTGGTTCAGAAAGAACCCTTTTGTTAAATGGTGTAAATCCGTTCAGTAGTTGCGGAGAAATTAAAAAAATAAGAGTCAAAAAATCAATTTCCCATAGGAAACTTTATGCAAGGCTACAGCCCGAACTGCTGAACGGAATTACACCAAATTTGGCAAAGAGGTAGTTCTTGGTTCAGAAAGAACCCTTTTTGTTAAATGGTGTAAATCCGTTCAGTAGTTGCTGAGAAAATCAAAAGTAAAAACACATATATATCTGGGCGGAGCCTAACCACACATGTCATCGTGAGATCTGATTGGCTGTCAGCACTTCATCCTGGAATTGCTGGCAGCCATCTTGAGACCAATATACATGATAGTACCCCATTGAAATGCCTTGTAGTGAATCAAAGATTTTGAGGGTTACCAAAAGGAGAACTATTAAGGGTGATAACAGACTTTAGTTACATTAGAATTCATTTGTTGATGGTACCATACTAATTTCAGGAATTGTGGTGTGTTCTAAGGTGATTTTACCCTGTGAAAAACCTTCTGCTGGGATATCATGAATCATGTTTGAGAGAAAACTATTTTCACATGCTTGTCCCATACAGTTTTGGAAGGTGCTCCAGAAGCTAAAATGAGAGCATATTTTCTGTAAATTCACATTATCTTTCTCAGTCATGTGAGAATGAAGTCTGACATTCTCAGTAAAACATGTACATCCAACAAGGGCAGAGACTGTCAGTTGATTCCTTTGTGTTCTACTGCAGCTTCCCAGAGTGTTCTAAAGAACAACTAGAGTGCTAACAGCCTTACTTATGACAAAAGTATGGCACACCTGAAGCCATCTTGATTGGAATAAACTGGTAACACTTAAAACATTTAATTTAAAAAGGAACAAAATGATGGGGTTCATTTTGTCATAGAAATTATGGTTAGTGCTATAGAAAGAAAAATTAGGACATGTTTCAAGTGAGATCTCAAATATCTTCCTGTTATATTTCAACAGGAGCAGCCTGCCAGTTGATGCCTTTGTGTTCTACTGCAGCTTCCCAGAGTGTTCTAAAGAACAACTAGAGCGCTAACAGCCTTACTTATGACAAAAGTATGGCACACCGGAAGCCATCTTGATTGGAATAAACCGTTAATACTTAAAACATTTAATTTAAAAAGGAACAAAATGAGGGGTTCTTTTTTAAATAGAAATTATGGTTAGTGCTGCAGAAAGAAAAATGAGGGCATGTTTTAAGTGAGATCTCAAATCCTCTTCTATTTCATTAGAAAATTCTGACATGCAGACTGAAACAATCACTTTCAATACCAGCAGCAGACTTCCAGTTAACTCCCTGGTGAGCAGTAGCTTTAGTACAGTGATCTAATGAGCAACTAGAGTGCTAACATTCTGAATTTATGGCAAATGTGAGACACATCTGAATGCCTTCTTGATGGAATCAAAGTAAAAAACTGAAAGCATTTCCTACTGAGGAGACTGCAGTAAATGAGGAAATTAGGAAACTTCATAACAAAGAAGTCTTCCAAGATGGCCACCAGAGAAAAAAGAGCCCAAATGTAGCACAAATATTACCCAGATGTAGCCCACATATAGCCCAATGACAAAAGTGTGCAAAACACTTTTTATTTTTAGTTTTTTTGCAGTTTTATGTAGTGCAGACTGGTCAGGTATTGGAGCGTTGCATCTTAAAACATGACCCCCTACACTACAAAAACACTACTGCACTACTCTAAACCCTAAAACACTACCCCAGCACGACTCCCTACACTACACAAGCACCACTGCACTATCCTAAACCCTAAAACACTACCCCCAGCATGACCCCCTACACTACACAAACACCACTGCACTACCCTAAACCCTAAAACACTACCCCAGCACGATCCCCTACACTACCCAAACACCACTGCACTAACCTAAATCCTAAAACAATACCCCCAGCACGACCCCCTACACTACCCAAACACCACTGCACTACCCTAAAACATGACCCCCTACACTACACAAACACCACTGCACTACCCTAAACCCTAAAACACTACCCCCAGCACGACCCCCTACACTACACAAGCACCACTGCACTACCCTAAACCCTAAAACACTACCCCCAGAACGACCCCTACACTGCCCGAACACCACTGCACTGCCCTAAACCTTGAAACACCAGCCCCTGCACGACCCCCTACACTGTTCGAACACCACTGCACTGCCCTAAACCCTGAAACACCACCCCCAGCACGACCCCCTACACTGCCCGAACACCACTGCACTGCCCTAAACCCTGAAACACCACCCCTTCACGACCCCCTACACTGCCCGAACACCACTGCACTGCCCTAAACCCTGAAACACCACCCCCAGCACGGCCCCCTACACTGCCCAAACACCACTGCACTGCCCTAAACCCTGAAACACTATCCCCAGCAAGACCCCCTACACTGCCCAAACACCACTCCACTGCCCTAAACCCTGAAACATCACCCCCAGCAAGACCCCCTACACTGCCCGAACACCACTGCCCTAAACCCTGAAACACCACCCCCAGCACGACCCCCTACACTGCCCGAACACCACTGCACTGCCCTAAACCCTGAAACACCACCCCCAGCACGACCCCCTACACTGCACGAACACCACTGCTCTGCCCAAAACCCTGAAACACCAGCCCCAGCACGACCCCCTACACTGCCCGAACACCACTGCACTGCCCTAAACCCTGAAACACCAGCCCCAGCACGACCCCCTACACTGCCCGAACACCACTGCACTACCCTAAACCCAGAAACACCACCCCCAGCACGACCCCCTACACTGCCTGAGCACCACTGCACTGCCCTAAACCCTGAAACACCAGCCCCAGCATGACCCCCTACACTGCCCGAACACCACTGCACTGCCCTAAACCCTGAAACACCAGCCCCAGCACGACCACCTACACTGCACGAACACCACTGCACTGCCCTAAACCCTGAAACACCAGCCCCAGCATGACCCCCTACACTGCCCGAACACCACTGCACTGCCCTAAACCGTGAAACACTAGCCCCAGCACGACCCCCTACACTGCCAGAACACCATTGCACTGCCCTAAACCCTGAAACACCAGCCCCAGCACAACCCCCTACACTGCCCGAACACTACTGCACTGCCCTAAACCCTGAAACACCACCCCGTGCACGACCCCCTACACTGCCCGAACACCACTGCACTGCCCTAAACCCTGAAACACCACCCCCAGCACGACACCCTACACTGCCCGAACACCACTGCACTGCCCTAAACCCTGAAACACCATTCCCCTGCACGACCCCCTACACTGCCCGAACACTACTGCACTGCCCTAAACCCTGAAACACCATCCCCAGCACGACCCCCTACACTGCACGAACACCCCTGCACTGCCCTAAACCCTGAAACACTACCCCCAGCAAGACCCCTACACTGCCCGAACACCACTGCACTGCCCTAAACCCTGAAACATCACCCCCAGCAAGACCCCCTACACTGCCCGAACACCACTGCCCTAAACCCTGAAACACCACCCCCAGCAAGACCCCCTACACTGCCCGAACACCACTGCACTACCCTAAACCCTACAACACTACCCCCAGCACGACCCCCTACACTACACAAGCACCACTGCACTACCCTAAACCCTAAAACACTACCCCCAGAACGACCCCCTACACTGCCCGAACACCACTGCACTGCCCTAAACCTTGAAACACCAGCCCCTGCACGACCCCCTACACTGTTCGAACACCACTGCACTGCCCTAAACCCTGAAACACCACCCCCAGCACGACCCCCTACACTGCCGAACACCACTGCACTGCCCTAAACCCTGAAACACCACCCCTTCACGACCCCCTACACTGCCCGAACACCACTGCACTGCCCTAAACCCTGAAACACCACCCCCAGCACGGCCCCCTACACTGCCCAAACACCACTGCACTGCCCTAAACCCTGAAACACTATCCCCAGCAAGACCCCTACACTGCCCAAACACCACTCCACTGCCCTAAACCCTGAAACATCACCCCCAGCAAGACCCCCTACACTGCCCGAACACCACTGCCCTAAACCCTGAAACACCACCCCCAGCACGACCCCCTACACTGCCCGAACACCACTGCACTGCCCTAAACCCTGAAACACCACCCCCAGCACGACCCCCTACACTGCCCGAACACCACTGCTCTGCCCAAAACCCTGAAACACAAGCCCCAGCACAACTCCCTACACTGCCCGAACACCACTGCACTGCCCTAAACCCTGAAACACCAGCCCCAGCACGACCCCCTACACTGCCCAAACACCACTGCACTACCCTAAACCCATAAACACCACCCCCAGCACGACCCCCTACACTGCCCAAACACCACTGCACTGCCCTAAACCCTGAAACACCATCCCCAGCAAGACCCCTACACTGCCCAAACACCACTCCACTGCCCTAAACCCTGAAACATCACCCCAGCAAGACCCCCTACACTGCCCGAACACCACTGCCCTAAACCCTGAAACACCACCCCCAGCACGACCCCCTACACTGCCCGAACACCACTGCACTGCCCTAAACCCTGAAACACCAGCCCCAGCACGACCCCCTACACTGCCCGAACACCACTGCACTGCCCTAAACCCTGAAACACCATCCCCAGCACGACCCCCTACACTGCCCGAACACCACTGCACTGCCCTAAACCCTGAAACACCACCCCCAGCACGACCCCCTATACTGCCTGAGCACCACTGCACTGCCCTAAACCCTGAAACACCAGCCCCAGCATGACCCCCTACACTGCCCGAACACCACTGCACTGCCCTAAACCCTGAAACACCAGCCCCAGCATGACCCCCTACACTGCCCGAACACCACTGCACTGCCCTAAACCGTGAAACACCAGCCCCAGCACGACCCCCTACACTGCCAGAACACCACTGCACTGCACTAAACCCTGAAACACCAGCCCCAGCACAACCCCTACACTGCCCGAACACTACTGCACTGCCCTAAACCCTGAAACACCACCCCCAGCACGACCCCCTACACTGCCCGAACACCACTGCACTGCCCTAAACCCTGAAACACCACCCCCAGCACGACACCCTACACTGCCCGAACACCACTGCACTGCCCTAAACCCTGAAACACCATTCCCCCTGCATGACCCCCTACACTGCCCGAACACTACTGCACTGCCCTAAACCCTGAAACACCATCCCCAGCACGACCCCCTACACTGCACGAACACCCCTGCACTGCCCTAAACCCTGAAACACTACCCCCAGCAAGACCCCCTACACTGCCCGAACACCACTGCACTGCCCTAAACCCTGAAACATCACCCCCAGCAAGACCCCTACACTGCCCGAACACCACTGCCCTAAACCCTGAAACACCACCCCCAGCAAGACCCCCTACACTGCCCGAACACCACTGCACTACCCTAAACCCTACAACACTACCCCCAGCACGACCCCCTACACTACACAAGCACCACTGCACTACCCTAAACCCTAAAACACTACCCCCAGAACGACCCCCTACACTGCCCGAACACCACTGCACTGCCCTAAACCTTAAAACACCAGCCCCTGCACGACCCCCTACACTGTTCGAACACCACTGCACTGCCCTAAACCCTGAAACACCACCCCGAGCACGACCCCCTACACTGCCAAACACCACTGCACTGCCCTAAACCCTGAAACACCACCCCTTCACGACCCCCTACACTGCCCGAACACCACTGCACTGCCCTAAACCCTGAAACACCACCCCCAGCACGGCCCCCTACACTGCCCAAACACCACTGCACTGCCCTAAACCCTGAAACACTATCCCCAGCAAGACCCCCTACACTGCCCAAACACCACTCCACTGCCCTAAACCCTGAAACATCACCCCCAGCAAGACCCCCTAAACTGCCCGAACACCACTGCCCTAAACCCTGAAACACCACCCCCAGCACGACACCCTACACTGCCCGAACACCACTGCACTGCCCTAAACCCTGAAACACCACCCCCAGCACGACCCCCTACACTGCCCGAACACCACTGCACTGCCCTAAACCCTGAAACACCACCCCCTTCACGACCCCCTACACTGCCCGAACACCACTGCACTGCCCTAAACCCTGAAACACCACCCCAGCACGGCCCCCTACTCTGCCCAAACACCACTGCACTGCCCTAAACCCTGAAACACTATCCCCAGCAAGACCCCCTACACTGCCCAAACACCACTCCACTGCCCTAAACCCTGAAACATCACCCCCAGCAAGACCCCCTACACTGCCCGAACACCACTGCCCTAAACCCTGAAACACCACCCCCAGCACGACCCCCTACACTGCCCGAACACCACTGCACTGCCCTAAACCCTGAAACACCACCCCCAGCACGACCCCCTACACTGCACGAACACCACTGCTCTGCCCAAAACCCTGAAACACCAGCCCCAGCACGACCCCCTACACTGCCCGAACACCACTGCACTGCCCTAAACCCTGAAACACCAGCCCCAGCACGACCCCCTACACTGCCCGAACACCACTGCACTACCCTAAACCCAGAAACACCTCCCCCAGCACGACCCCCTACACTGCCTGAGCACCACTGCACTGCCCTAAACCCTGAAACACCAGCCCCAGCATGACCCCCTACACTGCCCGAACACCACTGCACTGCCCTAAACCCTGAAACACCAGCCCCAGCATGACCCCCTACACTGCCCGAACACCACTGCACTGCCCTAAACCCTGAAACACCAGCCCCAGCACGACCACCTACACTGCACGAACACCACTGCACTGCCCTAAACCCTGAAACACCAGCCCCAGCATGACCCCCTACACTGCCCGAACACCACTGCACTGCCCTAAACCGTGAAACACTAGCCCCAGCACGACCCCCTACACTGCCAGAACACCATTGCACTGCCCTAAACCCTGAAACACCAGCCCCAGCACAACCCCCTACACTGCCCGACCACTACTGCACTGCCCTAAACCCTGAAACACCACCCCATGCAAGACCCCCTACACTGCCCGAACACCACTGCACTGCCCTAAACCCTGAAACACCACCCCCAGCACGACACCCTACACTGCCCGAACACCACTGCACTGCCCTAAACCCTGAAACACAATTCCCCCTGCACGACCCCCTACACTGCCCGAACACTACTGCACTGCCCTAAACCCTGAAACACCCACCCCAGCACGACCCCCTACACTGCACGAACACCCCAGCACTGCCCTAAACCCTGAAACACTACCCCCAGCAAGACCCCTACACTGCCCGAACACCACTGCACTGCCCTAAACCCTGAAACATCACCCCCAGCAAGACCCCATACACTGCCCGAACACCACTGCCCTAAACCCTGAAACACCACCCCCAGCAAGACCCCCTACACTGCCCGAACACCACTGCACTACCCTAAACCCTACAACACTACCCCCAGCACGACCCCCTACACTACACAAGCACCACTGCACTACCCTAAACCCTACAACACTACCCCCAGAACGACCCCCTACACTGCCCGAACACCACTGCACTGCCCTAAACCTTGAAACACCAGCCCCTGCACGACCCCCTACACTGTTCGAACACCACTGCACTGCCCTAAACCGTGAAACACCACCCCCAGCACGACCCCCTACACTGCCCGAACACCACTGCACTGCCCTAAACCCTGAAACACCACCCCCTTCACGACCCCTACACTGCCCGAACACCACTGCACTGCCCTAAACCCTGAAACACCACCCCCAGCACGGCCCCCTACACTGCCCAAACACCACTGCACTGCCCTAAACCCTGAAACACTATCCCCAGCACGACCCCTACACTGCCCAAACACCACTCCACTGCCCTAAACCCTGAAACATCACCCCTAGCAAGACCCCCTACACTGCCCGAACACTACTGCCCTAAACCCTGAAACACCACCTCCAGCACGACCCCCTACACTGCCCGAACACCACTGCACTGCCCTAAACCCTGAAACACCACCCCCAGCATGACCCCCTACACTGCCCGAACACCACTGCTCTGCCCAAAACCCTGAAACACAAGCCCCAGCACGACCCCCTACACTGCCCGAACACCACTGCACTGCCCTAAACCCTGAAACACCACCCCCAGCACGACCCCCTACACTGCCCAAACACCACTGCACTGCCCTAAACCCTGAAACACTATCCCCAGCAAGACCCCCTACACTGCCCAAACACCACTCCACTGCCCTAAACCCTGAAACATCACCCCCAGCAAGACCCCCCACACTGCCCGAACACACCACTGCCCTAAACCCTGAAACACCAACCCCAGCACGACCCCCTACACTGCCCGAACACCACTGCACTGCCCTAAATCCTGAAACACCACCCCCAGCACGACCCCCTACACTGCCCGAACACCACTGCACTGCCCAAAACCCTGAAACACCAGCCCCAGCACGACCCCCTACACTGCCCGAACACCACTGCACTACCCTAAACCCAGAAACACCACCCCCAGCACGACCCCCTACACTGCCTGAGCACCACTGCACTGCCCTAAACCCTGAAACACCAGCCCCAGCATGACCCCCTACACTGCCCGAACACCACTGCACTGCCCTAAACCCTGAAACACCAGCCCCAGCATGACCCCCTACACTGCCCGAACACCACTGCACTGCCCTAAACCGTGAAACACTAGCCCCAGCACGACCCCCTACACTGCCAGAACACCATTGCACTGCCCTAAACCCTGAAACACCAGCCCCAGCACAACCCCCTACACTGCCCGAACACTACTGCACTGCCCTAAACCCTGAAACACCACCCCGTGCACGACCCCCTACACTGCCCGAACACCACTGCACTGCCCTAAACCCTGAAACACCACCCCCAGCACGACACCCTACACTGCCCGAACACCACTGCACTGCCCTAAACCCTGAAACACCATTCCCCCTGCATGACCCCCTACACTGCCCGAACACTACTGCACTGCCCTAAACCCTGAAACACCATCCCCAGCACGACCCCTACACTGCACGAACACCCCTGCACTGCCCTAAACCCTGAAACACTACCCCCAGCAAGACCCCCTACACTGCCCGAACACCACTGCACTGCCCTAAACCCTGAAACATCACCCCCAGCAAGACCCCTACACTGCCCGAACACCACTGCCCTAAACCCTGAAACACCACCCCCAGCAAGACCCCCTACACTGCCCGAACACCACTGCACTACCCTAAACCCTACAACACTACCCCCAGCACGACCCCCTACACTACACAAGCACCACTGCACTACCCTAAACCCTAAAACACTACCCCCAGAACGACCCCTACACTGCCCGAACACCACTGCACTGCCCTAAACCTTGAAACACCAGCCCCTGCACGACCCCCTACACTGTTCGAACACCACTGCACTGCCCTAAACCCTGAAACACCACCCCGAGCACGACCCCCTACACTGCCGAACACCACTGCACTGCCCTAAACCCTGAAACACCACCCCCTTCACGACCCCCTACACTGCCCGAACACCACTGCACTGCCCTAAACCCTGAAACACCACCCCCAGCACGGCCCCCTACACTGCACAAACACCACTGCACTGCCCTAAACCCTGAAACACTATCCCCAGCAAGACCCCCTACACTGCCCAAACACCACTCCACTGCCCTAAACCCTGAAACATCACCCCCAGCAAGACCCCCTAAACTGCCTGAACACCACTGGCCTAAACCCTGAAACACCACCCCCAGCACGACCCCCTACACTGCCCAAACACCACTGCACTACCCTAAACCCTGAAACACCAGCCCCCTGCACGACCCCCTACACTGCCCGAACACCACTGCACTCCCTAAACCCTGAAACACCACCCCTCAGCACGACACCCTACACTGCCCGAACACCACTGCACTGCCCTAAACCCTAAAACACCACCCCCAGCATGACCCCCTACACTGCCCAAACACCACTGCTCTGCCCAAAACCCTGAAACACAAGCCCCAGCACGACCCCCTACACTGCCCGAACACCACTGCACTGCCCTAAACCCTGAAACACCAGCCCCAGCACGACCCCCTACACTGCCCGAACACCACTGCACTACCCTAAACCCATAAACACCACCCCCAGCACGACCCCCTACACTGCCCAAACACCACTGCACTGCCCTAAACCCTGAAACACTATCCCCAGCAAGACCCCCTACACTGCCCAAACACCACTCCACTGCCCTAAACCCTGAAACATCACCCCCAGCAAGACCCCCTACACTGCCCGAACACCACTGCCCTAAACCCTGAAACACCACCCCAGCACGACCCCCTACACTGCCCGAACACCACTGCACTGCCCTAAACCCTGAAACACCACCCCCAGCACGACCCCCTACACTGCATGAACACCACTGCTCTGCCCAAAACCCTGAAACACCAGCCCCAGCACGACCCCCTACACTGCCCGAACACCACTGCACTGCCCTAAACCCTGAAACACCAGCCCCAGCACGACCCCCTACACTGCCCAAACACCACTGCACTACCCTAAACCCAGAAACACCACCCCCAGCACGACCCCTACACTGCCTGAGCACCACTGCACTGCCCTAAACCCTGAAACACCAGCCCCAGCATGACCCCCTACACTGCCCGAACACCACTGCACTACCCTAAACCCTGAAACACCAGCCCCAGCATGACCCCCTACACTGCCCGAACACCACTGCACTGCCCTAAACCGTGAAACACTAGCCCCAGCACGACCCCCTACACTGCCAGAACACCATTGCACTGCCCTAAACCCTGAAACACCAGCCCCAGCACAACCCCCTACACTGCCCGAACACTACTGCACTGCCCTAAACCCTGAAACACCACCCCGTGCACGACCCCTACACTGCCCGAACACCACTGCACTGCCCTAAACCCTGAAACACCACCCCCAGCACGACACCCTACACTGCCCGAACACCACTGCACTGCCCTAAACCCTGAAACACCATTCCCCCTGCATGACCCCCTACACTGCCCGAACACTACTGCACTGCCCTAAACCCTGAAACACCATCCCCAGCACGACCCCTACACTGCACGAACACCCCTGCACTGCCCTAAACCCTGAAACACTACCCCCAGCAAGACCCCTACACTGCCCGAACACCACTGCACTGCCCTAAACCCTGAAACATCACCCCCAGCAAGACCCCCTACACTGCCCGAACACCACTGCCCTAAACCCTGAAACACCACCCCCAGCAAGACCCCCTACACTGCCCGAACACCACTGCACTACCCTAAACCCTACAACACTACCCCCAGCACGACCCCCTACACTACACAAGCACCACTGCACTACCCTAAACCCTAAAACACTACCCCCAGAACGACCCCCTACAGTGCCCGAACACCACTGCACTGCCCTAAACCTTGAAACACCAGCCCCTGCACGACCCCCTACACTGTTCGAACACCACTGCACTGCCCTAAACCCTGAAACACCACCCCGAGCACGACCCCCTACACTGCCGAACACCACTGCACTGCCCTAAACCCTGAAACACCACCCCCTTCACGACCCCCTACACTGCCCGAACACCACTGCACTGCCCTAAACCCTGAAACACCACCCCCAGCACGGCCCCCTACACTGCCCAAACACTACTGCACTGCCCTAAACCCTGAAACACTATCCCCAGCAAGACCCCCTACACTGCCCAAACACCACTCCACTGCCCTAAACCCTGAAACATCACCCCCAGCAAGACCCCCTAAACTGCCTGAACACCACTGCCCTAAACCCAGAAACACCACCCCCAGCACGACCCCCTACACTGCCTGAGCACCACTGCACTGCCCTAAACCCTGAAACACCAGCCCCAGCATGACCCCTACACTGCCCGAACACCACTGCACTGCCCTAAACCGTGAAACACTAGCCCCAGCACGACCCCCTACACTGCCAGAACACCATTGCACTGCCCTAAACCCTGAAACACCAGCCCCAGCACAACCCCTACACTGCCCGAACACTACTGCACTGCCCTAAACCCTGAAACACCACCCCGTGCACGACCCCCTACACTGCCCGAACACCACTGCACTGCCCTAAACCCTGAAACACCACCCCCAGCACGACACCCTACACTGCCCGAACACCACTGCACTGCCCTAAACCCTGAAACACCATTCCCCTGTATGACCCCCTACACTGCCCGAACACTACTGCACTGCCCTAAACCCTGAAACACCATCCCCAGCACGACCCCTACACTGCACGAACACCCCTGCACTGCCCTAAACCCTGAAACACTACCCCCAGCAAGACCCCCTACACTGCCCGAACACCACTGCACTGCCCTAAACCCTGAAACATCACCCCCAGCAAGACCCCCTACACTGCCCGAACACCACTGCCTGCCCTAAACCCTGAAACACCACCCCCAGCAAGACCCCCTACACTGCCTGACCACTGCACTGCCCTAAACCCTGAAACACCAGCCCCAGCATGACCCCCTACACTGCCCGAACACCACTGCACTGCCCTAAACCCTGAAACACCAGCCCCAGCACGACCACCTACACTGCCCGAACACCACTGCACTGCCCTAAACCCTGAAACACCAGCCCCAGCACAACCCCCTACACTGCCCGAACCCCACTGCACTGCCCTAAACCCTGAAACACCAGCCCCACCACGACCCCCTACGCTTCCTGAACACCACTGTACTGCCCTAAACCCTGAAACACCAGCCCCAGCACGACCCCCTATACTGCCCGAACACCACTGCACTGCCCTAAACCCTGAAACACCACCCCCTGCATGACCCCCTACACTGCCCGAACACCACTGCATTGCCCTAAACCCTGAAACACCACCCCCTGCACCGACCCCTACACTGCCCGAACACCACTGCACTGCCCTAAACCCTGAAACACCACCCCCAGCATGACCCCTTTACTGCTCGAACACCACTGCACTGCCCCAAACCCTGAAACACCACCCCAGCACGACCCCCTACACTGCCCGAACACCACTGCCCTAAACCCTGAAACACCACCCCCTGCACGACCCCTACACTGCCCAAACACCACTGCACTGCCCTAAACCCTGAAACACCACCCCCTACACTGCCCGAACACCACTGCACTGCCCTAAACCCTGAAACACCACCCCCAGCACGACCCCCTACACTGCCCGAACACCACTGCAATGCCCTAAACCCTAAAACACCACCCCCAGCATTACCCCCTACACTGCCCAAACACCACTGCACTGCCCTAAACCCTAGAACACTACCCCCAGCACGACCCCCTACACTACCCGAACACCACTGCACTACCCTAAACCCTAAAATACTACCCCCAGCACAACCCCCTACACTACCCGAACACGTCTGCACTGCCCTAAACCCTCAAACACTCCCCCAGCACGACCCCCTACACTACCCGAACACCACTGCACTGCCCTAAACCCTAAAACACTCCCCCAGCACGACCCCCTACACTACCCGAACACCACTGCACTGCCCTAAACCCTAAAACACTCCCCCCAGCACGACCCCCTACACTACCCAAGCACCACTGCACTGCCCTAAACCCTAAAACACTACCCCCGCATGACCCCCCTACACTACCCAAACACCAATGCACTACCCTAATCCCTAAAACACTACCCCCGCATGACCCCCTACACTACCCTAAACCCTAAAACACTACCCCCGCACGACTCCCTACACTACCCAAAGACCACTGCACTACCCTAAACCCTAAACGACGACCTCCTACACTACACAAACACCACTGCACTACCCTAAACCCTAAAACACTACCCCCTACACTACACAAACACCACTGCACTACCCTAAACCCTAAAAAACTACCCCCAGCACGAACCACTACACTACCCAAACACCACTGCACTACCCTAAACCCTAAAAAACTAACCCCAGCAGTACCCCTACACTACCCAAACACCACTGCACTACCCTAAACCCTAAAACACTACCCCCAGCCGACCCCCTACACTACCCAAACACCACTGCACTACCCTAAACCCTAAAACACTACCCCAGCACGACCCCCTACACTACCCAAACACCACTGCACTACCCTAAACCCTAAAACACTCCCCACAGCATGACTCCCTACACTACCCAAACACCACTGCACTACCCTAAACCCTAAATCTACCCCCAGCATGACCCCCTACACTACACAAACACCACTGCACTACCCTAAACCCTAAAACACTACCCCCAGCACGACCCTCTTCACTACCTAAACACAACTGCACAATTTGTTACAGGCGTTGCAACGCAGGCCTGTGGTGCTTACTGGAAGTACCTAGTGGGCTAGTTGGGCCCCAGGGACCCTCAGGATTCAAGGTGACCTAATCCCCCAACTTAAAACGCACCACGGGGCGCGTTTGCACAGTGGTGAAGGGAGGGGCGGGGCCTCAGGTGACATGTGCGCAAACACGCCCTGTGGTGCGTTTTAAGTTGGGGAATTAATTCCCTTGAATCCTGAGGGACCCTGGGGGCCAACTAGCCCACCAGGTACCTTCAGTAAGCACAACAGAGTTGCGTTGCAGAGAGGTGAAAAAGGTGCGTGGCCTCGGAACGCCTCTCTGCAACTCAGCTCTGTGGTCCTAACTGTAGGTACCTGGGGGGCTAGTTGGGCCCCAGGGACCCTCAGAATTCAAGGGGACTTAATCCCGCAGCTTAAAACGCGCCACGGGGTGCGTTTGCACACATGTCACCTCAGGCCCCCTCCCTTCACCACTGTGCAAACGCGCCCTGTAGCGCGTTTTAAGAGGTAGTTTTAATCCCCCTGCCCTATTATGTACTAGGGACTTGCAGAGGAGGTCATGCTAATCACAGGGGTACCCCAATGCATAGTGTTCCCTAGTGTATGTAGGTGTTTTCACTGTATTCTAAGTGTCTTTTAGCATAGCACTGGCTCTGGTTAGTCAGAGTCAGTTACCACCAGTACCCGTCTGAAAAAGTTGTGGGCACAGGATGATTTTGCAACAAGGCCTCTTTCTGCTCCTCTGTTGGTTCTTTCTGCACATCTTTGCTTCTTTCTGTGCGTTTTTTCTTCTTTCTTCACATGTCCTACCTCTGTAGGCATAGTTAGAAACTAGCATTTAAAAAACCTTTGAAATTCACTTAAAAAATCATAGGTTTCAGGCATGTTATAGTTAGAAATTAGCATTTAAAAACCTTTGAAATTCACTGAAAAAACCATAGGTTTCAGACACGTTATAGTTAGAAATTAGCATTTAAAAACCTTTGAAATTCACTGAAAAAACCATAGGTTTTAGGGACAGTTATAGTTAGTTGGACATTTCACTCGTACAAAACCATAGAAATTCCCCC
>CAWUFW010008121.1:630000-926536 GCA_963921515.1 Calotriton arnoldi
TTTGTTGCTGGCACCGCAGACTCTACGAACACTCCACAACATGTAACTTTTGCTGCTGGCACCGCAGACTCTACGAACACTCCACAACATGTAACTTTTGCTGCTGGCACCGCAGACTCTACGAACACTCCACAACATGTAACTTTTGCTGCTGGCACCGCAGACTCTACGAACACTCCACAACATGTAACTTTTGCTGCTGGCACCGCAGACTCTACGAACACTCCACAACATGTAACTTTTGCTGCTGGCACCGCAGACTCTACGAACACTCCACAACATGTAACTTTTGCTGCTGGCACCGCAGACTCTACGAACACTCCACAACATGTAGCTTTTGTTGCTGGCACCGCAGACTCTACGAACACGGCACAACCTGGGGGAACAGCATACACTGGAGGCACTTCGTACCATGGAGGCTCAACACACACTCGAGGCACAAAACCGCCCGTGCACACAACACTTCCCGGTGGCAAAAAGCCTGGGGGCGCAGCTGGGTTTCCGGCGAAAAACATGTTGCCTTCCAAAAGGTGGGCAACAACTCGGACCCTGGACGTGCCGTGGTTCAGGGGCATGGTGACAACCACCGACCAGGAGACGCGGGAGGAAGAGTCGCGCTTGATGGCGGCCCTGGGCTTCTGGCACATTCCGCCGCAGATGTTCCTGCCAATGGTGGGGAAGGCCACGATAGGCTTGTACCGCAGCCGTGTGGCCGTCTATCGTGAGAGGTGGCGTATTAAAGAGGCCGGCAAGTTCCTCATCCACCCCTACTCTTCTTTCAGGTAGATTTCCAAGGGGCGGGTGCAGCTTCTTCCCAAATAGGAGCTGGAGAAAAGTAAGAGTCGCTATTGACAGGCTCTAGTGCAGGAAGACGCCCTCACTCAGTGTTTGGGAGGCATGGCAGTGGTTATGGAATAGCATACACACGCTACAGATGTGATTACAAGGACGTTTGTCAATGTCACCATTACATATTTACTATTTTAAAGAGTATTTGCACAGAACCATTACTTTAATTGTGGGTAAACAGTTCAAGGTTCACGAATAAGGATTTTTTTTGGCTTTAAACCTAAAACTTACTGCAGATGCGATCACATCTTTTGTGCTTGATCATGAAAAATAAAACTTTAAGGCTGGTATGATAAGTTATTCGCTTGCCAGACATTATAGTAGTGTTGCTTGGGCTCACAGTGTTGAATTCTGCTGAAAACACGGGTGGCTCATTTGACTTCGCTACTCTACTTCTAAAAGCTGTAGCAGCCAAGAAATAAACATTAAATTACCATCCAACATGGATGCTTGTTTAACATGTAAATCTAAAGACAGTGGACTGACTAGTCTCCAGTCCTTATGACCTCATAAAGAGAGTCTCACAAATCAAAATCAGAATTTGTAACTCACTAAGGCTGCATGCTACCCCTTTATTGCTGCTGTAGAAGAAATGTGTATTTTCACTTGTAAAGTTTACTTTTATGTTAACTATTGTACACAAACAAAAGAAGGGGACTGTGGGCTTTTTTCAAGGTCCAGCATACATGCCCAGGTAATCTCATTAGCAAGAAGGGGTATGCGGTTCCTAGGTGGGTCGGTAAAAGAAGAGGAGAGAGTGCAGAACAGGGACGGTAGGTAGTCCTACTGTGAAGGAAGGGATAGGGGAATCCCTCCTTTCGGAATTAGGGCCCTCACACACCCAGCCAGCTGAGTGTCATGCTTCATCTTAGGGCTTGCTCCTCGTCGGGTCGGCGCTGCAATACCCGACGGGCACCCTATGAGGGACTCTTTGGCGGAGATCTTTTATTCCTTGCCGTATGGTGCTGTGGGTGTGAGGGGCCTACCAAGTGTAGATGTGGTGAAGTGAAGGTGTTAGATTAAAACAGGTAAGGGAGCCCAAAGGGGAACTTTTATTGAGGATGGCTTCCAACCTGATTAAAAGTATATAAGAGTGGCGACTACCTGACTCTGTGTCGGGATATTGCGCTCTGCTCTAAGTGGTCAACATGTTTCTTGCCTTCATGTCTGAGAGATCTAACGGCAATTCTTCAGGACCAAGAAGTGTTTCTTAAATCTACACACCGTGGTATATGGGTTAACTAACCTCAAACTTACTTCTAAAAACTGTAGCAGCCAAGAAATAAACATTAAATTACCATCCAACATGGATGCTTGTTTAACATGTAAATCTAAAGACAGTGGACTGACTAGTCTCCAGTCCTTATGACCTCATAAAGAGAGTCTCACAAATCAAAAGCAGAACTTGTAACTCACTAAGGCTGCATGCTATCCCTTTATTGCTGTTGTAGAAGAAATGTGTATTTTCACTTGTAAAGTTTACTTTTAGGTTAATTATTGTACACATACTTAAAATGTTTACTTCCCTATGGTTAGTTTCAGCATATTGTGCATGATTTTTTGATTTTTTTTTGTATGCCCTAGCCGAGTGAAGCAGTTCCGACCCATGACGCAGTGTTCTATTTGCAGAGCTGGGATTGTGGCACATGGATATTCTTAGAAACAAAGTATAGTTTGTAGATTTATTGAGTCAGACCAATGATGGTACGGGAGTATCCCCAGTTAATTTAGCATCCTCTTTTTTTTCGATGGAGGAGTGGGAGATAGGTGAAGCGATTCTGGATGCCATGGGTAACCCATATTTTGACTCTGATATGATTTCTGATCTGAGTTCTGGAGAGTTAACACCATCTATTTCCATCGTGGAGTTCTAGATTTACAGGATACATTCTACATTTTCGAAAACAGGAAAAAAATACATTACTAATTACCACGATCCATCTTGTTCCATACATTAGCTACTACCCCAGAAGCGGATCCAGCTATGGCTTATCTTTTGTGTAAAAAAGGGAAGGACCCTAAGAAGGGGATTGACTAGGCCCATCATAACGTGCCAATATAAATTGCTCACTATACTAGTGCCCATTGCTTAAGCTGTATGAGGAGGTGTCAGTTTCAGGAAGTGAGGTAAATTTCCCTGTAGTGAAAGGCTATGCACAGCATCAATTCGGATTTTTGGGTAATGACTTAAAAGCCCAGTCAGCAAAGCACTATTAAGTCCCCCCTCATAAGTGCTGACGACAAATTAGCAGATATGTCCAGCAAGTAACTTGGTGCATATGCTCATTGACATTTGTTTAGGGACATGTTTGAGGAAGAAATTTTGGCCTGTATGCATACTTTGACGTCACAGCAGAAAATTGAGAAAAATGTATAGTCCTAGTGCTTTTTAGGAAGACTGAACAAGGCCGTCCCTGGTCTTGTTTAACTCCCGGACAGCAAACCTTTATTCTGTGCCCCACTGGAGATCATTCAGAATCTTTCAACAACAGCTAAAATTATCCCCCTTCTTCCCTCAAATGGGAGATCTGTAGAGGAGAAGAATTCAGCGCGGCTGAGGCCATTCATGCCACGACAATAAGTCATGCATTATTAATTATTTTTCTTCAATAAAGTTGGATGGTAGATTTGGTTTTTTTTCTCTGCCAATGTGAGTTACTTACTTCAGATCCTTGGCTTATTCAAGACAGTTCAGGTGTACTGGTTACAGTTTTACTTTCAATCAGTACCATAAGTTACTCCCAGTCTGGTGGTATTCTTGATAAATGAGAGGATGTTAGCGAGGTAGAAGGTGGCATATTTGTTGCGCAAGGGATCAACTTGTGTGGTTACAAACCACACTAGAGGTTTTGCCAGTAATCTTTTCCTGTATCTAAAGGAGGACAAGCGTTTTTGTCCTGTTCTAAATCTCAGACTGTTAAACAGTTTAATTTTTTACAGACATTTCAAAATGGAGAGCGTCATTTCTTAAGTGATTCCCTTCAGATGGGGACTGGATGGTGAAGGTGGAGTTAAAATATGCATACTTACTGATTTACTTTTGTTTCTCACAGTCAGTTTCTTCAGTTTTGTTGGGAGAACAAGACTTTTCAGTTCAAGTCCTTTCCTTGCAGGCTCATGTCGGCATTTTGTGGCTTACAAAGATAGTCAAGCCAGTAGTGTCTTTTTTCAGATAGCTTGGCATTCACGTGGTGATGTAGCTGGACGACATGTTGTTCTTGTCTCACAACAGGGGAACATTAGAAATTGAGATCAGTATTGTAATGTCTCTTCTTCAGCTGTTTATCAAATAGAAGAAGCCAATACTGCTGCCATTGCAAACAATTTTGTTTACTGGAATTACAATAGATTTTGTGAATCCTTTGCTATTTTTAGCCAGTTCAATGATTCAAGGTGAGAAAGAAGTATAGCTGGTCGGTTCTGAAGGTGAATTGGTTCTAGTTCAGGGGGCTTGCTAAGATTGTCGGTTTGTTGCCCGTATCCATGCAGCACTGCTTCATTACAGGGCCATCTAGCAACACTTCATTTGAAAACAAGTCTCCCATTCTGGACGTTAATTTGTTTGGTGTAAGACAAAGTAAATTGTTGTCTTCTTTTGCTTTTGGACAGTGTATCAGCAGCAAAGTACATAACAAATTGGGTGGGACGCGTCCTTTAGGGTTTAGTCAGGGAGTTTTGGCATTTCTGCCTAGATAGGGGCATAGAGTTGCAGGGGGAATGTTTACAGGTTTGCTCTTTAGTATTGGAGTGGTGTTCACTGGTCCAGAAAGACTTTAGCGATTAGGGACTGGAGTCGGTGGTGCTTCAGTCTCCCTTTCTAGGTGAATCTCTTTGGTGCTTGTCTGAATTAAAAGATTCTAAAGTTCTTTAGTTGGTGGCAGTAGATTATTTTTTTCATAATTTGTTTCATTTTTGACGTTATGCTTTTTGACCATTTGAAATGAATCTCAGAACATTTTTCAGGAGGGACAAGGTAAACGTAAACTCCATTTTGATTCTTCAGGTGTGCTACCCGCAGCTTCTGAAGCCCTCTGTAGAGTTTCCGAGGCTCTTACTATCTTTTCCCCTTGTTCTCAGTTCCGTGGGAGCCCTTCACGTTGTAAGGGCTCCTTCTTTTGATGGCTTTGATGAATGGTGTGCTGATGTTGTATTGGGTGGCTTTTTGTGAGATCATAAGGACTGGAGGCTAGTTTTTCCAGGGATTTTGGAGTTATGTTTTAAAAAAGTGTCTATAGTGGGTGGTATTTTGAATTTTATTTCTTTGCTACTATATTTTTTTAATTACAGAAGTGACATCTAAAATTTCACCTATCTGGCTTTAATATAATCTAAACCTCGTGATGTAGTAGTGTGGGAGATTTCACATTGACCAGGAGTTGACCCCTCTCACTCTGGGCTAGTTTGTTCTGCCCCATGATGTTGCTGTAAAATAAAGAATGTTCCAGCCTCACTCACGTCACTCTAGGCAGGCGCATTAACCAGTAAACCAGTGTCATGTCTGTGCTGTGCTGCCACTCAACAACACTTTATTGGTGAGGGAGGATGGGATTAGCAACCCACTCATATTCGTGCCCTCCAGCAACCAAATGTTTTTTGCTCAATATTGGGTCCCCATCCATTGAGCAGCCCATCATGCCTCACCTGGTACTGCCAAGCGCTCCATTTCAGGGAGAGAGAGAAATTGTGTTCCAGACCGAACATGCCTAGAATATTTGAAACAGCCTTGAGAAAGAGGCCCTGTGTTGAGCTGCCTCCTTGCATCTTGGCATTATACCATCACATTCTGCTCTAGAGTGAGCCTTGCGAAAGCACACACTTCCCAACCAACAACAGCAGAGGGTCACTTTGTTCTCTCCACTCGACTGGCACATATGTGCAACAGTAATCCTGATTCTTCAACGACTTCCAAGGTCTTTTTTTACCATGATTTATTGGTTTTCATGTGTAATAATAAATCTATGATCCATTTGTTCATAATACTGTGAACAACTCAACATTTGGATGCATCCTCCATGCCATAATTGTTTACATTTGTAATAGCAAATAGCACCCTCTCTTACATGGGGATATATTATCATACTCTTACATTGTTTTCAGATCATTAAACTTTAGGTGTATGTGCTCTGTCAGGCCAGTCTAATGCCTTGAATTACCCATCGCCATTAATGGTGTCACCTCATAATGATTAGAGCTCACAGTACATTCAATAAGACTCTCAATAGCATCAATGAAGGAGAGTAAAATATTCTATTAATACGTAGCTGCAAATTAAAATTCATCAAAAATAAAACTAGATCCATAGAAATCGAACTGTTGGGGGGAAAGCTCTTTTGTGCATTACAGGTAACTATCGTAAATCTGCTGTTTGTTATACAATCACTTTCAAGTGGCCTAATTTCACTATTGCCCCCAGGGAATATATCTAATATGAGGGAAAGGTTTCCGGTTAATGAGGTCAAGTAAGAATACGATTTCACACGAGAAGAAAATCTATTGCCATAGAGTCTCTAAAAGGTTGTCACATGTTGAGACAGGATTGTCCCCTGCACGATATACAGGTGTGTTCTCCTGCTGTGAGTCTTGTGTGTATAACTGGTATCTTAACTTTTTCTTTTGGTCCTGGTGTCACTCTAATTTAAACGTGAACGTAGGTGCTTGGGCTTGTCCATGAACATGATAAGTCTTGGCCTGTCCTGTGGCCTTTTGGGCGCACCACATGTTCGCTCATTGATGACAGTGGACTTCTGACCCTATTGTGGGTTTAGAGCACAAAGCAGCAGTGACAGCATACCATCGTTAAGAGAACTCGGCAGTGTGCAGACTTTTTCATCTGTGTCACTTGGGGTGAGACCTGCTGGTCCACCGGTATAAACCCTTTCACTAAATCCTGAGTATGTGTTAAGTATGTTTGTGGGTGTAGGCACCATTACTGTGGCAGACTCAGTTTAGCACTTGCATGGTGTGTGAGTGAGCCAGAGCAATGGAGGCCAGTGGTATCCATTTCGTGTACCCTTGTAGTTGGCTAGCACAGGATGGAGGATAAGGCCTGTGCTTCCAGATAGTAGAAGTGTATTATTTACAATCATACAGCTGAAAGGAGGAGACCCAGACACCAAAGTAAAGAGAGTGGAAAGAGTGCTGCCTATAGATAATTATGTGAGCATTTAGTTAGCAAGATTCTGCTGATTAGTCTACCTCAATACTTCTATTTGTTGGATGGTAGGGTTGAAGGGTGGGATAGCAGGCTCTGATATGAAAGGCGAAGAAGTCTTTAGGTGAGGCCTGTTCCTTTTGAAGTTCCCTGATTACTCTTTTGGTTGGACAGATGATAGCTAGGTGCATAAATCTCTTTGTGCCTCTGTGGTGGGAGCTCTAGGGTGGAGGCAGCTCATTGCTTTCTGTTGTGATAAACTTCACTGTACAGTAAGGCTGTGGCTGAAGTTCAGCCTGGAATGGAGACTTGACAGAAGAACCGCTCCAAACCGGCACTATGGTCTGAGACAGTGGAAAAATATCCCCTGTCTGGACGTCTGGATCCCTGTTATACCCTGCCATCCACCCCACTGTTTTATACTTTCGCACCAACGATCACCCAGGAACTGAAATTAAGAAAGTGGCCCTACTCACATGTACCTTGTTGACCGGAATTTTGCTCATTCCTGGCAGACAGTCACGTTATGCCCACCAGCACCAAGATGGATGCCAAGTATTCGTTCTCCATACCGTCTTTGTTTGTAGCTGCTAGACGTCTGCCACCGTTGCCTTTGGGAGAAACTAGAGACCATAGATGACCTCGGAACAACCTAATTACACTGCAACTCTCCAGAAGGCCATGCCTAACTGCTGACGCGCCCGACCCCAAGCTTGCCCCGGACCAGCTGATGGAGTCGGCCTGCTGCAGTGAGTTTGCAGAAGTTTGGTGAGTTCTGCTTCCGCTTCCCCGCTCTGGCAGCTGTCCCTCCAACCATCCCTCGACTTGCCATAGGGGTTGCTCACTCCCGTAGGGCAATCCAACACTGCTGCGCCGCGACGCTGAGTCGGACTGCTGTGGGGCCGGCAAACTTCTCTAACATTCAGCAGAGGCTGGCCTGCTCCTTTATTAACTTTATTCAAGGGACATCTTCCCTCACCAGAGATTACCTGACATGCTGCGGGCTCCGTTACCCTCCGACTGACTCCAGAATCTCTCTCGCCCATTCACCCGCGTAGGACGAGACGTGGCTCTGCTATGAACTTTGAGGCATATAGCTGGTATTAGCGTTACTCGCTTCCGTTGGGAGTCCCTGGCAAAAGCGCCTGATGCTCCATAGTTGTTGGGCGAATGGAGATCTCGCTGGTCTTTGGCCCATTATCCTTTTAAGGTCCCCTCTTTCCCCTTCCAGACATGAGAGCCTCATGTCTAAGATGGCGGTGCTTTCCCTCTTGTAGTGAAACTGACATAGGACTGCTGACACACAGTTTCACTAAAAGGAAGAAGGTCTCTCTGCTCAAGCATTATACTCGATCCCTTGAGGCTCTAAGGAGCGGCCATCTTGTAACTGCAACAGTCCGACTTCTACTCCAACCTGTATAACTTTTACTCGCCTTAACAATGCAGCCTCGTTCGCTACCATTCACGATCCTGCCTTACAATATGTGTTTCAGGGTTTGATCTACATTTTCCTCAACACCACCTCATCTACCCAGTTAGTAATTTATCTAATTTATCTTTGGCTACAACTCCTTGTGCTTTGGATGCCTGTTTGTAGTCTGAAATGTCACCTTCCCGTTATTACTCTATCATTGGCCATTACTCCTCGTGCTTTGGCCACCTGTAGCCTGGAATGACTCTCAATAGATCGATTCTGAATCCCTACCTGAGTCCCTATCGCCATTGCACGGAAATAAAAAAAGGACACTATGCTCAATAAAAAATGTGGAACCTTTTACTCCATTTGTTTATCGGGTTTTAGTCGCTTACCCAGACATGGATCCTATTTCCCCAAGATCACTTGACATGAAACTGGAGCCGGCCGGTCACAATGCTTTTAAAATGGAAGTATCCTCCTAATCTAAAATGCATCTAAAAGTCTAAAACACAGATTCCTCAAATCTCACCCCGAAATTCTAATCTCCGACCCATACGTCTGCTCTACTAAAGAAGCTATAATTAGTGACTTCATCTTCTACACAAAAAGACGAGCGCAATGTCAGAAAGCCCTATACTCCATGCCCCGGATGATTAACTCAAGGAAAACACTATATGATCTAAGACTATCGGTAGCCATCTCACCCTTCTGCAGAGCAGATACTACCATTTCCCTATATATAAAAATGGGATCATCCTCATACATTAGTTAAATGGCAACCTAGAAAAACTGAAGGGAATCTTCGCTATCAAGAGTGCTGTGACCAATAAGGATTCCCCCCCTCCCAAGGTGGCACAAGCTCCTCTGGCATCTCTCAGAAACCCCTAGTAGCGCCCACTCTTATCCTACCTGTTAGATTTGGGGGTCTCTAGTTGGCAGAGGTCGGTACCTTTGTCCAAATAGGGACCCTTGAGTCTAGTCAGGGAAAGTAGGTACACTCCTGAAATAACCCCTGCTCACCCTCTTGGTAGCTTGGCACGAGCAGACAGGCTTAGTTCAGAGGCAGTGTGTAAAGCATTTGTGAACACATACAGTAATCCAGTGACAACACTACAAATGGACACCACACAAGTTGTATATTTATAAAAATAAGAATATTTTATATAGATTTACCACAAGACCATAAACGACAAAAATAATCCACAATACTGTCAAAAATCAAGAGTTCTGGTTAAAAAGGCTTAAATCAAGGTTCTGTGCGAGTCGGTAGCCTCCTCCGGCCACGGCGATGTCAAGAACAAACAGAGTCTAACAAATCCAGCTGACCACGTCGAGACGGGCCAACACAGCGTAGACAGACTCGGTCACAGTACCTTTTACTTGAAGCGGCAGGCACGGGCGTGCGAGCCGGATGGCTGTACGTCGCGGTCGCGATGCAAAATGGAAGCGTTGCAGGACGCGTTGTCCCTCGAGGCGGTGCAGGCAGCGGCTCGTTGACGTCGTCGAGACGGAGTCGGTGAGACCAAGGCCGTGCGTTGCGGGGCGAGACGGTGCTTCGATGCGGTGCTGGCAGGTTGCGGTGCGGCGACGGAGCCGGATTCAGGAGCTGGCGTCGATCAGTCCGGACAGCGGTGCGAGTCGGGCAGTGCGTCGCGAAGTGTGCGAGCGGTGCCCAACTCCGGTGCGGTCACAGGACTCGAACCCAGCAGCAGTGACCGTGTCGGTCGGACCAGATGGATTCGGTGTAGCGAGGCGTTGCAAGGTGCGGTGCTCACAGGTTACGGTGCAGGCAGCGGCTCGTTGACGGAGTCGGTGAGACCAAGGCCGTGCGTTGCAAGATGCAGGCGTTGCTCGATGCGGTGCCAACAGGACACCGAGCCGGTCGGGAGAGTCGGTCACAGCTCCCTACCTCTGTAGCCACTGAAACAGAGTTTCCAGCAGCAATTCACAAAGGGGGTGAAGTCCAATGGTCCTGGGACTTCGATCAGGGGGCAAGCTCTCTTCCAAGCCCTTGGAGATCCTTCACAAGTTGATGAAAGTCACAGCAAAGCAAAAGTTCCTTTCTCCTTTCTTTGGCAGTCAGGGAAAGCACTGCAGGCCTATCCCCCAAGCAGCACTTCAGCTTAGGGATAGTCTCTCCTCAGTTTCTTCTTGGTTCCGCTCCTCAGCAAAGGTTTCTTCTTGTTCCCAAAAGTGATCTAATTTCTTGGGATCAGGGTCCCAATATTTATACCCCAAAATCCTTTGTCATCTGAGGGCAGAGGGGCCTTTGCCCAGTCCAAACCAGTTCTGGAGCACTCTGTTTACATGACTCCTTCTTTCCTTTCACAGTGCAGGGCAGAAACATCAGACGCCCCACAGGAGGTGGAGCCAGCATTGTGGAGGGAAAGCCCAGCCCTGGAGCACTTTGTTGACATGATTCCTTCTCTTCTTTCACTGTGCAGGGCAGAGACATCAGACGCACCACAGGGGGTGGAGCCAGAACTGTGGGGGGCAGGCACTGTCCTATTCAGGTCCCAGGTGCAACTCCTCCCACCCATCTAGATGCAGATCTCTCTATTCACCACTGGGCTGACTCATTCTGTCTCCTGGAATCCCCAGCCCTGTCACTCAAAAACACCAGACAAGGAATACACAACCTAGCAGAGGCAGGCTTTGGATAGTTAGACAAGAAAATACCTACTTTCTAAAAGCGGTATTTTCAAACACAGAATGTTAAAACCAACTTCACTAAAAGATGTATTTTATCATTCTGAGTTCAGGCATACTAAATTCGTTTTCTACCATGTTCCCTGGGTCAGTTAGGATTATAAGATGTTATAATCAAACTGCCCATTCTGGCCTATGGAGAACAGGTAGCCTTGCAATAGTGAAAAACGAAAATGGCTGTAATTCACTATTAGGACATGCCACACACACAGGGCATGTCCTACCTTATACTTACAATGCACCCTGCCCTAGGGCCTACTTTAGGGGTGACCAACATGCAGTAAAGGGAAGGTTTAGGGCCTGGTAAGTGGGTGCACTCACCAAGTCGACATGGCAGCCCTAGGCTGCACACAGGCTCTGCAATGGCAGGCCTGAGACACACTTTACAAGCTGCTCCTGTGGGTGGCACAACCAGTGCTGCAAGCCCACCAGCAGCATTGGATTTACAAGCCCTGGGCACACTCAGTGCACTGTACTAGGGACTGACAAGTAAACCAATCATCCAATCATGGAGTCACTAATACACAACACAATTTATCATAGGGAGCACTTGCACTTTGGCACTGATTAGCAGTGGCAAAGTGCCCATGAGCATCTAGTCCAGCAAAAACATATCGACAACAGTGGAGGCATTATGAAAAAAATGGAAGGGAGACCCACGCCAAGTTGCCAGGTCTAACACTACCCACACCCAGCCCCCTACCCATCACCCGCCCCTGCTCCCCCACCTCGACCCCTGCTGACAATACCTTAGATACAACACGTTCTGCTTGGACCAAGGCTCAACCCTTTACTCACCGAACCAGACCACATTCACTCTTTGTATCTGAAAGAGACCGTAGTTATAGATTCCTTACCTTAGAATTACCCCCAGGCGTCAGAATGGATCTGGAGAAATTCTTTTGTAGCAGTACCCCTGCACGTCGGTAGGGGGCGTCGGTCGACTCCGCGTTCGTCGTTGGCGACGTGGTCGCCGGGATGTCGTTGCGGTGTCTATTTAGATGTCGCCCCTGCGTGCTAACGTCAGTTCTTATTTAGCGCCAGCCAGCGCAGATCCGGAGAAAGCGTGCCACTTAGTCACTTTTTGACTAAACCTTTTTCGACTTTTGTCGATGTCTTTTTTGAGTCTTCGACTCCTGGTGCACGAGGGATGCCCCATCGTCAGACCGGCTTCCAGCCCTGTGACTCCTGTCACAAGTTGATGTCGGTCACCAAACCGCACCTCGTGTGCCTTTGCTGCCGGGACTCCGACCACGATCCGAAGTCGTGCTCCGACTGCCAGGCCATGAACCCGAAGTGTTTACGGGAGCGGTCCTGAAAGCTTTTAGAGGCCTGGCAGTCCGCTCCGCGCTGTTCGAGGCCCACGTCGAGAGGAAGGTCGCGGGACGGGTCGCGGAGTCATCACTGTAGGAAGGTAGGATCTGACTGCATGGTTACCCCCACTTTTTTCCTGGTGTTTTGCTGGTTTTTGACTAGTCTGACTGGGATCCTGCTAATCAGGACCCCAGTCTATCTGCTTTCTCCCTAAATTGGTTGTGTAATGTACTTTAGGTACACTCCAGATTGGATACTGGGGTACCCTTATAAGTCCCTAGTATATGGTACACCATGTACCCAGGGCATAAGTACCCCAGAGGCCTCCCATTGGCTGAAGCATGTATTAGGCCACCCATGAGAGGCCATTCAAAATGACACAACAGGTCTGCTACAGCAGCCTGTGTAAGCTGGTGCTTGCACCACTTACTTAGATATAGGTTCACTATATCTATCTAAATCACTACACTTAAAAACCTATCAGTCACCCCTATGGCAGGCCTTATCAATCCTGAAGGCAGGGTGCTGGGTTTTACGTGAGAGGGTGCTCCTGCATGAGCAGAGCCCCTCTGCAGCCTTCGGAGACCATTCTCCGGGGTTGTCAGTGATGCAGCCAGACATATAGGTTAAGTTGCATTATAACCTCGCGGTAAATGCTAACTTTAAAACGGCTGCTTAGAAACATGTCGTGTTTGGTGTTAAACACCTTGGAATCATACCTCCACACCAGTAACTGGTGTGGGAGGTATGATTCCATCCTTCTAGAACCACTACTGTGGGTCACCAGTCTACCCGGTACCAGCTTTCTCGACCTGGGCAGCACAAAATGGATGCTGCCAGCCACAGACACGATTCTGCTCTCCTGCTGCTGAGCCAAGCTCGAGCAGAGGAAGGCATGACAATAGGCATCCTGTCACAGGGAGGTGTGACCACCTCCCAGACAGGATTTAGTGTATTGGGGCTGGGTGGGTGCACTCTGAGAGTGCCAGAAAGTCTGCACGGGGGCACATTTGGTGTCCCTGTGCATAGTCCAGCTCAAACCAGTTCTGGAAGCCAGTGGCTCCTGCTCTGGCGCGAAACTGGACAAAGGACATGGGTGTAGCCACCCCTCTGTCCTGCCCCTCACCTAGGAGGGTCCACAGAATCTTTCCAACCCTCTCCCGTGGGTATAAAGTGGGATACCTGGCTACAGGACTTTAGATTTTACCTGGACAAGATTCTGCAAAGAAGAAACCAAGTACTTCGACTGTCTGCACGACGCTGGACGACTGAAGAATCTCCCTTGGAGTAAAGGAGTTACTCCCCTGCAGCAGCAGGCACCTAAGCGCATCTGGCCGGCTTGCATCTCCAGAGCTCCTGCGGACTCTGAAGATTTCAGCAACACAGGAGGTGGGTTCCCGAAGGTCCTCGAGGTTGATCTGACCTCTCAGCAATTCTGAGACCAGTATCCCTCGTGGGGACCGTGCAACCCGAACCCCTGTGCACCGCGTACGTTTACAGCAGCATATGCTTGTTGGCGATCCCTGAACTTGTGCTTTGGACTCCATGTAGTCCTGACCACGAGCAGCATTTGCACCGAAGATGTCCGGCCTCCCCTCACCGAGTGCTCTGTGGGCTGGTGCTTTGTGAATTCTTTCGAGGTCTCCTCGCGATCCCTGGTCCGTTGGCCTGTGGGTCCTGGCGAGGTCACTTTGTTTATCCTTGGGCTTCCCTGGTTGCTCCAAATGTGCCCTGACTCCCCATTGCTTGGAGAGTCTCCTGGACCTTGCTGGTCCACACCGTAACCTGTTTCCTCTGCCCGCGTGGGTTGCATTTGCCAAGGCTTGTTGGTGCTCCAGCCGGACACTGACCCCTCAGCACTCGACATCCTTCGTGGGACAGCTCACCTCCGGACTTTGGTTGTTGTCGACGTCTCCTGGTCCACGTGGCTGCAGAGTCAAGCATCCTTACTTCTCACCTGAAGCACCCGACATCGGTGGGCATTCGACTACCGAGCCCTAGGTCACCTGAAGTGACCCAGACTCTGTCCCCTCTGCTTTCAGGTTCCTCTCACCTCGAATCCAGGCTTGGATTCCACCGGACACTCTTCTCCTCCTTGGCAGCAGTACTTCTTCGCAGCTCTCCATTGAAAACGACGGAGGTTTCCGACACCACTTGACCCCTATGCACCCGGCTCCTCTGGGATAGGTAACACGGGTACCTCGGTACTCACTGGTGTGTTGGCTCTAGAACCTCTTATGTTCCAAAGGGTTTGCTTGAAGTCCTCGTAGAAGTGTCCTTAACTTGTAACTTTCCAACCGCGACTTACCCATAGAGTTGCACGAAGCACGCAGTCGTGTTTCCTCACTGCACCCGTCCTCCGTGGGCGCCCTGTGTCACTGCCTTGGGTGGTTCCTTGGGGTCCCAGCGATTCTACGTGCTCTAGGCACTGTGTCTAGTCAAGTCGTGATTGTTATACAATTCTTTTAGTATATGGTTCGGTCTCCCCCTGGAGCCCGCTGTGTATTGTGCTACTTACAACTGTTCTATTGATTCTATATTGTGTGTTTTATGTTCTAATCACGTGTAGAGATTAGTAGAGAGTGTTATATTAATAAATACATATTTTTATATCACTACTGTGTGGTTCTCCTTTCATTTAGTCATTCAGGAGGTGATACTCTGGTAAAACAAGCTGCTTTACATTCCTTCAAGATTAAGCCTGAAGGCTGCTCTCCACAGCTACCACTAGGATAGCTTTCTAAAGGTTATCTTTGACCTCATACATCATAAGGGTCGTGTGGACTGGTACTAGGTGCCCACTTTAAGTAGTGGACAGCATTTACCAAGCCACCTTCTCACACTCACCATTCCTCTTTGAAGCTTTCACACTCCTCCAGTAAGTCGAAGCACAAGAAGAAGGCGAAGAAGCATTGTCTCCCTTCGCCTTCCCCCCTGTCTGTCGGCCGATGCAACGTGGGACCCGGAGCGTCGTCGCTGTCCTGCTCTGCCTTCTGAGCCCGTTTCTGGGACGACTCCGCGCTTCCCTCCCTTTCCCGGAGCCGGAGCGTCCCCTGCCCAGCTTCGAGCTTTCTACGAAGCACTTCACAGCATCTTTGGGCAGCCCGACTCCGCTGGAGCGCCTTCGGGCCCCGGGGACTCGGCTGGGGTCCCTGGGCCTTTGAGGCTGGATGCTTCGACCCTGGAGGGCCCCCGAGGATCCAGACTTGGATCCGGATCGGTGCTGGTCGGCCTCAAGGTACCTTCCCCGGCGGCAATTTCAGTGAGGACGCCCCTGACGCCGGTTGTGTCCCTAACCAGCGTTGACCCCAGCCTCACCCACGACTTGGACCCTGCACCTGACCAGTGTCGACCGACACTGGTAGCGGTGCCGTAGGGTACTTTTGTACCTCTGTTCATCCCTGGCATTCCCTATCGCCCTGAGTGGCAGCCAGAAGAGGGTGAGGAGGACTGGGAGGGCAGATCAACTTTAGGAGCTGGACTGGCGAGAGGAGTTGGGTGATGCCAGTGGTCTGGATACCTCCCCAGACCTTGGTATGCTTTCTCCCCCTACCGTGGCTACAGAGTAGGGAGTTTCTTACGCTGTGGTGTTGCGTAGGGCGGCTGAGGCCTTGGGCCTCGAGCTTCCTACGGTGGCTGTCAGGACTAACCTCCTCCTCCTTGCTGAGGTGCTTCAGCCGGCAGCAGCCTCTTCGGAGCCCCTGCTGCCTTTAAATGAAGCCCTCACAGACATCCTGCTGGACAGTTGGTCCAAGCCCAGCACAGAGGCTCCTGTGGACAGGATTATTGCCCGACGCCATCGCCCTAGTCCCAGGTGACCCACTTTTTCTCTCCCAACACCCTACCCCTGAGAGCTTGGTGGTCCAAGCCTCATCCTCAAAACGTGCATTCCCTACTGCTCCCCCAGATAGGGAATCCAAGAAGCTGGACCATCTTGGGAAGAAGATGTTTTCTTTAGCCAGCTTAGGACTGCGGTCGGTGAACACTGCATGTCTCTTGGGTCGTTATACACACACGGTGTGGAATATGGTTGCACAAGTGCTGCCGCAGTGCCTGGAGGAGGCCTGTGCCGTGCTTACCCGCGCTGTTGCTGAGGGCCGAGATACTTCAAAGTTCACCATCCGGTGTGGGCTGGATACCGCCGACTCGCTGGGTAGAACGGTTTCCACGTCGGTAGCCCTGAGGCGCTACGCCTGGCTGAGAGCGTCTAGCTTCTCTGGGGATGTGCAATCTACCCTTTTGGACATGCCCTTTGATGGCCGTCGCCTGTTGGATGACAAGGCCGACAACACGCTCGAGCATTTCAAGCACTACGGCCAGATCCTTGGGCCTCGCAGCCACTTCTCGCCCCACACAGTCTGCCTTTCGCCCCTTTCGTGGCTACGGAAGGGGTGCCCCACCACGTTCCTCCCAGAGCCACAGGGCCGCGCAAGCTACCCAGCCTCTGCGTGGCCTGGGATGTGGGACCCAGCGTCGTGGGTCTGGGGTGCCAGCGGGCGGGCCAGTCCACCAATGCCCCCTCTGCAGCAGCCTCCAAACCTTCCTAGTCCGACCTTTCAGGGCCACCAGTTGCCAGTCGGCTGCAAGATCCGCCATCACCTCCCCCTCTGGCACATCACCACGTCGGACAGGTGGGTTTTGCAGATAGTCTGAAGGGGCTCCTCCCGCCCCTTCAAGACTAACCCTCCCTTCATGCCACCTACACATCTTCGTATGTCGGAGGATCATTTGGCGCTTCTCCGCCAGGAAGTTACGGCTCTCTTGGCCAAGGGAGCTATCGAACGTGTCCCTGTGCCAGAAGTAGTTCGTGGTTGCTACTCCCACTATTTCTTGGTACCCAAGAAGGACAAAGGCCTGCGTCCTATCTTAGACCGCAGGGACATCAACCGCTTCCTCCGGAAGGCGAAGTTCAAGATGTTAACCTTGGCTCATACCTTGTCTGCCCTCGACCCTGGAGACTGGATTGTAGCGTTGGACTTGCAGGACGCTTATTTTCACATTCCCGTCTTGCCTGCCCACCGGTATTACCTACAGTTCATGGTAGCCCACGAACATTTTAGGTTTACTGTGCTCCCCTTTCGCCTTACCAACGCCCCTCGGGTGTTCACGAAAGTGTGATGGTGGTGGTCGCAGCTCATCTGTGCAGATCAGGAGTTCCAGTATTCCCCTATCTCGACGACAGGCTGTTAAAGGCGGGCTCGCCCCATGCTGTTGTCTCACACCTCCAGACTACGACGGACTTCCTGCATTCGCTGGGGTTCACTGCAACGTACTGAAGTCGCACTTGATTCCCTCTCAGAAACTCCTTTTCAGCGGAGCGGTTCTGTACACAGCGCAGTTTCGGGTCTATCCTCCCGAGCAGCAAGTCCGGGATATTCAGGCTCTGATGTTTCAGCATCTGTTCCGGATTTCAGTGAGAATGACCCTGAGGCTGCTGGGCCTCATGGCCTTCTGCATCCTGCTGGTGGATCATGTCAGATGGCATATGCGGGCTCTGCAGTGGGACCTGAAGTTCCAGTGGGCGCAGCATCAGGGGAGTCTCTCCGATGTCGTCCAGATTTCGAAGGGGACTGCAAGTCAGTTGCAGTGGTGGCTCACGAACCAGGATTGGGACAGCGGCAGATCAGAGTTCACAGTAGTGACGGATGCGTCACTTCTGGGATGGGGCGGCCACATGGGGGAGGCAGAGATCAGAATCCTCTGGTCTCCGGCGGAGTCTGGGCTCCACATCAACCTTCTGGAGCTCCAGGCGATTCGTCTTGCACTGAAGGCGTTCCTTCCCTCTGTAGTGCAGGTGTTCACCGACAACACCACCGCCATGTGGTACTGCAACAAACAGGGCGAGGTGGGGTGGTGGGCCCTATGTCAAGAGGCTCTTCTCCTTTGGACATGGCTGGAACATCAGGGCATATCTCTGGTGGTTCAACACCTGGCAGGTTCCCTGAACGCCAGGGCGGACGAACTCAGCCACCTGTGCATGATCGATCACGAATGGTGTCTTCACTCTGAGGTGGTAGAAGGTCTGTTTCAGTAGTGGGGAGAGCCTTGGTTCGATCTATTTGAAACCGAAGAGAACGCGCAATGTCAGCAGTTCTGCGCGTTGGAGTTTCCAAGGCAGCACTCGCTCGGCGACGCCTTTGTCGCAAGTGGAATTGCGGCCTCCTGCACGCCTTTCCGCCTGTAGAAGATCAAGCGCGATCGGGCCCAAGTCATTCTTGTAGCTCCGGACCGGGCACGAAGAGTCTGGTATCCCGAGCTCTTGAGCATGGCCATCGATCCTCCAATCAGACTGCCTCTTTGGAAGGATCTTCTGTCGCAGCAGCAGAGGACGGTCTTCCACCTGAACCTGTCCAGCCTCCACCTCCTTGCGTGGAGATTGAGCGGCGACAGTTGACAGCTTTCGACCTTCCTCCTGAAGTCTGTAATGTCATCTTGGCAGCCAGGCATCCCTCCACTAAAACGGTATACACTTGTAGATGGAACAAATTTGTTGCATGGTGCACAGCAAAGGCTGTGGATCCCCTTCCTGCCCCTCTTTCAGAGGTTCTCCTCTTCATTCTTTCTTTGGCCCAGCAAGGCTCTGATCTGGGCACTCTTAAAGGCTATCTTTCGGCCATTTCGGCCTTTCTTCGCCTTCCTGATCAGCCTTCTTTTTTCAAGTCCCCTATTGTTAACAGATTTCTGAAGGGCATTACTCATCTCTTTCCTCCTTCTCCTTTCGTAATGCCCCAGTGGGACTTGAATCTTGTCCTCACTTATCTTATGTGTGCTCCTTTTGAGCCACTACATAATTGTCCTCTTCATCGCCTTACTTTGAAGACTGCTTACTTGCTTGCCATCACCTCTGCTCGCAGGGTGAGTGAGCTTCAAGCCTTATCTTCCAGACCTCCCTTTCTTGCCGTCCATCCGAACAAAGTAGTACTCAGTACTAGGCCCTCTTTTCTGCCCAAAGTGGTTACCTCTTTTCACATAGGTCAGACTATCACATTGCCCACCTTCTTCCCGCATCCGCACCCTTCCAAAGAGGAGGAGAGACTCCACCGTCTGTACCCAAAACGTGTGCTGTCTTTCTACCTTGACCTCACTAAAGACTTCCAGGTGGACGATCAACTCTTCGTGCTTTATGTGGGCGCCAAGAAAGGTCGGGCAGTGCATAAGCGTACCATCTCTCGATGGGTCGTCCTATGCATTTAGATCTGTTATTCTTTGGCTGAAAGGAACCTCCAGTAGGAGTGCGCGCCCACTCTACCAGGGGGACGGCAGCTACTACTGCTTTGGGACGTGGAGTTCCGCTGGTTGACATCTGCCAGGCAGCCACGTGGGCATCCCTGCACACGTTTACTAAGCATTACTGCCTGGACAGCCAAGTTCGAGGAGACTGCTTTTTCGGCTGTTCTGTTCTCCAGGACTTCCTGGTGTGAACTTAGTTCACAGACGCACCTCCGGTGTTGACATTGCTGGGGAATCTATAACTACGGTCTCTTTCAGATGAAGAAGTTACTTACCTTCGGTAACAATATATCTGTAAGAGACATTAGTAGTTATAGATTCCTTACCGCCCCACTCATCCTCCCCGTTCTGCGAACTGCCTTCTAGGAATAGGGACTCCCTTACAGGGCCCTAGTTATGTGCACCAGTGGTGAGTGTCTTGCATGGCTCTGCACTTCTGGCGTCAAAAGTCGTGTCAGAACTGACGTCAGCACCCAGGGGCAGCGTCTAAATAGACACTGCAACGTCATCCTGACGAACGCGGCGTCGACCGACGCCACCTACCGACATGCAGGGGTACTGCTACAAAAAAAATTCTCCGGATCCAGTCTGATGCCAGGGGGTAATTCTAGGGTAAGGAATCTATAACTACTAATGTCTCTTACAGATACATCGTTACCAAAGGTAAGTAACTTGTTCTTCTAGAACAGTGAGCACAGAGTTACGTAATCCTAGTTCTAACACCTCCCCCACGACTATACCCTGATCTTACGAATTCAGCCCCGCAGGTCACGCTTCCACTCCCATGTCTTCCCCCAGGGCCCATTTGTCTACAATATTGGAGCCCAAATTCCCTAATTTGACTAACAACTTGTCTCATAGGACCCCTTTTCAGCACCCGAACTCCTCTCTTTCCCCTCTCCCACATAACTCCATCCCAGGCCTCGAAAAATCTACTCGCCCACTCGCAATTGCGAGAAAAATTTTATCAGGTCAAGCTATTTTTAGCACCTACAAGTCCCATCTGATGAGTAAACTTAGGCTGGAAAGTAACAGGTGTTCTGCTCATTCAGAAAGTGAATGAGCAATAGAGATGCCATTAAATCTTGTTTTTATCTTGACACATTTGCTGTCTGTTCAAGGAAAGAGGTCAAATGTCAGTTTGTCTTTTAACTAATTGCTGCTTTGAAAATGAGGTTTATTTTTCTCTCTCTTACTAGAGTTAGAGGTTTTTGTCAAGTGAGCTATCTGAAGATGTCAGTTACTTTTCTCTAACACTTGACATTTAAATAAAGAGCCTGTAAATTAATATTACAAATATTTCAAAATATATCAGAAATTACAAAAGCAAATGTTTTTTGTAATTAAGAAGTGTGATGCAAACAGAGTTAAATAGGAGAAAAACAAACTAGAACACTTTACTTGGTGATGTGCAAATGACACATATTTGCAGTAACTCTATTTCCAAACATTATTGTTTGTACACTATATAGTTTTATCAGTAGAGCTGCATGTCACTGGGAACGTGTGTGGCCATTTCAATGTCAAATCTGTTGATTACAAATGACAGTGTTCTACTACTTCATACTTTAGTTATGTATTTATTAAAAGTGATAGTTTTTAAACATGATTTGAGAAACATTCCTGCCCCCACCCTGATGAAAATGCTGTTAATGAACTAAGAGGCAAGTCAGGGGTCATGTGTATCTTATATGTGGCTAGATATGTATTATATATGGAAAAAATCAAACAATAGAGTTTTTTTGTACAGCAGACATGTGAACTCGCACATTTGAAGGCTCTCATATGTGATAATGAAGAAAATGGCGTCTCAATAAATTAAATTATTTGCCCACGATCACCTAAATAGAAACCAGTTTATGGGTCAAGAGCATTACAATGGTCGAGTAGATTATTTAAGTCACTAGACCTGCAGGTCTAGTAACATCTTATTGATTTTTGGAGGCCTGCATCCCCACCCAGACCTACCCTCTGCTGGATCTCCTTGACCAGCAAAACTCCTACACGCCTACCCAAGGCTTCCCTTTACCACCTGGCCTCCTCCCCCACACTATGACTACTCGGTTCGTCGCATCCCTGGAATCTTCCTTCTTCAACTCAAGGAAGAACTACATAGCCTCACAAACATCACCACAGAGCTGGTGATCATTCAGAGGCCCAACAGGTCTCCGATGAACTTTACTCGCACCCACGCCCAAGCTTCTAACTTCTGCTCTAGGCTGCCCTCCCACCTCTCTTTCTCTCCTCACCAGAGTTGGAAAACCATACCCTCCCCGAACGCTTCCTATTGGCCCAGGAGATTCAATGAGCGACTAGCTGACAGTGACTTTCTCGCCCTTCTCCTTACTTATAAAACTACTAACGAAACGACACGGACACTGTGGGCCAAATCCCAACTACTCCTGCTAATCCACAAAGAGAACCTAGACTCAA
This sequence comes from Calotriton arnoldi, assembly GCA_963921515.1. NCBI lineage: Eukaryota > Metazoa > Chordata > Amphibia > Caudata > Salamandridae > Calotriton > Calotriton arnoldi. The sequence goes on from CAWUFW010008121.1 coordinate 652,104, forward strand.
CACCAGAGACGTAAACAAAGCCCATCTCAAGCACATTAACATCACACAATCGCTCTCAGTTGACATCACTCCTCACCTGAAATGCATGCTTCTTAACTGCAGATAGGCTGTTAGACAAGCGCCAGATATTTCTGACCTCATCATCACACATGAGTTCGACCTCGTCATTCTTACAGAAACATGGCTTAATGATGCTTCGGCTCCTATACTAGATTTACTAGTCCCCCCTAGTCACGTCATTATTAGAATGGATAGAGCTAGCAGAACTGGTGGTGGGGTCGCCTGTATCTACCATAAGACTCTCTCTGTGAAACAGTCACAAACCGTAGCTCTTCCCGCTTGCGAATACCAAATATATTTAGCGTCCCTGTGTGGATTGCTGTTTCCCTTGCCTATGTGTGCATCAAGTTACACCTTGTAGGGTGTGTAGTGGAAAGGGGGTTGACTTTATTTTGATCCTATTTGAGAAGTGTTTAAGCGTTTCCATGTTGTGTGAAGACCACTGTGGTGTGGTTATTGTGACATGCAACACAACGCTTAGAGGTGTCAATAAAAATATAGCCTGGTAAATATCGTTTTATCACAAATATTGAAGGCGAAATATATGTAACTTGTCAATAAATTCATTTTCAGGTATGTAGAGATGAATTTAAGAATAGTAAAACAATACTTACTTATATGTTCATACCTCTTCAATATTTTTGTCTTCGATATTTAGGCCTCAATATTGTGGTAAAACATTATTTACCAAATGATATTCTGGACTACAACTGCGCTTACTAGTGTAATGGATGAAGAAGTATGGGAGAAATGTATGCAGTTTATGGCTTTCAGGAAGCTGGCAGCTTTGAGCAGCTTTTCATGTCCCTTTATGGTTGAACATCTTGATACCTCTTCTCTAGCGTAGGTATTTCCATGTCAAGCAGTCTAGGAAATAATAGGTCCAGATATGTTGCATACAAGTCTACTGACAGCCCATTGAGTTATGGCCAATTCAGATATATTGGTTTCTCACCTTTTTGCGTGTAAATGGGGCCTCTAGAGCTTCTGCTTGTGCTGTGGCTATAGAGCCCAGCCTTTCCCTTTTGATATAGTCTTCCAGCACTAGATTTGGTACCTCTACATTTTCCCAATATGTCATTTTAATAATCTAGGAATGGTAGATTATTCTCCTGCTGAGTCTAAACTACTGTTCTTGCCTAATTGCAAATACCGGTAATTAGAGACGATCTTTAATCTGGTTTTATCAACCACGCCAGAAAGGTATTTCCCAGATATGTTGGCCACCTGACTCTGACCTTGTTTTGAATGGACTGTAAATGTATACCTATTCTCTGTGCTCCAGTTAAACTTTCCTTAAAGTCTGTCGACTGAAATATATTCTTCTAACCTTAGAGAAGGGGACACACCAAGCTGTTTTTTGCAGTACCATGTGATTATTTGAGAATAAGGTTGATTCCAAGCTTCCATATTCAAGGAATTGTGACTGCTTTCCATGTTGGTGGGCTTCATTTGCCTAATATATCTGCTGATAGTGATTATGCTAGACATTTCACCTTGAGATGAATAGCTTCTTGTGATTTTATTTGTTACCAAAAAACTAACAGCCATTTTTCCGGCAAATCTAGATTTCACTGCACTAGGGGCAAGGTTGCTACTACTGCTCTGCCGAGGAACAATAGCAGATATCTGCAAGACAACTCTTGGAAGGTGGTCTTTACAGCAAATAATTATATTAACTCTATATCCACATTCATTAATGAGGCTGCCTCTCATAAAATTGAAAATTAAAATTGCTCAAGTCCACACCCGGATCAAAATGTTTTAACAAGCAACTAAACCTCAACTGAAAGATTGTTAGTCTAGCAGAAAGAAGACGGAGATAACACCCCACTGTATAAAACTTAGAGAGCCTTCAAATGGAAAGAAACAAATGCAGGAAAAGCATATTTCAAAGTTAAAGCCTTGTTCATTTGACAAAAAATCTATTGAGTAAAAAATAAACCTAAAAAACTACTTGAAATAGTTAGACTCTACAATGCCTTGTCCAATCGCCCTGGCAAAAGGCAAACCGGAGGAAATCAGTAATAATTTTGTATACGTTTTCAAAAACATAACCAAAGATATCGAACAGCCCATTATCAACTCTCCACCCTCATTCCCCACTTATGAACTCATCTAAAAATGCACTGCTTCCTAGTCTGAATTGAAAAAAAGTTCACAAACATATCTGCGAGAAACCATGTTCAAATGAAAAATCTCTTCTAATTTCTCTGATCTCATCCCTAGTTCTGTCATGAAACAACTAAGGCCAGGGCCGAAACCATTCTCGACAATACTTATCAATACTTCGCTATCACAAGCCACAGTCCCAAATCCTCTAAAAATAAGGCAGGTTACCCCCAATATGAAAAAACAAGGATCTGACCCAGAAAACCTATATAACTACCGCCCAGTCTTGAAGCTTCCCTATCTTAACTAAAACCCTTGAAAGCTGTGTGGAATCCCAACTAAAGCAATACATCTATGACAACGATCTAGTAGACCATGCTCAGTCTGGTTTCAGAATGTGTAGCAGTACCGAAACAGCTATCTTGCGCATTGTCGATGATGCCCTCAACATGTTAGATAAAGGAGAATCTTGCCTCCTCGCCTTCCTTGACCTCTCAGTGGCATTTGACACAGTCAATCGCCTTACTCTTTTACAAATCCTGGAAATCAGAATGGGGCTGAAATTGACTGTGCTAATATCTATTCAACAGCTCTCAATGTATAAAAGTGCTCCACCTCTACAAACGCAGCTCCTGCACAATGAGTACCCCTAAAGCTCAATCCTCTCTCCCACCTGTTTCAGCCTCTACCTGGAAGCTCTAAGCACTCTCCTTAACAACTACAACATCTTATACCACTTCTGTGCCGACGAGACACAGTTGTACTTAAAGGTCACTCACCCACTGCCATAGAGTTCCTCACTCTGACACTAGCAAAAATAGAATCATGGATGTCCCGATATCACCTAAAACTGAATTCACAAAAGACAGAGGGCCTGATTTACATTTCGGCAGACGGGTTACTCCGTCACAACGGTGCGGATATCCCGTCCGCTGAAATATAAATCCCATATGATCTTATGGGATTTATATTTAGGTGGACGGGCTATCCAAGGGACAGGTACATTCTTCTTGAGGGTACACTAGATGGGAGGGATCTCTTTATTATTAATAAGTGTGCACCTGATTATGAACATAAAAGCATTTTACTTTAAAATACAGGACCTGCTGGTTGAGTACGTAGATGTCCCAACACTATGGGCAAGTGACTTACTTTAATTGTGTGATAAATGGGAACTTAGAAAACAGCAAAGGAGGGCCCCTACAAAATTATAGGAATGCGGTACAGGGGAGTTACAAATACATTACAAAATATAACCCGACAACCCCTTATTTTTTCATATATTGGGGAACCTCACCAAATAATTCAAGCTTAAATCGATCCAAAGCCAAAACCAAAAATAATTCTTTAACCCCTTCAGTGCTCATGACGAGCTGGACTCGTCATGGCACACAGTGGGCGAGTGCTCATGACGAGTCCAGCTCGTCATGGCACCCGCCCACGGGGGAAGCGCTGGCGCTCCCCCGTGGGACGCCGATCTGGCTGTTTTCACCGGGGAAGGCAGAGGAAGCCCTTCCCCTGCCTCCCCCCGCCCCCCCACACACGTCATCAATGCTCGCGTGCTGACGTCATTGGAGGTTTCCCTTTCTTCCACGACGCGCTGGAAGCCATTTGCTTTCAGCGCGTCGCGGAAGAAAGAGGTAAGTTTTGGCTCTGGGGAGGGGGGCATTCAAATGAAAGAGGCATCGGGGGAAAGGAAAGGGTTTTCCTTTCCCCCGATGCCTCTTTTGTGCATTCCTGCTGCACGATCGTGCGATTGTGCAGCAGGAATGCTCACTAGACGCCAGGGTTTTTTTTTTTTTTAAATGGACAACAGTTTGGGGGGAGCGGCCCCTTAGGCAAGGGTCGCTCCCCCTTTTGGGGCAATGATTTTCGCTTACTGGACACAGCTGCTAAGGTTTCAGGTTGCAATGTGTGTTCATTGCATATAATCAGTGTAATTATGAGTGACATTTCAACCACTATGAGTGACACTTTTTTGCGAGCAAAATCAAGCAGTAAAGACGAGGAAAACCTAAATAAATATCAGAAATGAAACCCATTTGAGCAACAAGAAACTCTAAAAAAATCTTAAACCTGCTGCATATCACCAGAAATCTAGTGCCCTTGTAAATGAATTGTAGTTTTGGGAATATGCGTTGCATCATTGGTACAGTCGAGTGCTTTCAACAGGGATATTTAACCCCTCCTCAGTGTGACATTATTGTGGTAGCCTTAATTTAATAATACCTTTTTATAAAGTTTTATATAGCGCTAGCTAGACCTGTGGGTATCAGAGCGCTTTAAATACACAAAGGAGAAGAAAAGGAATTACAAAACATCGCTGTACATGAGGATGCACAAACACAAAAGCAAAGAACTTATGTATCCAGAGAGGGGACAGGGATTCAGGTGGCTGACACAGTCATCCGGGATGACGGGAGACCACAACAGGTTCTTGGCGGGTTACGCTCTCATACCAAAGTCTGACAGAGGAGCGAACTCCTCCCGAGCCCCGATCAGCTATTTAAACTCGACCACAGTGTCCTTTATCATACGTGTCTGCAAGCACGTAGACACGCAGTTCACACACCTTAGCGCGTGTGTAGGTACTCATTTTTATTGTTTTCACTTCTCACGTGGCACTACATTTTTTGCCACTCACCACTTCTCAGGGTCCTGAAGAAAGCCCCTCCTACATTCTCCTGCGGGCTGAAACATGTAGACCCATCACATAGTCAACTACAAGATAATGACTTCTTTTTTAGTTGCATCACACATAATTTTTAATCATATCCTGAGCCGCCAGTTATAAAAATAGAGAGGCAAGGATTCTCAGAGATATTTTTAATTGACTTCACATCACATTTTTGCACCACACCAGCTCCGCTGTAATCAGGTGTCGCAGCACAACCGGGGGGCATTCGGCCACCCGGTTGGGACCCCAATGATGAAGCATGACACCAACCAGGTTGGTGTGTGAGGTGTCTTTTAACAAACCCAGTGGGTTCCAAACACTGCCTACTAGTGATTATGCCACACATAGATTGGGTTCGTCCATAATTGTTTAACAACAGTCAGAGAACCACCATCCTAGAAGGCCTTGTGTCTAGTAAAGTCACAACACTACACTGCTGCTCTTAGGTGGGGAAGAAAAAGTAATGCAGCTGCCGATGTCCTTGAGAAGTGTCTCTGTTACACTCACTGGCTCAGCCAACTGCATACACTCAGCTGCTGTACAATAGCCAAGTCAGTCAGTCCGTCCCCAGTCACGATGCTTGTGGTGAGGAGCTCTCGATTATGCAGAACGGGTCATAGTGGCACTGCTCGGCTAATGTGAGAGGTGGGCCTGCCCTAAACACCACCTGCTCAGCTTCTCCCCGACTCAGAGCACGTGTTGAAGGAGAGTTCTAGTGTTGTCAGCCGACAACAACAATTACTGGCCCACTAGACCACCAGGGATTTGTTTGTGGGGAGTGGCCCCTTGGGCAAGGGTCGCTCCCCTTTGGGGAGAATTAATTTGCCCGTTTCTGCCCCCCTGGGTGGGCAGATCGGCTGATTTCTTTTTTTTTGTATGGCCACTAGGCCACCAGGGTTTTTTTTTTTATGTTGGGGAGCGGCCCCATGGACAAGGGTCGCTCCCCTTTATGGGAGGATGATTGTGGCCATTTCTGCCCTCTTTGGGTGGCAGAATAGCAGTATGTTTTTAATCCCATCTGCCCCCAAGGGGGGCAGAAGCCACTAGACACCAGGGTTTTTTAAATTTTTGTGTTGAGGAGTGGCCTCAAGGGCAAGGGTTGCTCCCCTTTTACGGGGGTGAATATTTTTTTATACTCTTAGGCCCATCTACCCCTTAGCTTGGCTGGTGGATTGTGTGTGGACTGGTGCATTATTTGCATATGTGATTGTAATGTTTTTTTCTCCTTTTTATTCTAGTGTAAAGCTTTTGATTCCTGTTTGCGGTTTCGACAGTGGTTGTTCTGCAGTTTTGCGTAGTTGCATTTTTTTTGGTAAGAAAAACATTTTTGTTGTATTTACTCCAAATGAGTATTATTGTCATGTATGAATGAATTATTTTGTAAGTGGTGTCATAATGGCAGCATATTTACTTAGTGTTTTGAGCATGAAAATCTTTGCGATGTGTTTTGCATTGTCTTATGTGTAATTTTCTTTTCTCTTTCTTTTTTAGTGGGATATTGTTGATCCATACTGTGTCTGTGCAGAGTAGGTGGTGGTGACTTTAGCTGCTTCTGGCAAGTGAGTGGTATCATTTTGTAGTATATTGGTATTTCTGATAAAGGTGCATTTTGTTTATTACTTATTTTACAAAGTGTTTGTTGTTGTTGACTTGTTTGGCAAGTTACCTTTATTAGTAAGCATTATGGCTAGCCGTAGAATGACTGCTCAGCAGGTGGTTGGTATGCTTCTTGAATCTTCCTCTGAGCAGGATTATGAGACTGACAGTGCGTCTGAGGAAGAGGAGGGAGGGGAAGATTCAGGCAGTGAGTTTTCTCTCCAGATGGAATCATCGAATGATGAAGGTACTCTCAGTGCGGATGAAGTGCCTGTTTTAGAGGCGGATACTGCTGTGCCGATGGTGCAAGAGGCATCTGGATTGCAGCCTGAGGCTGCTAGGCTTCCTACTGGAAGTGCTGGACTCTGGGTTGATCCAAACATGGTGCAGCCGGTGTTGCCTGCCTTTAGTGGTGATGCAGGGTGTAGAGTGGATTGTGAACATTTTTGCCTATACAGTTTTTTCAGTTGTTTATGGATGATGTATTTTTGGGTGAGATTGTTGAGCAGACTAATTTGTATGCTGAACAGTTTTTGAGGGACTACAGTGACAAACTTAGGCCCCACTCTAGAGCTACCCGGTGGACTCCCACAAATCTGGAAGAGATGAAGAAGTTTTTGGGTTTGACTTTATTGATGGGTTTGATAAGGAAGCCGTCCATGGCTTCATATTGGTCTACCAGTCCCTTGATGGCAACGGCCATATTTCCTGCAGTTATGACTCGTGATCGGTATTTACTTTTGCTACGGATGCTGCATTTTGTTGATAATTCTTTGGCGTTGTCACAAGATCACCCTGACTGTGACCGTCTTTTTAAGATTCGGCCTGTTCTTGATCACTTTGTAGATCGATTTTCAGAGATCTATACTCCAGGGAAAGAAATATCTATTGATGAGTCTTTGGTCTTGTCTTGTTTGGTTTTTAGGCAGTACATCCCTAGCAAGAGGGCACGCTATGGAATTAAGCTGTATATGTTGTCTGAGAGTAGGACAGGATATGTTTTTAATTTCCGTGTGTACACTGGTAGGGATTCCACTATTGACCCCCCTGGTTGTCCGTCCACTTTAGTAGGAGTTTCAGAGAAAACTGTGTGGGAACTTGCTAGAGGACTGTTTAACAGAGGCCACCATTTGTACATTGATAACTTCTACACTGCTGTGCAATTGTTTAAGGAATTGTTCAAAGTGGACACTTTTGCTTGTGGCACAATCCGCTCTAACCGAAAAGCTTATCCAAAAGAGCTTGTTTGCAAAAAAATTCAGAGGGGACAGTGCAGTTCCTTGCATAGTGATGAACTACTAGCTGTGAAATTTGTGGACAGGAGGGATGTGTACATGCTGACTACCATCCATGATGAGAGTACTTCACCTGTGGCTGTTTGGGGTCAGACTGCTGAAGTGCGCAAACCTGTGTGCATTTTAGACTACAATATGCACATGGGTGGTGTTGACAGAGTAGATCAGAGGTTGGAACCTTACACTGCTATTCGTAAGGCTTACGTTTGGTATAAGAAGTTGGCCATCCATCTCTTCAATTTAGCAACTTTCAATGCTTTTGTTGTGTTCAAGGAGTGTTCTCCTGCGTCAAAGTTGACTTTTGTTCAGTTTCAGCAGTCTGTGATAGGCAGCCTTGTTGTTGTGGAACAGGCAAGTGTTCCTAGAGTTGGAGTGGTGGAGGATGTGGCTCGATTGAAAGATCGCCACTTTCCTGATTACATTTCTCCCACACCCTCGAAAGACTTTCCCACTAGGAGATGTAGAGTCTGTTGGCGAAGAGGTACGCGGAAGGAGACTCGTATGTACTGCCCCGAGTGTCCTTCTAACCCTGGGCTGTGTGTGCCTGCTTGTTTTAGAGCGTACCACACGTAAAATAATTTTTGGGAGCATCCATGAGTGGTAAAGTGAACTGCCTGGTCTGTATTATTTAAACATTTTTATTCTGTTTCAAGGTTGGCATTAGTGCAATGTATTTAGTTTCAGAGTTTGTGTTAGTAGATTTGTATCTATTTGCAATTTGTTTGTGTTTTCTTTTTTGTATAAAAAAATCCTAAATGTGATGGCGGTGTGTGTAGGCTGGCGCTTGGCTTGCGGTGTGCGTGGACTGGCGCTTGGCTGGCGGTGTGCGTGGATTGGCGCTTGGCTGGCGGTGTGCGTGGACTGGCTCTTGGCTGGCTGTGTGCGTGAACTGTCGCTTGGCTGGCGGTGTGCGTGGGCTGTCGCTTGGCTGGCGGTGTGCGTGGACTGGCGCTTGGCTGGCGGTGTGCGTGGACTGGTGCTTGGCTGGCGGTGTGCGTGGACTGGACTGGTGCTTGGCTGGCGGTGTGCATGGACTGGCGCTCGGCTGGCAGTGTGTGAGTAGTGACTTGCTGCTGGTCACTACACACACTGCTAGCTGAGCGCCACTTCACGCAATCCATCAGCTTGTGTGGTTGCTGTTAAGATATAATGGGGTAACCCACAAAAGTCAATGGACCTGGGTACTAATTGATATAGAAAAACAATGGTCCTAGACTTATGTTAAATCTTAGTTGTCTGAAGCAATCATAGACAGCATAGGGTACATATACAGTTTAATTCAATAATGTACCATTAACTTATTTAAAACACATTCAAATATATCCTCAAAATCCAAAAAGAAATCCAAAAAGGGCACACACAATTGTTTTTATGTGACTCGTATTTTATTCGGTCACTTTTCATACCATTTTATCATATTCAATGTTCAAAACAGAGGAGAGGTTGCTCCAAGGGAAAAAGTGAAGAAAGAAAGTGCTCGTGAAGTAAGATAGAATATATAAGAGGGAGATCCAATCAAGAAAAACAATGATTCATCATTATTTACATTACAATCTCATTAGTAAAACTGGTCGTGATTCATGATTGCACCAGTTCTACATTGAGGCCTGTCCATTAGTTAGTTCATGGTTAATCATTTTGTTATTTCTCAAAAAATGCGCAAACAACGTTTGTCTGTAAGCAAGTAGGGCTGGGATAATAACAGGTACAGGCCCCGAGTAGGGGAGAGTGTCGACGTTTCGACCCTAGTGCAATGAGGGCAGTTTATATCCTCTGCAAGCGGGTCTTCCTCAAGACAGAAAGGAGGGATGAGGGGATGCGGGGAGCAACTGATCATGGGTGATGCACAGTTAAAGTGCCGCCCCTGGTATAGATATAAAAATCTTCAATTAATGGGTGAGAAAATCGCCCACAGCGTCTTAATACATCATCTTAGCATGGCCCGGGGGAATCCAGCTGGTCTGCTCGAGCAGACCAGCTGGATTCCCCCGGGCCATGCTAAGATGATGATCAGTTGCTCCCCGCATCCCCTCATCCCTCCTTTCTGTCTTGAGGAAGACCCGCTTGCAGAGGATATAAACTGCCCTCATTGCACTAGGGTCGAAACGTCGACACTCTCCCCTACTCGGGGCCTGTACCTGTTATTATCCCAGCCCTACTTGCTTACAGACAAACGTTGTTTGCGCATTTTTTGAGAAATAACAAAATGATTAACCATGAACTAACTAATGGACAGGCCTCAATGTAGAACTGGTGCAATCATGAATCACGACCAGTTTTACTAATGAGATTGTAATGTAAATAATGATGAATCATTGTTTTTCTTGATTGGATCTCCCTCTTATATATTCTATCTTACTTCACGAGCACTTTCTTTCTTCACTTTTTCCCTTGGAGCAACCTCTCCTCTGTTTTGAACATTGAATATGATAAAATGGTATGAAAAGTGACCGAATAAAATACGAGTCACATAAAAACAATTGTGTGTGCCCTTTTTGGATTTCTTTTTGGATTTTGAGGATATATTTGAATGTGTTTTAAATAAGTTAATGGTACATTATTGAATTAAACTGTATATGTACCCTATGCTGTCTATGATTGCTTCAGACAACTAAGATTTAACATAAGTCTAGGACCATTGTGTGGTTGCTGTGTCAGGAATGTGGGTTTGTGAAAGTGATGGGCCCTTGAATGGCGCTGTCTGCTGGTGTGAGTGTTGTAATGTGATGGGCCCGCGGCTGGCGGTGTGAATGGTTTTGTATGTGTCACACGTATGAAAGGTGTATGAATGGCCTGTAAAGAGGTTGGTGCCTTGTCGTGGCTTTACAGCTCACGAGCTGTGAGTCAATGGTTCAGTTTCTCGTCCTTTCAATTATTAACAGTGAATTTCATTTTTGTGAAATCACTTTCTAATACAATTGTATATACTGAACCATCACTCACCCTCGTGCCAAATCCAACCAGTATGTGTGTGTGCTTGAGGATTAGATGGCTGTGCAGTAATATTTGTCTTTTTTGTCTTTCTGAAGCAGGGTGTACCTTGTCCCTTTTTGTGAATGTTGTAATGTGTTGGTGTCGTGCCTGGTGGTGTGAATGGTCTTGTGTGTATCACGTATGAAAGGTGTGTGAATGGCCTGTAAAGCGGTTGGTGCCTTGCCGTGGCTTTACAGCTCACGAGCTGCGAGTCACTGGTTTAGTTTTTTGTCCATTTAATTATTGACAGTGCATTTCATTTTTGTGAAATCTCTTGTTAATAACATTTTATATACTGAACCATCACTCGCCCTCATGCCAAATCCAACCAGTATGTGTGTGTGCTTGAGGAATAGATGGCTGTGCAGTAATCTTTGTCTTTTTAGTCTCTCTGCCAAGGTGTACATTCCATCTAAGAATAAACTACCAACTGTAGATATTGTCGTAAACCCATGGGAGTACATGGTGATGTCTCTCTTGTGAATCCCAACAAGTTATTTTATCCACAATGTCCTGCAAACCTCAAAATGTCTGTCACATTTTCCTTGCAATATTGTGCCAAAATTTTCACGCTGCAGAAATAAACAGCTAATTATCTCAAAACGACCTGGTTTTGCAAGGGGGGCCACCTGGGTTTTTGGCCCCGTGCTCGGCGGCCATCTAGGGAAACCTACCAAACCCACACATTTCTGAAAACTAGACACCCGGGGGCTTCCAAGGAGGTATGGCTTGCGTGGATCCCCCAACGTTTCTTTACCCAGAATCCCCTGCAAACCTCAATTTTAGCTGAAAAAATCACTTTTTTCACACATTTTTGTGTGGGAAAGTTGTGGCATCCCCGGGCTCACACAAATTTCCTACCACCCAGCGTTCCCCCAGGTCTCCCGATAAAAATGGTGCCTCACTGGTGTGGGAGGCCCAAGTACCCGCGACAGGCAAGGGCCCAAAACGTAGTGAGGCGACATCAAAATTGCCTATCTCAAAACCACCTGGTTTTGCAAGGGGGGTCACCTGGGTTTTTGGCCCCGTGCTCGGTGGCCATCTAGGGAAACCTACCAGACCCACACATTTCTGAAAACTAGACACCCGGGGGCTTCCAGGGAGGTATGGCTTGGTGGCTCCCCCAACGTTTCCTTACCCAGAATCCCCTGCAAACCTCAATTTTAGCTGAAAAAAAATCACTTTTTTCACACATTTTTGTGTGGCAAAGTTGTGGCATCCCCGGGCTCACACAAATTTCCTACCACCCAGCGTTCCCCCAGGTCTCCCGATAAAAATGGTGCCTCACTGGTGTGGGAGGCCCAAGTACCCGCGACAGGCAAGGGCCCAAAACGTAGTGAGGCGACATCAAAATTGCCTATCTCAAAACCACCTAGTTTTGCAAGGGGGGTCACCTGGGTTTTTGGCCCAGTGCTCGGCGGCCATCTAGGGAAACCTACCAAACCCACACATTTCTGAAAACTAGACACCCGGGGGCTGCCAGGGAGGTATGGCTTGCGTGGATCCCCCAACGTTTCCTTACCCAGAATCCCCTGCAAACCTCAATTTTAGCTGAAAAAATCACTTTTTTCACTCATTTTTGTGTGGGAAAGTTGTGGCATCCCCGGGCTCACACAAATTTCCTACCACCCAGCGTTCCCCCAGGTCTCCCGATAAAAATGGTGCCTCACTGGTGTGGGAGGCCCAAGTACCCGCGACAGGCAAGGGCCCAAAACGTAGTGAGGCGACATCAAAATTGCCTATGTCAAAACCACCTGGTTTTGCAAGGGGGGTCACCTGGGTTTTTGGCCCCGTGTTCGGCGGCCATCTAGGGAAACCTACCAAACCCACACATTTCTGAAAACTAAACACCCGGGGGCTTCCAGGGAGGTATGGTTTGCGTGGATCCCCCAACGTTTCCTTACCCAGAATCCCCTGCAGACCTCAATTTTAGCAGAAAAAATCACTTTTTTCACACATTTTTGTGTGGGAAAGTTGTGGCATCCCCGGGCTCACACAAATTTCCTGCAAAACACACAAGATGATGGACGGAATGCTGCACATTGGCAAACATTCACCCCCAGTCACAGATCTGGGTTTAATCCATCGTTATTTTGCTTCACCAGGCCACCCCAGTTCAGACATAGCCATATGCAAATCAGTCTTGACCCTGTGCCTCATGGGAACAGTCTAGACCGAACTGCCAAGCCATGTCTTCCCTGGACCGGAATCAAGCATCCTAGGACCGGTTTCAGGCTATCAGCCTTCATCAGCCAGGATAGCTTGACTCCAGTGGCGTAGTGAGCACGGGACCCACGTCTGGGCATACCCTTCCCACATAGGGCGAAATGCAAAACACACAAGATGATGGACGGAATGCTGCACATTGGCAAACATTCACCCCCAGTCACAGATCTGGGTTTAATCCATCGTTATTTTGCTTCACCACGCCACCCCAGTTCAGACATAGCCATATGCAAATCAGTCTTGACCCTGTTCCTCATGGGAACAGTCCAGACCGAACTGCCAAGCCATGTCTTCCCTGGACCGGAATCAAGCATCCTAGGACCGGTTTCAGGCTATCAGCCTTCATCAGCCAGGATAGCTTGACTCCAGTGGCGTAGTGAGCACGGGACCCACGTCTGGGCATACCCTTCCCACATAGGGCGAAATGCAAAACACACAAGATGATGGACGGAATGCTGCACATTGGCAAACATTCACCCCCAGTCACAGATCTGGGTTTAATCCATCGTTATTTTGCTTCACCACGCCACCCCAGTTCAGACATAGCCATATGCAAATCAGTCTTGACCCTGTGCCTCATGGGAACAGTCCAGACCGAACTGCCAAGCCATGTCTTCCCTGGACCGGAATCAAGCATCCTAGGACCGGTTTCAGGCTATCAGCCTTCATCAGCCAGGATAGCTTGACTCCAGTGGCGTAGTGAGCACGGGACCCACGTCTGGGCATACCCTTCCCACATAGGGCGAAATGCAAAACACACAAGATGATGGACGGAATGCTGCACATTGGCAAACATTCACCCCCAGTCACAGATCTGGGTTTAATCCATCGTTATTTTGCTTCACCACGCCACCCCAGTTCAGACATAGCCATATGCAAATCAGTCTTGACCCTGTGCCTCATGGGAACAGTCCAGACCGAACTGCCAAGCCATGTCTTCCCTGGACCGGAATCAAGCATTCTAGGACCGGTTTCAGGCTATCAGCCTTCATCAGCCAGGATAGCTTGACTCCAGCAGCGTAGTGAGCACGGGACCCACGTCTGGGCATACCCTTCCCACATAGGGCGAAATGCAAAACACACAAGATGATGGACAGAATGCTGCACATTGGCAAACATTCACCCCCAGTCACAGATCTGGGTTTAATCCATCGTTATTTTGCTTCACCACGCCACCCCAATTCAGACATAGCCATATGCAAATCAGTCTTGACCCTGTGCCTCATGGGAACAGTCCAGACCGAACTGCCAAGCCATGTCTTCCCTGGACCGGAATCAAGCATCCTAGGACCGGTTTCAGGCTATCAGCCTTCATCAGCCGGGATAGCTTGACTCCAGTGGCGTAGTGAGCACGGGACCCACGTCTGGGCATACCCTTCCCACATAGGGCGAAATGCAAAACACACAAGATGATGGACGGAATGCTGCACATTGGCAAACATTCACCCCCAGTCACAGATCTGGGTTTAATCCATCGTTATTTTGCTTCACCACGCCACCCCAGTTCAGACATAGCCATATGCAAATCAGTCTTGACCCTGTGCCTCATGGGAACAGTCCAGACCGAACTGCCAAGCCATGTCTTCCCTGGACCGGAATCAAGCATCCTAGGACCGGTTTCAGGCTATCAGCCTTCATCAGCCAGGATAGCTTGACTCCAGTGGCGTAGTGAGCACGGGACCCACGTCTGGGCATACCCTTCCCACATAGGGCGAAATGCAAAACACACAAGTTGTGGCATCCCCGGGCTCACACAAATTTCCTACCACCCAGCGTTCCCCCAGGTCTCCCGATAAAAATGGTGCCCCACTTGTGTGGGAGGCCCAAGTACCCGCGACAGGCAAGGGCCCAAAACGTTTAGAGGCAACATCAAAATTGCCTATCAAAAAATGTTTTGAGGCCTTGCCTGTCGCGGGTACTTGGGCCTCCCACACAAGTGAGGCACCATTTTTATCGGGAGACCTGGGGGAACGCTGGGTGGTAGGAAATTTGTGTGAGCCCGGGGATGCCACAACTTTCCCACACAAAAATGTGTGAAAAAAGTGATTTTTTCAGCTAAAATTGAGGTTTGCAGGGGATTCTGGGTAAGGAAACGTTGGGGGATCCACGCAAGTCATACCTCCCTGGAAGCCCCCGGGTGTCTAGTTTTCAGAAATGTGTGGGTTTGGTAGGTTTCCCTAGATGGCCGCCGAGCACGGGGCCAAAAACCCAGGTGACCCCCCTTGCAAAACCAGGTGGTTTTGAGATATGCAATTTTGATGTCGCCTCACTACGTTTTGGGCCCTTGCCTGTCGCGGGTAGTTGGGCCTCTCACACGAGTGAGGCACCGTTTTTATCGGGAGACCCAGGGGAACGCTGGGTGGTAGGAAATTTGTGTCAGCCCGGGGATGCCACAACTTTCCCATACAAAAATCTGTGGAAAAAGTGAATTTTTCAGCTAAAATTGAGGTTTGCAGGGGATTCTGGGTAAGGAAACGTTAGGGGATCCACGCAAGCCATACCTCCCTGGAAGCCCCCGGGTGTCTAGTTTTCAGAAATGTGTGGGTTTTGTAGGTTTCCCTAGATGGCCGCCGAGCACGGGGCCAAAAACCCAGGTGACCCCCCTTGCAAAACCAGGTGGTTTTGAGATAGGCAATTTTGATGTCGCCTCGCTACGTTTTGGGCCCTTGCCTGTCGCAGGTACTTGGGCCTCTCACACCAGTGAGGCACCATTTTTCTCCGGAGACCTGGGGGAACGCTGGGTGGTAGGAAATTTGTGTGAACCCGGGGATGCCACAACTTTCCCACACAAAAATGTGTGAAAAAAGTGATTTTTTCAGCTAAAATTGAGGTTTGCAGGGGATTCTGGGTAAGGAAACGTTGGGGTATCCACGCAAGCCATACCTCCCTGGAAGCCCCCGGGTGTCTAGTTTTCAGAAATGTGTGGGTTTGGTAGGTTTCCCTAGATGGCCGCCGAGCACGGGGCCAAAAACCCAGGTGACCCCCCTTGCAAAACAAGGTCCTTTTGTGATAGGCAATTTTGATGTCGCCTCACTACGTTTTGGGCCCTTGCCTGTCGCGGGTAGTTGGGCCTCTCATACGAGTGAGGCACCGTTTTTATCTGGAGACCCAGGGGAACGCTGGGTGGTAGGAAATTTGTGTCAGCCCGGTGATGCCACAACTTTCCCACACAAAAATGTGTGGAAAAAGTGAATTTGTCAGCTAAAATTGAGGTTTGCAGGGGATTCTGGGTAAGGAAACGTTGGGGGTCCACGCAAGCCATACCTCCCTGGAATCCCCCGGGTGTCTAGTTTTCAGAAATGTGTGGGTTTGATAGGTTACCCTAGATGGCCGCCGAGCACGGGGCCAAAAACCCAGGTGGCCCCCCTTGCAAAACAAGGTCCTTTTGTGATAGGCAATTTTGATGTCGCCTCACTACGTTTTGGGCCATTGCCTGTCGCGGGTAGTTGGGCCTCACACACGAGTGAGGCACCGTTTTTGTCGGGAGACCCGGGGGAACGCTGGGTGGTAGGAAATTTGTGTCAGCCCGGTGATGCCACAACTTTCCCACACAAAAATGTGTAATAAAAGTGATTTTTTTGCAGCTAAATTTGAGGTTTGCAGGGGATTCTGGGTAAGGAAACGTTGGGGGATCCACGCAAGCCATACCGCCCTGGAATCCCCTCGGTGTCTAGTTTTCAGAAATGTGTGGGTTTGCTAGGTTTCCCTAGGTGCCGGCAGAGCTATGGTTCAAAAACTACAGCTAGGCACTTTGCCAAAAAAGGGTCATTTTTCACTGCGAAATTGAGGTGTGTCCACGTTGCGTTTTGCGCCGTTTCCTGTCGCGGGCACTAGGCCGACCCACACAAGTGAGGTACCATTTTTCTCGGAAGACTTTGGGGAACGCGGGGTGGGTGTAAATTTGTGTATCCACGCAGATTCCAGAACTTTCCACCACAGAAATGTGGGGAAAATGTGGTTTTTTTGCCAATTGTTTAGGTTTGCAAGGGATTCTGGGTAACAGAACCTGGTGGGAGGCAGTCAAGTCACCCCATCCTGAATTCCCCTGGGTGTCTAGTTTTCAAAAATGTATAGGTTTGCTAGGTTTCCCTAGGTGCCGGCAGAGCTATGGTTCAAAAACTACAGCTAGGCACTTTGCCAAAAAAGGGTCATTTTTCACTACGATATTGAGGTGTGTCCACGTTGCGTTTTGCGCCGTTTCCTGTCGCGGGCACTAGGCCGACCCACACAAGTGAGGTACCATTTTTCTCGGGAGACTCTGGGGAACGCGGGGTGGGTGGAAATTTGTGGATCCACGCAGATTCCAGAACTTTCCACCACAGAAATGTGGGGAAAATGTGTTTTTTTTGGCCAATTTTTTAGGTTTGCAAGGGATTCTGGGTAACAGAACCTGGTGGGAGGCAGTCAAGTCACCCCATCCTGGATTCCCCTGGGTGTCTAGTTTTCAAAAATGTATAGGTTTGCTAGGTTTCCCTAGGTGCCGGCAGAGCTATGGTTCAAAAACTACAGCCAAGCACTTTGCAAAAAAAGGGTAATTTTTCATTGAGAAAATGTGGTGTGTTCACGTTGGGTTTTGAGCCATTTCCTGTCGTGGGCATTATGCCTACCCACACAAGTGAGGTACCTTTTTTATCGGGAGACTTAGGGTAATTCAGATTTGTACAGCAACTGTTATTACCTATTGACTTTCGATGCATTTCTGCCTTCCAAATGAAAGACATTGTGTAAAAAAGAAGTCATTTTGAAAAATGACCGATAATTCTCATGCTAGTATGAGTATTCCCAATTTCGAAAATGTGCAAATATCTACTGTTTCTAAACTCTATAATTTGTTCCCATTTCAGAAATACATAGGTGTCTTTCATACCGATTTTTCCATGTATACATTTTCCCACAATAATTGCTATATACCCGGTACATAATAAAAAGCCATTGCAAATTGCTGCTCAGTTTTTGACTCTGGGTTCGTCGGGTTCTTGGTGAACCTACAAGTCCTATATATCCCCACAACCAGTAAGGTCCAGCGGATGTAACGGTATATTGCTTTCAAAGAGCTGTCATAATTAGAAGAAGTTACAGGTGAAAACGTTGACACAAAAGGCTGTTTTTTTCAACTAATTTTCAATTTTTCCTATATTTAACTGTAAGTTTCTATAAAGAAACCTTGATGGATCTACACAAATGACCCCTTGCTGAATTCAGAATTTTGTCTACTTTTCTAAAATGTATAGCGTTCCAGGATCCATTATTGCTTTCATACCCATTTCTACCATTAACTGGAAGGAGGTTGAAAGCACAAAAAATAGCAAAAATAGGCTATGTCACAGAAAAATGCCAAAACTGTGTAAAAAATGTTGGTTTTCTGACAAAAGTCTGTCATTCCCTAAAAGCTGGGAAAATGGTGATTTCAGCGCCACAAACCCTTTTTTGATACCATTTACAGGGAAAAACCCAGACGCTTTCATTTGCAGCCCTTTTTTCCCATGTTTCCAAAAGAAAACAAAATTTAGCTGTATTTTAGCAAATTTCTGGGACCCCTCCAGGGGAATCCACAAACCCTGGGTACCTTTACAATCCCCATGATGTTGGAAGAAAAGGACGCAAATTTGGCGTGGATACCTTATGTGGTCAAAAAATTACAGGGGCCTTAGCGCGCACTACCCCAAATAGCCAAAAAAAGGCTTAGCACAGGGGGGGAAAAGGCCTAGCAGCGAAGGGGTTAAGTAAATTTCTATTATATTTCAAAGTTTTTTTCTCATATGTTAAAAGTTATAAAATTATTTTTTAACATTATTATTGGAGCAGGATCAAGACCGATGTCCATGTGGATGGGTCCAAACTGAGGGAGCATGGTGGGCGAAAAACGATGGATTGGGATGCAGCCTCGAGGGATTGCCAGAAGCTGAGATTAATTCAAACATTCCATCCATCACCTTGTTTTTCTTTCGCTAAGTGTGAAATGTATATCCAGACGTTGGTCCTGTGCTCATTGTGTCACTGGAACCAAGCTATACCTGGCTGATGAGAAACCGGTCCTAGGTTGCTTGTGTCCAGTTCAGGAGGTCCTGACTTGGCAGTTCGGGCTGGACTATTCCCATTGGAGCAGGGTCAAGTCTGATTTGCATATGGCTGGGTCCAAACCTAGGTGACATGATTTGCAAAGTAACGGTGGGCTGGGATGCAGCCTGGGGTAATTGTCAGTAACTGATATTAATTCAAACATCCCATCCATGGCTTTTAAAAAAATATTTTTGTGTGTCACCCTAAGTGGGCCGGGTATGCCCAGACATGGGTCCTGTGCATTCTGTGTCACTGAAACAAAGCTATAACTGGTTGATGAGCCCTAGTGAGGGCAACATCGGTCTTGGGTTACTTGTGTTCTGGCTCATGAAGGGGCTGGTATGGCAATTCAGCCTGGACTGCTCCCATTTAGCAGGGTCAAGATTGATTAGCACATGGCTGGGTCAAACTGAGCTGGCTTGGTGGGCGAAAAACGAAGGATTGGGTGCAGCCACAAGCATTTGCCAGTGGCTGAGATTAATTCAAGCATTCCATACATCACCTTGTTTTCTTCCCCTAAAGTGTGACAGGTATGCCCAGATGTGAGTCCAGTGCTCACCATGCAACTGAAACCAAGCTATACCTGGCTGATAGGCATTATTAAGGGCGAAACCGGTCTTAGGTTGCTTGTATTTCGGGTTAGGGAGGACTTGCGAGCTGGAATGTTCCCATTGGAGCAGGGTCAAGGCTGATTTACATATGGCTGAGTCCAAACTGAGGTGGCATGGTGGTCGAAAATGATGGATTGGGATGCAATTCTGAGGCATGGCTGAGATTAATTGAAGCATTCCATCCATCACCTTGTTTTTATTACTCATTAACACATAACACTTTTATTTAGCCGGATCATTTGGTGAGTGATATGGCCCCCTCTTGGATCCTGAACTTGAGATACTTGGGGGCAGATTTTTATCAGGATCACTCCCCATTAAAAGTGGAGGATTGAAACTGATTCATTTCAATTATGTGCATCATGCATACCTGACCCCAGTTAAATTGAGCAGAATTTATCCAGGTAGATCGACGGACTTTGTGGGTTTTGGGATGGATGGGGCCTCTTTCATGCACCTTACATGGTCCCGTAACAGGATCTTGACATATTGGATGGCAGTGGTGGGAAGGCTGCAGGGAGCAACAGTTATTGCGTTGGAGCTCACCCTGCAACAAAGTCTGGTCATTATATTGAAACCCCCTCGCCCCCAAAAAAGAAAATGCAGTGTAAATTCTTGCATCTGACACTGATACTAGCAAAGAGACGTATAGCCATAGGTGGATTGGGGACTAGAAGACCCTCTATGACTTTTTTGGGTCAAGGACACAACTGAATGGGCACTGGCAGAGGAGACTCAATTTAAATCAAAGTGTTGCTGTAAAAAGATCCCGATGCTTTCTCAAATGTGCATGGGGATGTAATAAACTATTCACTCGTTCTCCTGTACCATTGTGCAGACGTGCAGAGATCTGGGTAAGGAGCTGCCTGCGGGATGTTGGTTTGCTGCGACCTGCTCACATGGGCACTGGTAATGTCCTATGATTGTCTTCAGATTGTCAGGCAGGATAACAGTGTTGTGAATCTCAGAGCATGTGCTTGCTGTCTATGGTTAAGTCTGTCTAGAGCAACGCACGTCAAGATTATCCTGTTGGAATTGTGGAGTCTTTGCCTGCAGTTTCTAGTTCCTTGGGGTTATTGTGTTCCCAAGCAGCACCAGCCACATTTTTCAGTTGTTGCATTGGATTACAGTTTTCTCAAGTTCTGTGCATGCTTGCTGCCATCCTGATGATTGCAGTTCAACTAATCGGAGACTCATTTAGAGATGGATTTTGAATACTCTCGTTTGTATCAACTACTGAAGTTAAGGTTAATCTTTGTGTTTGCCCTCCTTTTGGATACTCTGTTGAGAAGTACGGAACTAATCTGGAATTTCATTTTGTCTTGGTGCTGAAACTATTATGAGGACTTGGTGGTTTTTGGAGAGAGCTTGATATGTGGAACATTAATTACAAAGGATTACATTTTTTATAACATAAGCATTAATGTATAATTTGTTCTCTTGTAGCCACTAGTGTGATTATGCAAAATAAATAGCTGAATCAGGATTAACAAACTCTGTTATGATAGGCTCATGTAATGAGCAGGACTTGGATACAGCATTTTAGTAAATTTTAGCTACTTTATAAATGACTATTGTTTTACAATGCAGCAATGGTGTATTATGTTAATTTTGGATGTATTTAATTTTATACTTGGATGGTAAGAAAAAAGCAAATACAATATTCTTGATGGATTGATTGATATGCTCAGGTATTTTTCATACAAGTAATCAATCATAATGTGTTGAGGGCTCTTACAAATATATTTTTCAATTAAATTAATTTTTTTCTTTTACATATTAATCCACGGAATAGTTTAAAGTGAGTAGCTTGATATCACCTTCATTCCCATGTTCAGACTTTCAAGGTGATGACTTGTAATCTGAATAGGTGTCTAGCTAATTACTGTTCAACTCTTACTCTTGTGCCAATAGAGGATGAAAAGTCCCTTGTTGAAGCGTGAGTAATCTAGTATGAAGATTCAGCTGAAGAGTCCTTTTAAAGACTCCAGTTTCCGTACACTCTCTCATCCGATTCCCCTTCTTCTAACAGATTTGTTCATATTTATTAGTTTGCTAAAATGAGGACACGGTCAGACACTGAGGGGAAAGGGGACCTACAGGTCAGATAATCGATATCATCTCTTTCAGACTGTATTTAGTAAGTACACGTTTTGTCAAGGGGATGACTGCCAAACCCCTTTGCCTCTGATAGCAATTTAGTTCAGGTACGGCACTTCCAAAGATCACCAGTTGCCCCTGATTTAGCAAGGTAGGATTTGTGCAGCATACATGTCCAGGGTGAGGAGGGGCGTGGCTTGGTGGGCCAAGATGGTAGACCTGCCTTAGTAAGGCTCCGTCCTGAAATCCCCATTATCCGTAAATTATGCGCAGCTAGGTGCATCATCGGGCATTGCCACACAGCACACCACCTTTCTCCTGCTCCACAGAGCTGCGGAGCGAGGTTCTAATGACTGAGGGATGTGGGTGAGCTGATAACGTGTGAGACCGCAATGCTGGCAAGTGAGGCCTACACCAGGTGGGGTGTGCTGCCGTGAGTTGGTGCCAGCTGCCGGAACTGCGCAATGCGCTAACCTGCTCCTCGAGTGCGACCCCCTGGGACTGATCGGCTTCGGCGCCCGTTGTGACTGGGGCTGGGTGGCTCACGCAGCTGCCAGACATGGCCTGGGCCCGCTTTGAGGAGCTACTGGAGCGCGGCGGCGACTGGCGGCGGTGCTGGGCGTGGATGCCTGAAAATACGATCTGCCGGCTGCCCTCCTCGTGCGGCTGTTGCAGCTGAGGATCTGCGGCTTTGGACTGAGAGGTGATAACAAAGGCGGGACGTGCGGAGGGCCCCTGCTGGTGACGTCCGCTGCGGGTAAGGTTTCTGCAAACAGGGGCCTGGGCGGGAGGAGAGAAGTGATGCACGCCAGTCGGCCCGCCCAGCCTGCTCGCCAAACAGACAGCACCTGGACACTTGGAGGCCCGCTGGGGAAGGCCGTGGCCCTCCGGCACTCATGTACCTGTGGTACTGGAACTGTATTAAGGCCACTGTCCCGGGTGTAGTGCTGTAGATGTCCCACGGCCGGACACAGAGCCCTGCCCCTTCCGCGGCACTGCATTCCTGGACCTCTGCAACGTTGGGGGATCTGGAGAGGCGGCCCGCCCACCCGCCACCTGATGTGACTGTGGAGGGGCCCGTTGCGGGTCCTGTATTGTCTGCTGTGGAGCCCGCGTCTGACCCATTGATGGCCCAGTACTGCTTTCGGGACCCCCGGTGTTTCCTCCACATGCGCTCAGGACACTCTTAAATTCTCTTGTTCCTGGTCACAGTTGTAGATTAGTCACGCGGATACTTCGCAGCACTGGACTGCTTGTGCTACTGCGCTCTCCGGGGGTCCACCGGCGCATGCAAGCGGGTCCTACAACTAGAGACACACGACGAGGCACAGTGCCCTCCTGATGCCGCACTCCAGAACAAGAAATTATGCTTGTACTTGCCAGCAGGAATTAAGCTGCTCCGTAACCACCTGAATTTAGTGACGCCCTGTGCTCTCACAGTGATACGAATCCCAGACAGCACACAACACGAGGACGGGCCACACGCGGGGCACTGGATCTCAAGCCTCCTCACACTCCTCAGTCATGTTGGGCACGGAACAATCAGCTCATACAGACCCGCCCCACCTTCCGGAGGACAGGCTGGATGCAATATTAAATGCCATTGAGAAGTCCCGTGCCTCAATGGAATCCAAAATAGACAGCGTAGCAGCGGACCTCACCCTGCTGAATGCAGACCACAGGAAGCTGTCGGATCGGATGTCCACCACAGAGCGCACCCTATCAGAACTCAAACCAGTGTCAGACTTAATTGTAAAACAGCAGAATGAAAAAGAAGCCAGAATACTACACCTGGAGGACAGGGTGGAGGACGTGGAGGGCCGCTCTAGGCGGAATAATGTCCACTTGATTGGCTTGCCGGAGGGAGTGGAGGGCCAAGACGCGGCTGCATTCGTGGAACAATGGATCAGAGACTTGCTGCCTGCAGCCTCACTGTCCCCCTTTTTCATGATTGAGCGGGAATGCGGTGTGCATCCCCTCTAGGAGACCAGCGCCTGGCATGGGACCTCGTCCGTTCATTTTCAAGGTATTACACTACAAGGTCAGGGATGCAATATTGCGTGAAACAAGGAAACAACAGGAAATCAAAATAGAGAACACACTCGTGATGTTCTTCCCGGATTACACGCTGAGGGTGCAGCAGCAGAGGGGCTCATTTTTGAAGCAGAGGCTCCGACAATTAGATATCCAATACTCACTGTTGTTTCCGGCGAGGCTTCTTGTGGTGGCTGGAGGTAAAGCAAGATTCTTTGACAAGCCTCAGGGCACGTGGAACTAGTTGGAGACGACTGGCCAGTTGTTGGGGCCCCGTCCTTCTGGTGAGCCAAGAAACCAGAGCAACACGACAAATGGGCCCAGAACCTGTGGTTGACGAAACAAGCGACACCCACCCAGTCTGGTAGCAGTGCCGGATCTGGAGAAAATCATAAAGGAGCGACAGCGGGCTGTGTGTGAGGCGGGGTGCTTAGCTGTCAAGCTGTAGGGCCGCGGAAAGAATGTGACATCGATCCCCTCATCCGGAGATGAAAGCTCCTCAGTGATGTGTCCATCAGACACCACCTCACTGAATCTCCCGGACATCTCCCGGACATCTCCCCGCAGACCTCAGAAGCTATTATTTGACAAACACCCAGATTAGACGGGCCTATTGCCTTACATAGGGGCTTTGCCCCCTTTACCCAACGGCATGGCAAATACACTGGGCTGTTGATACAAGGGGTCGATAATAACAATGGGGTAACCCAGTCACGTGCAGAACCTGGGGATAGGTACGTTATACGAGCAGTGGTTCTGCCACGAAAGGAATTAATACATTTCTTCCTTAGAACTCAAAGAGGTATGACTGCAATTAATGATTCAATAAATCACAACACTGATTGGGCAAACAAACAACACAACTAAATTGAATAGAGTTAATTAATATATTGAAAAAATCATGTATTTTAAAGAATATGTAATATACAACAGGACAAATGCACAATATACACAACTAACAAGTAGTTTTTTTTACAATAGTGACAAAAAGAAGGAAAGTGAATTAAGTGGTTTTATACATTTATCAACAATACAAAATATACATAACAAATATAACACATAAAACATAAATTGATTGCACAGCGTTGTATTAACAATGAAAAGACCCTAACACGACCTATGATTCATCTTCTTCGGAGGGAAGAAATGTATTAATTCATTTCGTGGCAGAACAACTGCTCATATAACGTTGATATGAGGGGACAGCTGTCCCAGGTTGTATAATGTTGCTGCACTAACCTTTTGCTGAATTAATGTTATTCTACATGCAGGGGATGCTATGAAAAAGCTAGGGGATGACACTCCTGGAAGCTCTACAGCAGTGGTTCCCAAACGTTTGACTCCTGAGGACCCCATCGAGTCCCTACTGGATGCCGGGGACCCCCCAAGCAATTTATATGATTTAAATTTCAAACAGTAATTCGCAAAAAATACACAAACAAGTGCACACCAAACAAATACTCTAATTACTAGAGATGTTGTTATTTAATATTTAAAACATTTGCAAAAATCGAAACATTTTAATGGGAAGGTTGGTGCTGCATCTCAGTGACTAACTTTTCAATGTTTGGTTTTATTTCGTGGTACAAGTCTCCTGCTCCTATCAGGGCCGGACTGGAAACCCAAAGCAGCCCTGGCAAATGTTGTCAGACCAGTTCCCATACGGTGCACAACAGGTGCAGTGAGTGAGCCTGACCACTACAAAGGGGACGTTGGACGGGCTCTCTCCTCAAGAAAATTTGGGAACAAATTGTGCATTCTACAACACATTTGTCATTATATATTGAATTGTATTAGCTTTTAAAACATAGTAAATGATGACCTTACTGTGCACCAGGATGCACTTCCTCTTCAATGAATCCCTCACTATCACCCTCCAACAGTGCCAACAGTGCCTCTCATCTCTCCATAGTCCCTCTGTCACATGTTTTTCATTTGTTTTATAGCACCTCTCATACCAGTGTAGGGTGTCAGAGCACTTTGCATCACACACATAGAGTCAATGAATCATACATGTGTAAATCAGTGTATAGAAAATGTTGCATAAGGCAAAGAGGACTACAAAGTATATGATTCGCATGTCATCCATACTGGTAGGCGTTTTTTAAGAGTGCTTGGTCTGTAGAAGCACAAACTCGGGATTCAGAACTTAACACAGTGGTTATCACTGACTTAAAAAATAAGAATTTATTTCTACCCAAACAATTCTTTTTTAGCAGCATCAGGATAATGAAAGACTGGGAAAAAAACACAACTTACTAACTTGTACCATGCAGTTTACATGCACCTCTGATGGCATTTCATAGCTCACTGCTCTAGATTATGATTGTAACTTGTGAACTGCACAGTAACAAAAGAATCTCTGTGATAAAAGCAGTAACCCACTGAGCTGTGCACATAAAATACTGTTTTTTGAAATGTATGGTACAAGTTCTTTGAAGCAGGTATATTAACCATCTGCGCTACCTCAGATGAGTCAAAGCTGCAACTGGACAAAACTCCCATCTCTCTCCAGCAGGTACATTAATCATCGGTGTTATTTTGACACTGCTGATTATACAAGGAACTTTGCATTGATTTTAAAACTGCTGCCTGTGGACCCCCCTGGGAATGTGTCACGGACCCCTGGGAGTCCAGGGACCACAGTTTGGGAACCACTGCTCTACAGGGCCCCACGCCCTCTTACTCCCTCTACCATTTAGGGATTTGTTTGGTTCTACAGCGTTCCTGTATGGGTTTGGGCAGCTCCTCTGGTTTGTGGGGACCGCCCTTTTGGTATTTCCACATTGCCAGTTATGTTTCAAACCAGGTTCCATGGGCCTTTGGGAGGGTGCACCCTTAGAGGCCTCTCTGTCGCCTTTGTACACGTATGCATGCATACCTTGACCTCAAAGAAATCACATCCTCCCCTGTTACAGTGACATGACAGACCAAAAGTTCCTGACTTGGAATGTGCGAGGCCCTCGCACCCCTTGCAGCCGCTAATCGGTATACTCGTATCTCAAAAGGCACAATGTACGAATTGCCTTATTACAGGAAACGCACCTATCATACATAGAGATAGTTAGGCTGCAACGTAAATGGAGGGGCAGAGTGTATGATATATATTTCTCCTCTTACACCCAGGTTGCCCTGGTTTGGATCCGCCCAAACACTCCCTTCCTGACGGATGAAGTAGTGACGGACAAGGACCGCTGATATGTATTTATTAAGGGGAGACTAGATGGCCGACACCTCCTACTGGGCAATATTTACGCTCCCAACACAGACCAGGGCTCGTTTCTGAGATCACTTTCACTGGTACTATCCAAGTGGTGTGACATGCCATGGTTGATATGGGGAGATTTTAACAGTGTCATGGATGTGGGCCTAGACCGGTCCTTCCCTCCCCTACATAGCACTGCAGCATCCACTAACGTAACCACGCTGAAGGATTGGGGACGACGGTGGGACTTTGTGGACATGTGGAGACGCCGCAATCCCATGACGCAGGTGTACTCATTTTACTCCTCACCACACACACTACACGTCCGTTTAGATAGATTCTTGAGCTCGCCCACCGGGCTTCCCTCTGTCGTAGACACAGACTACTTGGGACGCACCCATTTGGACCATAACCCACAGTTTTAATACTTTCTTGGGAAAGAGGGACCCCCCCTAGTTCCCATGTGGCGTTTACAACCGGCAATGCTGGAAGACGCATTATTCCGCGAGTCCCTTAGTACAGCCATCGGGGAATACTTTGAACAGAACACCAGCACGGCTACGTCTGCCTTAGTGGAATGCATTAAAGGTCATGTTGCGAGGGCAGTTCTTAGGGATAGGTAGCGGCATGCGACGACAAGTAGAGACAGACTTACTGGATGTAGAGTATGCTCTGTTCGCACCCTCATGCTCACGAACACTGACAGACGCACGCAAAAAACACTCGACATTACTAGAGCGTTTAAGATGCCTGAGCTACACGGCGCACTCCGTGAGAACACACGTGTTGGCTGACCGCTTTGGGTCCCTGCTCGCCTGGCTGATCAAACAAGATTGATCGACAGGCCTCATCACTGCGCTTCGGTCCCATGGTTACAGGATGAAATACACACAACATGAAATACATAACAAATTGACCCTACACTTTAAGAAAGAAACTATACCAGTCAACGCTGTCAGCATCGCAACTAGACATAAACACTTTCCTTAATAGCCTAGCTTTTCCTAGACTTACAACAGAACAACGCATGGAGCTAGATGCCCCAATCACGCCAGATGAGATACGAAGCGCGATGCATGCCTTAGCCTCTGGCAGAGTACCAGGCCCAGATGGTTTTCCAGCTGAACTTTACTAGGCATACATAGACCTTTTAGCACCGCAGCTACATCGGGTCTACACAGAAGCATTACAATATGCGCGTCTATCCGTCTCCCTTACCGACGCCATGTTGATTACCCTCCCAAAACCTGACAGAGATCTCACACAACTAGTATTGTATCGCCCGCTGCCGTTATTGAATGCGGACTATAAAATACTGGCGGGAGTACTGGCGGGTAGGTTGGCACTACTCACACCGCATCTCATACACGAGGACCAAAATGGATTTGTCCCGGCACGTAATACCTCCCTCATTATACGCAGGCTATTTTGGGTAATGAGATACGCCCCTTGTACTCGGCCCCATTCGGGCTGTCTGGTGCTGGTTTTGGAAAAAGCCTATGACACCATTGAGTGGCCATTCCTTTTTAATGTGCTTATGTGTGTGCGTACTTTCTAAGCCTGGTTAGACTTTTATATGGAGCACCAACGGTACGAGTCCGCAACGGCACCTTGTTTTCACAGCCTATAATGATCGGTAGAGGCACCAGACATGGCTGCCCTCTCTCTCCGTTAATTTTCTCCCTGGCCATTGAACCGTTAGCACTGGCTGTATGCGCATCCGCGGGTCACTGGAGTATCCCACTAGGTACAAACATGCATGCCATATTGTTATGTGCCGACGACATTCTGCTATATATCAGGGATGTCCTGTCTATGCCGCCTGTTATACCTAGCATTCTCAATCTCTTTGTGAGGTTGTCGGGTTGCGAGTCAATTGGGGTAAATCATGCCTATTCCCCTTTGTCCCCCACATGACAGACACATGCCTTACTGTTGGCGGAGCCCCTGTGACGTGGCAGCTGTCCATGTTCCGCTATCTGGGAATACGGATATATCACACAGACCAGGACTTATTAGACAGTAACCTTACCAGGGCGATCACTTCTCTGAAGTCGCAGTTAGAGTTCTGAAAAACCCTTAATCTCTCAGTGGCGGGGAGAGTGGCTCTCATTAAAATGGTGGTGCTTCCACGGCTTCTGTCTCATTTTACCTACCTGCCCCTTTATCTACCACCGTCCTTTTTCATCTGCTGGAGAGCACGATCCGTGACCTCATATGGAACAGGTCATACTGCAGAGTGCCACTTGCAAAACTTTATTTGCCCCAGGCCCAGGGAGGATTGGCTGTACCTAACCTGGAACATTATTATCTGGCTTCTCAGCTGCAATGGGTGGCCAGGTAGATGGCGGAGTTACACTTGGCGGACACGGATGAGTCTGGTCCCCCATATGTCGTGGATGTGCCCCTCCACATTTTTCACCCATGCACCAGACCGCCCAGGTCTCTCCCATTACGGGTACAGGTGGCTTACCGCTGTTTCCACCGCAGGTTGTCCCTCACCAAGTAGATCCCGCCATATGCGCCAGCTCTCCCAATATTAGGCATGCCGGGGGAAGACGGCAGGGTGAGGTCAGCCGAACTCGAGGCATGGCATGAGTTGGGCATCCACACAATAGGAGATCTCTACAATGACGGTACACTCATGACATATGAGACTTTGATGCACGAAGAGGGAGTCCCACCGGTTCTCTTTCTTAGCCACGCCTCCTGGGTAGGCATGTTGCGGCGACATTGGGGGGGACATCATACAGGAGCCACAAATACATCTCTTACTGCAATACATGCGCGTTATGGGCTCAGGAAGACATCTCACAAGATGGTTTGCGGATGCACTTCGTACACAATCCACAATAGATTTGACACCCCTGCGGAACAGATACGAGGTGGATCTGGCCCACCCATGCACACCCAAAGAATGGAATATGATACTGTCGAGCCCAACATCGGTCCCTAGGAACGCAAGGTTCCGCCTGATTCAGTTCTACATATTGCACAGGGCATACCTCTCCCCGGATAAAATTAACCAATACTTTCACAGACAAGATGAATGCTGCCCGCGCTGTCCTCTTATTGATGCCGACTTCTTGCATATGGTATGGGCGTGCCCTATGCTACGGAATTACTGGGAGGGAGTGACGCAATACTTGACTGCATGCACTGACAGAGTGCTTCCAAATACGTGGGAGGCCAGTATACTGGGGGTGTTCGCTAGAGACGAAAAGCACAGGGCTACTGCTAGATTCCTGGACATAGGCCTGGTGGTGGCCAAGAGATTCATTACGAGGTCCTGGAAATCCGACAACCCCCCGTCCCTGCAGGCCTGGTCTCATTCCAAGCTCAATTGGGCTAGGGCGGAGGGAACTGTCCTACACAGGGAGGACACCCTGGGCCTACGCAAATAACCAATTTCCACACACTGGAATACAATACTGACGGCGCTCCAAGCAGCATTAGCCCCAGAGGCTACTGCTGATACTCCTAGCAATGCGCAGCCCGAATGCCGCTCATAATAGAGGTGGCCCTCACAGGCAGGTTGGTCATGCACACACACCTTCTCCTGGACATAGCAAGGAAAAGAAGTGGTCTAAGTTACTATAGGCGTTTATCCGAATATGATAAGGCGCCGCACGAAGGGATAGCATACTCCCCCACTGTTAGTTAAGGCTCCCCCCCCTTTTTGTATTGAATGTTTGCTTTGGTTGATTGATTGATCTATGGACACTGGAGGTGAGGTAATAAAGCAGGGTTTGGCAGAGACGCCCGCATCCAATATATATTTGCACCTGGGAAGGCAACAATTGAATAATGCATAGTGATGCCCTGACATATGCAGTCACCTGTTTTTTTTTATCAAATTTCTTCTTTCATGTATGGGTGCATACTTGAACGCATGGACTCTGTTGACCAACACATGTAAACCTATATACATGCAGTATGCCTGAAATGTAATGATTTTCAATAACTGGAAATGTCAAACAAAAAAAAATACATGTCCAGGGTGAGCGCAGACCATTTTATTTCACTTTTGGGTGATTTGCTAGGTTTTTATGTGTTGTATGAAATAGCAGATTATAAGGTAAAAATTAACATTTCCTTTCATTCATAAACCCAGGATTCTTCTTGACCCTCAAACAAACAACTTGCCTACTTCCCGTAGTGGCAGTGAGAGCTTCGAAGCCTTTGGGCTGTGTCCTTGCTGGCATTGTTTGGTACTGTTGGTTGAAGTGGGTGGTGCCAGTGATACAGTGAGCCTCTCCACTGGTAGATATGAATCGTGCATGTAGTGTAAGGTGTTTGTGCTGATGGTGAAAATGGGATGTGACCTCCCAAGAAAACTTATGGGCACTTGTAAAGTGGTATTGAATTTTGCAATATATCTACTTGGCGAAAAGATGGTGTATGAAATTGGGGGTATTAGTTGAGGGGGGTAGGTACCCACCCTGGGTAATAACCACAATCTTTGTCAGGGTGAATTCTCAAAGTCACTAAATTAACCGGAGCTCAACCCCCTGGTAGCTATGGGACAGAACGGACAGGCCTAACTTGTAGGCAATGTGTAAAGTATTTATTCAGTACTAAAACAGTAATAAAGTTGAAATGCAAAACAATAAAAATCTCAAATTGAATTTGGAAACTAGAGTAGAATTCAATAAACAAAATGATACCAAAATGAAAAAGAAACTATATGGGGAACCGAAGATATGAATTGTTTAAGTTTTAAGTAGAAATAGCTCCAAGAAGCACAAAGTGCAAACGATATTCAATGGTTGCTATGCGCAATTTGACACTGACCGCGATGGAGCGTGGGTTGGATACTCTAACCAGGCTTGTCCTGGTCAAAGATTTTACCTTCTGACTTTAGTTCCTTAAGTCCCAATCCCCCAGGAGTACACTTCTAAAGGCCCCCGGGATCTCAGGGGAGGCACTTAGAGACTCACATGGTGGCAGGCATCGTCCAATTCAGGTCCAGTTGCCACTGATCAACTGGGCAGTTGCAGGAAAGCCCTCTTGTAGCTTGTTAAATACGTGTAGCTTGAACGAGAGGTCAGCCTTATGACCCTTGAAGTCCACCTCTTTGTCCTGGGTACAAGAGGGAGAACAGGCCCAGTCTTCTAGGCTTGTTTTGAGTCTCAGACAGCATGTTCAGTGCTCTTCCAATCTTCCACAGGTCCATGAATGTTCTGTCAAGGGTGTCTGGAGGTGTCACATTTATGCTTAGCACAGGTGGATGGGAATGGTTCCTGGAATACCCTGAG
This sequence comes from Calotriton arnoldi, assembly GCA_963921515.1. Taxonomy (NCBI): domain Eukaryota; kingdom Metazoa; phylum Chordata; class Amphibia; order Caudata; family Salamandridae; genus Calotriton; species Calotriton arnoldi. The sequence goes on from CAWUFW010008121.1 coordinate 684,311, forward strand.
TAATAAGGTAAAGGTTCCCAGGGCTAACTCTAGCGTTTTTGGGCATTTTCAAGATGGCTCTGAGGGCTGGGGGTGTTTGTTGTGTATGTATTGTGGCAATTCTTGTGTCTTCCGACAATTAACACCACAATCCAGTTTGATGCAGTTGCTGTACCCTCTGCAACCTCATTGACAGAAGCCTGGTATAACAAAGCTGAGATTTTAGCAACTAGACAGTGGATACCCACAAAATACACTCTGGTACCAAATACTAGGGAAGTTTAAGGTAAGTTAAATATACCAATCAGGGGTATACTAATTTCACTATGTTAAAAGAAGAGCGCAAGCACTTTACCATGGGTTAGCTGGAGTAATGTGCACTGAGCTCTATAGCCAGCAAAAATAGGGTTCAGAAGAAAGGCCAGAAAAAATTGGGGTGACTCAGCAGAAAGAGCAAATTTCCAACAGATGGGATATTTTAGATGTACTTGTCCTGTACAAAAAGTTCACTTGTTCCATGGTGACAAGCAGCATTCTTGTTATTTCAAAACTCAGATGATACCCTCTCATATTATGTCTAGGGTGGATTCTATCAAAGCTCAGATTATGCCACATATCTGAATATACTAGGCTCTGAGCACACCTAGGTTCTATTTAGGTCAGATCATTAAGTCACAGGCTTTGTTCATGAATGAGCTTTATTTAGTGCAGTAGTTTGATCACAGTAGGGCTCTGAATATGCTAGCATTTCTTGCTATGCTTGGATTCTGATTATAGCCACGTTTGGGAGATATGATTATTCTTTTTGATGAATACTTCTATCCGCAGATTTCTCATCTTGTGAATCCCCCCAGGTGCCAGATTGAATATGAAGATTTTTCACAGCATTGAGCTCGCACTCCAGCTGGTGGCGTTTTGCGTCTCCATATCAACTCTGTCCCACTCTGGAAGTGAAATTGGAGCCATATATAAGTACCACCTCTTTGCGATTATGTGAGTTTTTTTCTTTCAGCGCATTCAGACATGTATCCGGAGTTCTCTCCCAAGGAAATTTCCTCACCTCTGATGAATTTTCTTTTTTTAAAACTCCTTTTCCAGTGTGCAAGGAAATGCCCTCACCAGAAACAACAAGTTTTTAACGTTGTAGGGACTGTCATAAAAAGACGTTTGTGACAAACCACCACTAAAGTTGTCTCTTTTGTCTAGGGTATTTTTACGACTCTTAAGTGTTGTGGGACAGAGCCTGGATGAAGGCTATCAGGGACCACAAAGCCAAACTGTATGTCGCTGAACATCGTCCAAAGGTGCGTAAGGACTGATCCCAGTCGAAATTGAGTTCGAGAACTTGTTCCCATTCCTGACGCCATTCACTACAAAGATCTTCTTTCACTGTAAATCTTCAGGTGAGTTCAGGTCATACAAAAAGCATAAGAAGACAAAGCAGGATTCGTTTGATTCCCATCACTTTGAACTTGAGAGGCCGTGAGGACTTCAAGTTGCCCCTAGGTCTCGGTCCCGTTGTTCCACATTGGAACTAATTCCACAGCTCATCCCGATGCATACTGAGTTTCTGGCTCCATCGGTGATGCTGCAACAAATAGAGGCTTTTAAGGATGTCATGGTTTGGATTCTTGCCACCCTTCTGTCTCCCTTTAGCATGCTTGGGGGCCCTAAGGATCCATGAAATCCTCCAGAAGGATTATAATCGGTGGAGCCGGCCTTAACGCCGTCTGTGCCGCTTAACCCTGCTGTGGGGTCTGCTCAGACTCTGAGGCTGACGCTCAACCCAACTCTGACCCTAGCAACAGGACCCATTACAGTTTCTGCCACGTTGAAGCTGGCCCTGACACTGCTGATGCTGGAGTAGGACACAATTGTTTTGTCATACTCTGAGATGAATCTGACACAACCTCAACCAAAGTCACATCCTCCACAACCTAATGACACAGTCAGCCCAACCTCATTCTGATTCTCATAGAATGCTGCCACTGCCCAGGAGTCATCCACAAGAATTTCAGAACCCCATTCCTTCAGATTCTGAACATAGTTATCAAGGTCTGGGTGACAACAATGGAGATGACGGGCATTGTGCATTACTTTACTATGGTTATGACAATCTTTATATGGAGATACAGGAAGCCAGTGGGTTGGACACCATCTCCTGACACAGGGTTGAGTTCTCCCCTCACACTTGCACTGAACAATCTGTCTCTTTTGTAGTGGTCATTGTGTGTGATGCCAAAACATTAGACACGCAACTGCCAGCTTTGAGGTTAAGACTAAATTCTGATGGAAGTCTTACAAACTGGGCAAGCTTCCACAGAACCACTACTTCCATTTAATGAAGCCCTAACAGACACGTTAATGGGCACTTGGGACAAATCTTGCTCTTGCCTGTAGGCAAGTGTCTAGAAGACACACAGACCTACCCCAGTGGACCCGACTTTCCTCAAGCAACACTCTACGCTTGAAAATGTGGTGGTCTAGACGGCCACAAGTAGATTCAACCTTAAATCTTTCCTTACCGTGCCCCCTGATAGGGAATCAAAACATATGGAGACTTTTGGGAAAAGGATGTTTTCCTCTGCCAGTCTCACCTTTTGCTCTGTGAATGCCAGCTGCCTTCTAGGGCGATACTTACATGCATTGTGGGATATAGTTATCAAGATGTTGCAGACAGTCCTGGATGAACATCGCGCCAGTCTTGGAGAATTCTTACAGGATGGTCAGGATGCAGCAAAGTATGCCATCCACTCTGGGTTAGACACTGACTGCCTTGTCAGGGCAGTTGATATCAGCATGGTTCTTTGACGCCATGCGTGGATTAGATCCGCATGTTTTTCGGATGACATCCAAACATCACTGATGGATATACTGATGGAGACAAAGCAGGCGTTGTACTGGAATGCTTCAAAGAAAGTAGGTCCACAGCATGCTCTCTCCGTCTTTCTATGTCTGTGAAGTAGTATCTACAGCAGTTTCACTCCTTTTTAAGCTTCTGAAGGGGCTTAGCTAAAAGAAAATGCTAAGGCATACATTCATAACAACAGACCCCCAAGTTCTTTTGAGGCCAGGGTTATTTGAGGCAAGGGTTATGGATCCAGCTGACAACATCCAGGCATTCAGGGCCAGCGTCCTGCCCAACCCCCTCTCAAGCATTTAGACCACTTTAGCTTGCACTCTGTGGCACATGGCCATTCTGTTCGAGGCAGGATAAGGTATTACTTCCATGTGTGGCAGAGCCATCTGACAGATGGGTGCTCCAAATCATGCATCTATGATATACCCTGCCAGTCCTCTCCGAAATGCTGCATGTTCTACCTAAATCAGAGTGACTGTCAGAGGACCATTTGTGCGGAGACCTTTGTCCTATTTTACATCTTTGCTCTCTGAACTTCTTCCTTAAAAAAGCACAAATTCATGATGGTTACGTTAGCCTAAGTACTATCTGCACCGGATCTAGGAGACTGAATGTTAGTGCTGGTCCTGCTGAATGCCTATTTTCACATTTGCGTCCTGTAGTCTCACAGGCATTACTTGCGGTTCAATGTGGGCCAGGAGCATTTTCAATTTTCCATCCTCTTTTCCGGCCTTACCAGCGTCCCTCGGTTGTTCTCAAAAGTGATGACGGTGGTTGCAGTACATCTTCAGAGTTTGGGAATACCAGCTTTTCCCGACCTCATCCAGTGACTGTTGATGGTGGGCTCGCCACAGTCAGTCGTGGACCATCTTCAGGCGATGAGGAACCACCTAACATCTTTGTGGCTCTCTATTCAATGTGCTGAAGTCACACCTGACTCCTTCGCAGAGGATCATGTTCCTCGGGGTCATTCTGGATGCAGTTTAGTTTTGGGCCTTCTCTTTGGTTTAACAAGTTCAGGACATTTGGGATATGATCTTGATGTTTCACCCCTGTCATGGGTCTCAGTGAGAGTGGCTTTGACACTTCTTGGACTCCTGCACCCTGCTTGCAACGTACGCAAGCTGGCCATGCGGACTCTGTGGTGGAATCTGAATTCCTAGTGGGCTGAGCACCAAGGGGTTTCAGAGAAGTCTACAAAAACCTGCAGTGGTGGCTGCTTGACCACAATTGGAACAGTGGAGGAGCCCTTTCCCTACCCACCCAAAGCTGATGGCGGTAAAGGTGCACCTCTATTGTATGGCTTCCCGTCTCTGACTCTCATTCCCAGATTACTGAAGAAGATTAGAAACGACGGGGCCCATGTCATCCACTTGGCTCTGTATTTGGCCTGGAGAGTGTGTGACACAGAAAGTCTGGGCATGAGCATCTGTCCTCAGATCAGGCTGCCAATTTGGGAGGACCTTCTGTCCCTGCAGCAGTCCACCATCTTGCACCAGTGCCTGCTTAACCTACTCCTCCATGCGTGAAGAATAAGCAGACAGTTGACTGCTTGCGATCTCACTTCTGAAGTAGTGGATGTCAGTCTAGTGGCCAGGTGTCTATCTATGAAAAACGTTTACCCTGCCATACAGATCCATTACAGGCAACGTTTTCGGTTGTTTTGCTTTATGTGCCCAGCAAGGACTTACAGTGGGCACTATTAAAGGTTATTTGTCGCCCCTTTTGGGATTTTTTGCGTTTTCTGAACCAACCGTCCTTATTTAAATCACCTGTTGTGATGCGTTTTCTTAAAGGTCTGTCTCATATTTTTTGGCCCAAGCCTTTTGTGATGCCGCTGTGAGACCTTATTCGGTGCTCACTTTCCTTATCTGTGGAACCATTTGAGCTGATGCACAGTTGTCCTTTGCTCCTACTGACTCTCAAAACAGTTTTTCAAGGCAATAATTTCAGCTCATTGTGTGAATGAGTTTCAAGCTGTCTGTTCACCCACTGTACACCACCTTTTTCCCGGACAAACTGGTACTGCAGACTAGGGCAACATTGCTGTAAAATTTGTGACGCCTTTATGGGGCCTTTCTATGTCAGACAATCCAATACTCTTCCTGCATTCTTTGTTCCACCTAACCCCTCGGAATCGGAGGAGAGGCTTCACTGCTTGGACCCCAAAAGAGCGTTGTGTTTTTACATCAATCATACCAGGGACTATTGAGTGAATGATGAGCTCTTTGTGGGGTTCACTAGGGCAACGAAGGGTAAGGCGGTTGAGAAAAGGACCATATCATGGTAGATACTCCTCTGTAATATGATCTGCAATGCACTGGTCGAGAAACCGCCTGGAAAAAGTCTTGAGTTTCATTTGGCCAGGGGCCAGGGAAGCTACTACTGCGTTGGCACGCAGAGTACCTGTCTTCGATATCCGTCAGGCTGCAACTTGGACATCAGTTTATATGTTCACAAAGCACTTCGGCTCTAATAGCCAGGTCTGACAGGGGGGCATTTTGCACAGTTGGTCCTGCAAGACGTTTTTTTTTTGATAATCAACTTTTATTATTTCAAAAAGCAAACAAAGTGACAGCACGTACATTACAGATGGATGCACACTCTGTCCATTAAGGGCAGTATAGACCACAGCCATAGTAATAATAGCCAGGTGAGCCAAGAAGACTGAAGAGCAATACACGTATACATATGAATACAGGTGGGGTGGGTTTAATACAATAGATTTAGCCATTTGCCCCAGACCCTATTGAATTTCGCTGGGCATCCGCGTGCCTCGAATAAGGGTTCCTACTGAGTAGCGCACCAATCCACTCCTCGGCGCCATTTTCTTATGCTAGGGGGGTTGACCTGTGCCCAGGCCGCCGCAATATCTCGTTTGGCCACAGCGACTGCCGTCCCAAGAAATTGTTTATCCGCTGTAGAGCCATCCAGGCCATCTAAGTATGGATTGTGGGTCCATTGTTGACATCTGCTAAGTTAGCATGAGCTTCGCTGCCATGAGGCTGCTTTTGCGCACGACACTGCATGCATATATTTAGCAAGACTCGGTTTGTGCTCTTTCACATGAGAACTGTCTGCTTTTCGCGTTCTCTGCTCTGCTCTGACGTTTAGTCTGCACACGATGTACAAGGTCGATCAACAATGCCCCTTGTTATTCTGTTCTGGTCAGTCCCTCGCACCTAGACATAACATGACACACAGCTGCACTACTGAAAATCGTATGCTTTCATATTGCAAGCAACACATGTGGTGCAGGCACTTGGAGAGATTCCTTTCCGGAGAGAAGAGCTGTGCTTGTCCTGAGATGTAACCCTTTCATCTAGGCCTTGAGGTCTGGGGTCTGCTGACAAAGCCCAGAGGTCTTCTTTTTTATAATAACTATTTCTTACCACGGGGAGGGTGGTTAGGTATTGTAGTCCTTTTCCACTGTCATTACAAAATGATACCCCGTTTATATTCTATGGAATTGTGACAATGCTGACTATATTGTGTTTATGCATTTTGCTGCTAGTAATGGCACGTGTACTGTACCATAGAGCGCGTTAGTTGAAAGAAACATTTTAAACTATACCGTGGCTCTGATTACTCGCATTGTGGACAAGTATGAGTGAGTGAGCGAAAGAGTTGTCTGGCTCCCGCGATTCCTGAGAGTTGGGAGTGTCGTGTTCTGGGTTGTCTAATCATTGGTAGCTTCGCTGTTAGTCGGAGAACGAATGAGACACTATAGCTAGTCGGTTTGGGATTTTGGGTACTAATGTGGTAGGTTGGTACACCCCTATTCACTGAGGTCCCGTTTTCCTGCGCATAGTTCTGTATAGGTGCAGAATCCCTGCAACATGGCGCCGCCAACGTTTGGTCTGGTTCTTATCTGCGAGACGCTTGAGTAGTGCTTGTGCTTGTCCACAATCCCCTCACCTCTGTTTCCGGAGACTGTTGTGACGGTTTAACCTCCTATATTCTTTTAAGCTTGAAGTTTTAAAAGGTTCCTCTTTCTTATATACCCTTTATTGTGCTGCCGCACTTTAGATTGTTATTCTTTCTTATCGGTTATGTCGATCCCGGTTACGGCTGCTAATAGGGCAGCACTCACGGCTTATTTGACTCAGAATGGAGTCCCTAATGCTGGTGTTGTGCTGATTTTTGTAGTAGAAGCAGATGCGGCTTACCGCTTCGAAGTGTATTATTCTTGGGCCACCTTTCCGGCGGTGGATGGAGCAGATAACTTGTTTCACGAATATACGCCTACGGCCCTTCCTAATGCTTATCTGCCCTATCGGGCTCTAGAGGTTCCACTTACAGCTTGGCAACACCAAATTTGGTTTAATGGCGCCCTTCCTCACCCAATAACGCCGGTACGTTTAGGTCCTTTATCGATAGATGGGGCCACCTGGCCTGTTTTGGCTGGGTATACCCCTCACCCGCGTCGTTTGACAACGGCGACGCTTGCAGAATTGCGCGTCTTACATACGTCTTTGATAAGCGTGCATAGAGCTGTTATACAGTTCATGTCGCGCAACTTTCAGGTGGGACCACCTGGAGTTGCTGCGCAACCTGCGGGGCCCGGTGGTTTGACCATCAGTCCCGTTATGGTAAATTCAGTGATGGGCAAGCGTCCACAGAATAAGGATGAATTACTGTGATGGTTTACCCCGATGGGAGTTCCTCCCACACCCCCCCCTGGACTGGTATGAAGCAGTGACGTTGGAATAGGTGCAAGGGATTCTTTTTATTCAAACGTTCAGGTTCTTCGGCCATACAACATAGAGAGTCCAAGACAAGGTGTTCCACTCCGTCTTCAGTCAGGTCGTCTCTGGCCGACTGGGGCTCCCTCCTCCACTCCTCGGTGGTCCCGGGCTGTCTTGTCCGGGCTGTAGTACTCTGGGACGAATGGCAGGGCAAAGAAAAAGAAAGAAAAGAGAACCTTTAGGCAACCGTCCTGTTGCAAAACTAGGGAAGGGGTTTGTGCACCACCACCAGTGTCCCTACTTGTGTAGTGCCTGGGTGAGGGGTATTCAAGGTGTCGAGCTTGGTGTGGCCCTTAGCCCTGCCCACCACCCCTTAAAGAAAACTGGTGCGCAGCAGCCACTTGCCTGGGTCCACGACCCTGCGGGGCCGTGGTATGGTGAGAACCTGCCTCCTTGTCTCTCCTCGGAGGGCCGGTCTCGCTCGCAGCAAACGGGACGACGTCTCCCAGGCTCTGTGGTCGGTCCGCCTCGTTGTCCTCGTTCGTGGCGTCCTTCGGTATGCCTTCGCCTCCCCAAGCCGCGTTGTTCCTCTCCTTGTCTCGCTCCTTCTCCGTGGTCAGCATCTGAACTCGCGCCGCTGTGTCCTCGCTCTCCTTGTTTTGTCCGGTCTCGAGGGGTGTGGTCCCGGCGCCCCGAGCCGACAAGACTGGACCGTCACTGCCACTTCCTGTTGGCGTTTTCTCGGCGGCCATGTTGGAGTGCCCGGAGTTTCCTTCGTCGTAAAGGGATGGGGCCTCGGTGGACTCATCAAACTGCCTCCCCTCCAGGAGTGGACGTGTGGGCCATTCGGCCATGGGGCACCACGAGAGGAAATCCACATTGCCCTGCAGACGTCCCGGAACGTGGAGGGTGGAAAACGAGAAGGGCTGTAGGGCAAGAAACCATCGGAGAACCTTAGGGTTAGTGTCCTTATGGAGGGCCAACCAGGTGAGGGGAGCATGATCAGTAAGCAGTATGAAGTGGCGACCGAGGAGGTAATACTGAAGGGCCTCCACCGCCCACTTTATGGCCAGGCATTCTTTCTCAATGGTAGCATAACCCACCTCCCGTGGAAACAACTTACGGCTAAGGTAGAGGATGGGGTGGAGATCACCGAGGGCATCGGGCTGGGATAGGATGGCCCCTGCCAGATGCGTCCGTTTGTAACACAAAAGTGGAGTTGAAGTTCGGGCAGGCAAGCACGGGGTTGTGGCAAAGGGATTCTTTCAGTAAGCGGAAGCTCTGTTCGTGTGTCTTGGACCACTGAAACTTGCAACTGGGCTGTGCTTTAGTGAGGAGGTCTGTGAGTGGACTGGCTACTTCGGAGAAACCCGGGATAAACCTTCTGTAGTACCCGACTAGCCCAAGGAAGGAACGTATTTCCTTCCGTGAGGTGGGTCGGGGTACGTGGGAGATGGCTTCTATCTTGCTCACTTGGGGTCTGATTTGTCCAGCCCGGATGTCGTATCCTAGGTACTCGATATGGTCAGCCCCTAACGTCGTCTTTTTGGGATTGATTGTAAGGCCTGTGTGTTGTAACGTTTTCAGGACATTCTCTAGGTGTCTTAGATGGGTCTCCCAATCGGGGCTGTGTATAACAATGTTATCAAGGTAGGCCATGGCGAAAGTCTGGTGGGAAGAGAGGACCGTGTCCATGAGTCTCTGAAAAGTGGCGGGGAGCCCCATGGAGACCAAAGGGGAGCACTTTAAAGTGAAATAAGCCAAAGGGCGTGGAAAAGGCGGTCTTGTCTCTGATGTCTGATTTCAGCTGTATTTGCCAGTACCCCTTTGTGAGGTCAATGGTGGACATTATCTTGGCGTTACCGAGTTTTTCGATGAGTTCGTCCACCCGTGGCATAGGATATGCATCGAACTTAGACACCGCATTAAGTCTGCGGAAGTCGATGCAGAAACGTATGCTCCCATCGGGTTTAGGGACTAAAACAATCGGAGACGACCAGGCGCTATGTGAGGGTTCGATTATATCCGCCTCCAACATTGCTTTTATCTCTTGTTCTACGGCCCCTCTTCGGGCGGCTGTGATACAATAAGGCCGTTGTTTGATCGGTTGGGAGGTGGTGGTGATAATGTCGTGCTTGACTAGGGATGTCCTTCCGGGAACACCGGACAGGACAAACGGGTAAGACGCACACAGGGCCTTCAATTGGTTTTTCTGTTCCTTTGTGGCTTGGGGTCCCCAGTTAGGCTGGGGCTGCTCTATGGTTTTCTGGGGTGTTAGGGTTACTTCCAGGGGTTTGTTCAGGGCGACATGGTGTATAGGAGCAGTCGTACACACCGACACCGGGACCGGTCCCTCCCAAGCTTTCAGCAAATTGACGTGATATATTTGGCTTGTCTTGTTTCTGTGTGGGACAGCTACCCGGTAGGTAACAGGGGTAACTTTACTTAGGATAGGAAAGGGGCCCTGCCAAATGGCTAACATCTTTTTCTCGGTGGCGGCAGTAGGATCAGAACCTGGTCTCCTACTGCGAATTCTCTCAATTTGGTATTTCTGTCGTACCACCGTTTTTGTTGGTTTTGGGAGTTCTCCATGTTCATGTGCACTTCGTCCCACAGTGAAGTCAAGGTGTCCCTAAGGGATGCACTATATTGCAGCAGAGGCTTCGCCTCATCCTCTTCCTCGGTCCATTGCTCAACTGCCATGTCCAGGAGCATACGGGGTCTCCGTCCAAACAACAGCTCAAACGGCGAGAACCCCGTAGACTTCTGTTCATGGGATCTTATAGCAAAAAGGACCAGGGGTAGTTGTCGGTCCCAATCCCTCCCAGCTCGGTCGATACTCTTTCTCAACATTGTTTTGATGGTTTTGTTATACCTCTCCACAAGGCCGTCCGTTTGTGGATGGTATACCACTGTCCTTTTTTGCTTAATTCGTAACAGGTCGCACACCTGTCTCATCAACCGGGACATGAAGGTCTGTTAAGAGTTCGTGTGGGAACCCGACACGTGAGAACAGAGTGACTATGGCTTGGGCTACTGCCTTTGTGGTGGTGGTTGTCAAGGGGAACGCTTCTGGATACCGGGTGGCGTAATCCACAAAGACGAGTATGAACCGGTGGCCCCTGGCAGAAGGTATCAGGGGGCCTACCAAGTCCATCCCTACTCTTCTGAAGGGGACATCGATGACCGGAAGGGGTTGGAGGGGGGCTCGGGGTAATAAGGGTTTGTTAACCAACTGGCATCGCACACATGAGGCACAGTACCTGGCCACTTCCTGATACACACCAGGCCAATAAAACTTCTCCAGTAAATACTTGAGGGTGTTTTCCTTCCCATAATGGCCTCCCCCGGTTTGACTATGGGTTAGAGACAGCACCTGTTCGCGAAACGCTTTGGGGATCAATAATTGCTCCTTCCCATGGTTATTCTCATGTGTGTGTCTGTACAGAAGGCCCTTCTTGACAGAAAAATAGGGACCTGCCTTTCCTGGTTGTTCGTCTTGGACTTGTCCCCAGGCATGTTGCAAGGTAGAGTCGTCCCTCTGGGCCGGACGAAAGTTTTGAGGAGGTTCTTGAGGTGTCTCTGGGGAGAGAAGGACAGGCACGGGTAGCGTACTTTTAGACAGACTGTACAACGCTCTCTCCTCTCTCTTTTCTCTGCGTGTTTGTGCTCTTTTGGTGGTAGGAGCCCTTATGTTGTTGTTAGAAAAGGGTGCGCTTTCTAACCACTCTACTAGTGAGGCAGGAGGACTCAGGGAATGGAGGTATTCGTGAAACCTGGGTAAGTCGGTTCCTAAGAGAGCTAACTCGGGTAATGCGGGAACAACCCCTACCTTCCTCAGCTGGGGTTCCCCATTGATTTCCAATACCACTTCGGCCAATGGATATAGTCTTTTCTCCCCATGAACGCATGTAACCTGAACGAATTCACCCGTCACTATTTGGGACTCGGGGATAAGCTCTTTGGAGATGACTGTGTAGTGGCAGCCAGTGTCTAGGAGGGCTGTTACCGCCTTCCCGTTTACATAAACCTTTATTTTGTATTGGAGAGGGTTGTATCCTGTGACCAATACCCGCCCGCGTGTGTATCCCACCTCCATGGGTTCCGGGGCGGGGGTGCGTGTAGGGCAGTGCCGGGCTATATGCCCCCACTCTGCACAGTGAAAGCATTGTGGTCCCTGTGTCGGTGTTGTGATGGGAGCTCTTAAGGGGGCCCTTGGCAAAAAGGGGCCCTTGGGTTCTGTCTGGTGTGGGGGGGTTCTGGCTAGGGGTTTCGGGGACGAGACAGAGGGTCGATGGCTTGGGGTTTTGAAATCGGGTGAGCGGTGGTATGCGCAAGCCAAATCTACTGCCAATGTCACGGAAAGATTGGGATGCTGTTTGACCCATGCTCGGGTGTTATACGGGAGGGCATCGAGATACTGCTCCAGGTAGACTTTCTCTGTTATTTCATCCGGGGCTGATATAGTGGGTTGCAGCCAGCGGTTCCCGAGATCCCGGATGCGGAAATAGAGTGCTCGGGGGTTATCCCCCACGCTCCATTTCTCTTTCCTGAACCGGCTGCGATAATATTCTTGATCACATCCGAGCCGCTCTAGGATGGCTTTCTTGACATCGGGGTAGCTGGTTGTCCCTGCCGGATTGGCGGCCTGATAGGCTGCTTGCAGTTCTCCGGAGAGCAGGGGAGCTATATATTGACCCCATCTTTCCGGGGGCCAGGAGGCTGTCGTTGGAACGCGTTCGAAATTGACAAAGAAGTAGTCCGGATCGTCCCCGCTTTGGAACTTCTGTAGGACTGACCCAGGCACGTTGGGATGTACCCTAGCACTAGAGATAGCGTCCGTGAGTCTTAGTATAGCCGTGTCCTGTACCTGCTGGTTATTGGTCAAGAGGGATGCCTGGTCTTTGAGCGCTGCGTGTAATTCCGCCCGGTCTTGTTTTGCCTGTGTAGTCTGCTGCTCGATGACCAGTTGCAGGTGGCGTTGTCCTTCAGCTAGTTGGGTGATGATGGCCTCCATGGTCACGGGTTGGGTCATTGTTTCAGGACCGGTATTCCACTTCTGACACCACTGTGATGGTTTACCCCGATGGGAGTTCCTCCCTCACCCCCCCTGGACTGGTATGAAGCAGTGACGTCGGAATAGGTGCAAGGGATTCTTTTTATTCAAACGTTCAGGTTCTTCGGCCATACAACATAGAGAGTCCAAGACAAGGTTTTCCACTCCGTCTTCAGTCAGGTCGTCTCTGGCCGACTGGGGCTCCCCCCTCCACTCCTCGGTGGTCCCGGGCTGTCTTGTCCGGGCTGTAGTACTCGGGGACGAATGGCAGGGCAAAGAAAAAGAAAGAAAAGAGAACCTTTAGGCAACCGTCCTGTTGCAAAACTAGGGAAGGGGTTTTTGCACCCCCACCAGTGTCCCTACTTGTGTAGTGCCTGGGTGAGGGGTATTCAAGGTGTCGAGCTTGCTGTGGCCCTTAGCCCTGCCCACCACCCCTTAAAGAAAACTGGTGCGCAGCAGCCACTTGCCTGGGTCCACGACCCTCCGGGGCCGTGGTATGGTGAGAACCTGCCTCCTTGTCTCTCCTCGGAGGGCCGGTCTCGCTCGCAGCAAACGGGACAACGTCTCCCAGGCTCTGTGGTCGGTCCGCCTCGTTGTCCGCGTTCGTTGCGTCCTTCGGTATGCCTTCGCCTCTCCAAGCCGCGTTGTTCCTCTCCTCGTCTCGCTCCTTCTCCGTGGTCAGCATCTGAACTCGCGCCGCTGTGTCCTCGCTCTCCTTGTTTTGTCCGGTCTCGAGGGGTGTGGTCCCGGCGCCCCGAGCCGACAAGACTGGACCGTCACTGCCACTTCCTGTTGGCGTTTTCTCGGCAGCCATGTTGGAGTGCCCGGAGTTCCCTTCGTCGTAAAGAGATGGGGCCTCGGTGGACTCATCACAATTACCTTATTGGCTTGCTGAAAAATTTGGCCAGATTGAGGCTGTTTTTCCAAACACATCTCCTGTGGAGAAACACAGGATATTGACTATTAGTTTGCCAAAGGACTTACTTCCCGAGTTGGCTGATTGTAACACCTGGGGCAAGGTGTTTGCAGCGGTATATTCGAAGTGTTTCGGCACTCCTTCCATGACCGTACGCCCTACAGTGATTAAACGTATTCAAGATGAACATGGAGCCGAAGCGGCTGTGGAGCTGGGGATGCGATTGGTGGGAGTGTTCGACGTGGTTGCAGATATGATCCTTGCAAATGTCAAGGGCGATGCGGTAAGCTTTCAAGTTGCAAATCGCTTGGAGGCTGTGCCTGATGCAGACAAACCACACGAATTACCGAAAATTATTGCAAAGGCTTATAAGACCATAGGCCGCAATAGTTTGGGGGTTAAGCTTTTTACTCAAACGCAAACTCAATCTCAAACTACACAAAAAGTCCAGACAGATAAAGATGGACGCCCTTTCTTTCCTAAAAAGAACTGGAAAAATAAAAAACAGGGGCAGCAACAACAGAAGCAGGGTTCGCGTGCTGGTTCACCGACACCTGACACTTCTGAGCGTACTTATGACTTGCGCGACCGCGCGAAAATTAAGTCTCCTGATAGGTTTCAAGTCCCTGATCAGCGTTCTCCTCGTTCTTTACAGGACACATCTGGCTTTCAAGTCGGTGGTGGAGATCGCCAGGATCGTGGCAAGAGTCATCCTGCACCACAGGGACGTGATCAGCCTCGTCAATTTGACGTCAAGGGGAAACAGGAAGAGCAACCACGCTTCCGCCCCCTGTTTCCAAAGAAAAAGGTTGCCGCTTTGACAGCGAGATATGCCTCCGACAGTAAGAACCCGACTGCTGGATTGGACTTGGGCGGTGACTCTGCTCGACAGCGCAGCGGAAGTTACCATAGTGCGGGAGGCACTGCGTCCTTGTCTGGAGGCAACAGCAACTGAAACTTTCATTACAGTAGAGACAGCTGACACCCGGGTTGCCCCCCCGGATAGGCTGTATAATATAGTTTTCCAAATTGAAGGTGACATTGAACGTGTGGTCACAGGGATTTTTGGGGAGAATCTGACCGCTTCCTATGACATTTTGTTAGCAGAGGCAGATTGGCCCCCACCTTTGTACTGGCCGCATCAAGGGGGAGGACGTGATTCTTCCGAGTTTTTTGCGTTACGTCCCCAAGGAGCTTGCAGAGGCTTTTGCAGCTGAGTGGGCTTTGGCCCTGGCGCCGGCAGTGTACCGTAATCAAGTGGGCTGGGATAAAGATTCCCCGCCACATGAGATTCCATTGCGGTCTAGGCCTCAACCTCAACCCCAATATCCCATCCGGCGGGAAGCCAAAGGTCCCGTATCTGATGTTCTAACTGAGTTGGAGTATCAAGGAGTTATTCAAACATGTGCCACTGATGAATAATCCTCTTTTTACTGTGTCCAAACCCGATGGGTCTTATCGCATAGTTTTGGATTACCGGCATTTGAACTCTCATTGTCGTACTTGTGCGGTACAGAATACCCATAGCTCTGCTCTTGTGGACAGTATAGTGCGTAAAAAATATAAAACGACACTTGACATTTCCAAAGGTTTTTTACGGTCATAACCTGGCCCCTGAATGTAGTCAATGGACCGCATTCACAGGCGGTGGAAATTTTTTGGGGGCGTTTACCTATGGGGCATAAGAATAGCCCCGGGGTTTTCGCCACGCGTGTTGTCTCTTTGTTAGACAGCATAGACCCGGATGCGTTCTCGTATGTTGATGATTTTTATCTCACAGACGACTAATTGTGGCTGCATCTATGCCGTGTTGACCTTATCATCCTTCAGTTTGCGGACTACGGATACAAATTTAATTTTGCTAAATCACACATAGCTTGCTACGCGGTGTTGTTTTTGGGCTATGAGCTCAATAATGAAGGTCGGGGCTTGGCACCCCACTTTCTGGAGAAATGCGCACGCTTGCAATCTCCGACTACCCTGAAAAAACTTCAGTCTTTGCTGGGATTTTTGAATTTCGGGAGGTCTTACATTCCCGAGTATGCCCAGCGTATCAAACCTCCTTATGCTTTGATACAACCTACCTTTTCAAAGGCCAGCTGGCTCCCGGAACATTCTGCTATTTTGCAATCTTTGCAGTCTGATCTACTTGAATCTAAGTACTTGTTGACACGTGATAACCACACAAACCTGGTGATCCGAATCGTGCCAGGCGTAGTGGGTTTCACTTACTTGACGTACAATGAAGGCGACACAGTGCCTATTGCATACAAATCACATTTGTACACTTCAGCCGAAATGCGGTTCTCCTCTGTCGAGAAAGTTTTGACAGCTGTGCAGATGGCGGTCCTGAAGGAACGCGCACTAGCACAAGGGAAAAGCATTTTAGTAGTTACAGCTTTCCCTGCTTTGGAAGCAGTAACAAAGGCGAGTGTACCGAATTCTAAAGCATTACATCCCCGTTGGATACAATGGGCTACTTTCTTGACGTCTCCGGATGTCTCGTTTATCTTTGACCCCTCTCTTCAGACACAGGAGTTCTTGCAGTATGAACACGTTCATCCACCTCCTCTGTCTTTGCTTCCCTTAGAGGAGTACACATGTATCATCTACACCGATGGTTCGGCGCAACCGGCCACTGGTTCTAAACATGCTTATTCAGCAGCTTGTGCTATTGTGGCTGGTGCGATGGTGAATGGAGAATTCAAGTCTAGTATAGTGCATACCCAGGCGCTAGGGGACTGCACCACCCAATTGGCCGAGCTGCGCGCTTTGGTTCTTGCTCTCGAGTTTGCAGATCTGAGTGTTTCTACACTCATTGTGTGCGATTCTTACTACTGTGTTCAGTCTTTCAATGACAACTTATTCTTTTGGTCTCAAAATGATTATCAAGATTCTAAAGGCAGCACAATTAAGCATAAAACGCTTTGGGTTCGAGTGGCGGATCTTGAACAACTTCTGCCACTCACACATGTTATACATACTCTTGGCCATCGACGTCTGGGAGCACACGCTCTTGGGAATTGTTTGGCTGATGAAGCAGCTAAATCTGCAGTAGCCACGTGTTCCGTAGCAGCCGTTACAAGGTCCATGACTAAAATTGATAATGACATTTTGGCAGCAATTGCTGCAACTGTGGAGGGCTCTAATTATCCACAGGGTTTCCCTTCAAAGTATTCTTATCAGTTAACTCCTGAAAAGTTCCTTTTGCTAGAATACCTGACGTTGGAGATCGGCTGATTCCCAACGCAGACCGCAGACACACTTTGATCAAATCCGCACACGAAGGTATGGCTTCGGCCCATGCTGGAGTGTCCGCAACTGTTTCTATTTTGCAGCAACGTTATTGGTGGCGTGGTTTATATAAACAGACCCGTACTTATGTGCTTTCGTGTGACATCTGTCAACAAATAAAGCCTTCGACGGTAACACCTCCGCCACAAACACAGCTTTGCATTGCGAATCGCCCCTTTGCCTGTGTTTATCTTGATCACAGCGGTCCTTTTACATCTGATACTGCATATAAATACATTTTGGTTGCAGTTGATTCGTGCACTAGATTCCTTTGGGTTTGCCCACAACGCAGTGCTGACACTCGAAATGTCATCAGGGATTTGCGTGTCTTTGTAGGGATTTTTTCCTGTGGCACCTTTCATTCAGACCAAGGTCCTGCGTTCGCCTCTAAGGCATACAGGGATGCGATGAAGTCAATGGGGGTGCTGGTGCAGTTTTCGTCTCCATACAGGCCTGAGGGCAATTCAATTGTGGAGCGGATGAACCGTGACTTAAAGCAGTCCTTGACAGCTAGAGTCTTAGGTACTGGCAGGAACTGGCTGGCCCACTTGTATGGGGTTCATCGTGCACTTAATAATCTCCCTAGAAGACCTCTAGGTGGACGGACCCCATACGAGATGCTCTTTGGCATCAAAATGTTTGTGCCAGACCTTGATGGTCTAGACGTTGCGGCGGCAACCGCGACCTTTGACGTAGATAATCACTCTACCATGCTACAAGAGACCCGTGCCCGTCTTGCTACTGAACATTTTCCTTCGGCAACAGATGCTGCACTGCTGATTCCGGTAGCCGGCTGGCTTCCAAAAGTTGGTGATCTGGTCTGAGAGAAGTTGGAGAACAAAAAAGAATTTGGTCCCTCTTATCGTGCACCGGTTCCAGTGCTTGGCTTGAAGGGCACTCATACAGTCATTATACCACCGCTTCCTGGTCGCAAGGACAACAGATACATCTCCATTGACAATGTCAAGCTACAACATCTGGCCGATTCTGAATAGTGTGACGCCTGCTGTTTCGTGTCCCACAATTTCGAGACATCCTGGGGTTAGCGCATCTTTCAGCTCACCTAATGACACTGTCATCGAGATGGATCCTGTTGTTGACCATTTATCTGTCCCTCCTGCTCCCTCCTGCAACGAGGACGTTGAGTATGCTTATCCCACAAGTGAGTCTTTGCATGGCTTGCCTGAAGGCTCGTTAAACCATGACAATTTTTCTTTTGACTCGTCTTCCACCATTTCAATTGGCCCTACCAAATTGTCTATTTTTGTTTCCTGGTTTAAACAGTCTTATTTGGTCCCTCCCTGGACATACATCTGGTTAATTCTGATCACGATTTTTCTCTTTATGTCAATTGGGTTTGTGACTTTGTTTTTCCTACTCATTAATGGTCACTACTTCCCTGAACGCTCTGCTGTGAACTTGGTTGATGGTATTTTGGCCCCTCACTCATCTTCCCACATCATGAAGCGTGACCAAACTCTTGTTAACATTTCAGCATTTCCAGTTGTGGATGGCATCATCTGGGATAAAGTAGATTATCAGGTCCATGATCCGACGGAAATTATTAACGTTCCAAACGTGTTTCGCGTCTCCATGGGTGATGTGGTAACGAAGGACATACGCTCCGACGACTGGGATGTGCATGCTATACAATCATTGTTTTCTGATTTGAAATATTATGTTGCTTTTAATGCTGAAGATTTATATTTAAATTCTGCCAATTATGCTGATTTGTTCTGTTATCAACATTATGGACATCATTTCCTACATAAGACTAATACATTACGTCAAAAACTCTTAGAGACAAATTTACATATTTTACAGACTTTGATATGTCAACACCCGAGTCGTATTATTTTAAATTAAATGTTCCATCAACTCCCAAAGTAATGTTGACCCATACAAAATTGATTTATTCAAATTCTTTCAGACATGATCTGTCTATCAAGGGTTATGATCATTGGAGGTCCACCATTGATTTGAAATCGATCTGGGGTTCTCGGTCCTGGCAGGTGCGAGGCACTGAAGCCTTACATCGTGCCTGCCTCATCCCAACACAAATTTTGCATATACTGATTGGATGAGAGGCAATATACTTGAGAGACAATTTACACAATTGAGCACAAAAAGAAAGATCGTCAGCATGGAGTATTTTTCGTTGTTTTATTCTCAAATGTGCTTGGTATGTAATCATCAGCCAACGCGTTTCGCCCAAACATGGGCTTCGTCAGGGCAAAAGAGAGATAAAGGTTCTATTGTGTCCTCGGTACACAAGGCCAAGTGAATGGCAATATAAGAACCTGTGCGGTTCGTTGATTATATTCAATTCAGAGGAAGAACCACACTCAGTAGTGAGGTATACTTCAAGCGGTATGCACCGTGTGTGCAAAACGGAGCCGTGTCCGGATAACGTCCTGGCGTCTTCAGGTAAAGTTTTTAAATGAAACAGTTTACCAGACGACTTGCTTTGGTTTGGCAACTGCAAAACAGTTAAACGCCCCTGCCATTCCATCTATAGCTGAGTATAATAATTGGCGCATATACACGAATTATACCATTGAGGCCGTACAATCTTTATTTCAAAATAACACTTTTGATGTGTCTAAATTGGATTATTTAGGTTGGCGAGTTTGGCAGACGAGTTCGAATGCCTGCCAACTTCGTTTTCATAACACCAATTCGGGTTATATGCAAGACAGACCCGACCCACGATTTCCAGATACACATTCGGTAAATCTAAAAAAAAATCTAAATCCGTATTTGTAAAGCGAGAACTACTCACCCTTACGGGTCTCAAGGCACTGGGGGCCGTCGTGGAAATTAAGTGAGCTATTGCCCAGAGTCACATGGTGCTGAGCTGAGCTGCCGATCCGCCGGGGATCGAACCGTGGGCCCTGTGCTCCGAAGTCAGCTGCCCTGGCCGCTGCGCCACACCTCTCCACGGTTGGAAAATTATGTCATCAGTGGTTGCAGCACTCTACACTATCGTCCGTTAAACAACATTTATCGTTGTTGTCCAACAACATTAATTTGGCCGACTTTGTCTTGGGACCCAGGGTTCCTAGAACAAAGAGATTCTATTACGCAGCTTACAATGAAATATGGAAACTTTCACAGATTGAAGCAGCGTCACGTCTGCGGGAAATTGACCAAGCTAACTTAGAAAAGGTTCTAGCTGTTGTCGATAATAGTATTAACACACTATCTTCCCGCATTTACACATTAGATAACATTATTTCTTCTGTTATTGATATTGTGCAAGATGTGTCTCTGTTATATCATGATTGTCAGATTATGCGAACCAATCCCTGGTGGATGGGTGCACTTTTACTTTGAAACTAAATGGTTTCTCATCAAACTTAGGACATTGGTTATATTCAAATCATTATACTTTAGTAACGATTCTTTCTTGATTTCGTCATCAATTTATTCATTACTGACATTTTTATTTGGTGATCAAAAACATATTTCATTGTGAACATGATCTCCGTTCTTTACACAACCCAATGCATTTCGGGTCTGAGTTGACCCTTCATCTGGGGTCTCTGAAAACGATAAAAAACAAGAGCCAATTCAGTCCTAACTGACTTAAATTTCATGTAACAGCATCATTACAACAACAATAAGCATTCTCGTCTGATGTTGCAAAAACGTGTAATTATCATAAACGAATACGAGCAGAAATTAGTCAATACGTGCAAACATATTTACACTTTGGAGCCCATAATAGTCATTATTGATACTTAAATATTAGAGAACTTTGTGGTCCAGTGTATGTTTAAGGGAAACGATACAAACGAGAAAGATGTTATCTTTTCAGTGTTCCCTGTACTACTTCACACACCCTTCTCTAGGCACCAGCATTCAACTGTACCACTCCAGTACATGTGACACAACCAATGTGGTATATGCCCTAAATTGCCCCTGCGGTAAGATTTATGTTGGGAAGACTGAACGAAAAATCAAAGTTCGGATAACGGAACATAAAAGTAATATTCGTCTTAAGAATGAGAAATCGTCAGTAGCCATGCATTGGCTAGAAGCAGTACACAATATTTCGCAAGTACGTTTCACTATTCTTGAAGTGATGAAACCTCAACCCGATATGGATCCACACAAATAACTCTTAAGATCTGAGTTTTTTGGGATTAAAAAACTCAATACCATGCAGCCTAATGGGATGAATGATCGCATAGAACTCACATGTTTCTTATAATTGTAATTATTATTATATTTAAGTATTCAGATAGACAACATCATACTTGAATTCATGGCATAGACTTAGGTGTTATTATTACACTGAACATACTAACAGCAATACATTCAGCATACACTATTATGAACATTCAGTTTAGAGAACTTTGCACCTCTGCGCGTCACAACTAATGTTTAAGTTTCACTATTTTCTCTTCAGTCAGTACCAGCTTAGAGATGTTATAGTGTGGCAAATGATGCCGAGACCTCATGGCGCATGTTAATACTTTCTTCTTTTTTAATATTTTTAATATTAATGTACCACCATATTACAGTACGACAAACTAGGCTTGAATGCTTTAACTTTATTGCGCACCTCCACGTAACACATTTCTAATTAAGCACTTTGGCTTTAAAAGTCAGTCCGTTTCGGGCTTCTAGTAATGATGTCATTTACGTCAGCGTGAATGAGGAAGCAGTCGCACTAAGGTCGCAGAGAAAAGAGATCCGTCTCGAGTTTAAATCTTACCGACTACCGAGTAAGTGCAATTACTAAATATATCGGTTTCAACTCGGGGACGTAGTTCTTACATCAAAATAGATAATTGCACTGCGCTTTCACGCGTAACTGTCATCTTATTAAGCATTTTTAAAGTAAACTTAGTTTGTTGAGGTTTATTAATGTATGGCATCACGCTTCAAGAAAGATCCAGTGTTACGCAACTTTGGGTGCACGTGGACCTGTTTTTTCTGATGTTTCCCATATTTTTGTTATATTGTTTCAATGAATGAATAAGCTGAGTACATTGAGTACAGGGAACACTGAAAAGATAACATCTTTCTCGTTTGTATCGTTTCCCTTAAACATACACTGGACCACAAAGTTCTCTAATATTTAAGTATCAATCATGACTATTATGGGCTCTAAAGTGTAAATATGTTCGCACGTATTGCCTAATTTCTGCTTGTATTCGTTTATGATAATTACACGTTTTTGCAACATCAGATGAGAATGCTTGTTGTTGTAATGATGCTGTTACATGAAATTTAAGTCAGTTAGGACTGAATTGCCTCTTGTTTTTTATCGTTTTCAGAGACCCCAGATGAAGGGTCAAGTCAGACCCGAAATGATTTGGGTTGTGTAAAGAACGGAGATCATGTTATTATTATTGTTACGCTGTCTGTTGCTGCTGACATCCAGGACTCACTGGGGCTGCCGATTTCCGTTGGGCCTGAGTGCTCATTACTCCTTTGCCCCGGCTCCACGCATTGCGCACCGTTGTGCGGCCACATCCACTCTGGTGGGACTGTATGTCCCAGAGTGCACCGCGAGACCTCCCGCCCCTGCAGCAAAGAGGGAGGTACCAGCTTTGCGCCTAAAAGCGCCGATCTTCACACGCGGCGCGGGACGCTGTATGTTGCTGCTGACATCCAGGACTCACTGTGGCTGCCAATTTCCGTTGGGCCTGAGTGCTCATTACTCCTTTGCCCCGGCTCCACGCATTGCGCACCGTTGTGCGGCCACATCCACTCTGGTGGACCTGTATGTCCCAGAGTGCACCGCGAGACCTCCCGCCCCTGCAGCAAAGAGCGAGGTACCAGCTTCGCGCCTAAAAGCGCCGATCTTCACCCGCGGTGCGGGACGCGGCCACGCGCGTCAAAGCCCGGATAAGGCTCATTCTCTTAGTCTCTCACTCTGATTAATAATCCAACGCTCGCTCTCCTCTGGAGTTGCTGCACATGATCTATTGGGACATTGGAGGACTCCGCCAGGCGGCACGTAACACCCTCAATCTTCCTCATTTTTTATTGTGACCTGAACATTGCTGGACTATGGCCAATTTAAGGCGGGTGGCCGATAGGGAGAGTGCTCCAAGCACACCGAGGCCTATGCATAACACAACCCTTAACAGTTTTTTAACGCGCGCTGCAAAGGCTATAGAGAAAGAAATACTTGTGGTTCAACGCCGTTTGTCTATAGAGGGGGGCTCTGATATATGCTCGAACCAGGATGTAACATCGGATGGGCAAAAAATGGCTACTGTTACAGAGAGTCACATTTTAGAACAACCAATAAATGCCTTAGTCAGCCCTGAACTGCATTTACATCGATCACAGGCAGTTACAGTAGCTAGTCCTCCAGCTAAAAGAAAGAGGAAGCTCAAACACCTGGAGCCTGAATCTATAGTAACCACTAGATCAAAGAGAAAAACGAGACAGGCTCCTATTGGAGACAGTAACAGGCCCACTGATGTATCGCCAGTTGAAATGAGCGCTTCTCCCTTGATACCGTCCCCTACACTCTTATTCCCACAAGACATCAAGCTCCTACTGGATGGTTTTGATGGAATAATGCAAAATAGATTGTAACCTATTCTGAATAGGCTTGACACCCTAGAAAATAACGTGGCAAGTGTAAAAAAGATACTTTCATCGTATGCTAGGGAACCAACTAATCACTGCTCAGTAAGCTTTGGGTCTGTAAACCAACGAGGAAATGACAAAGGGGGTGAAGGAAATGACAAAGGGGGTAAAGCTAGTGGGAAAGATAGCAATAAGGCCGCAAGGAACCATGACAACTCAGTGCAACCCCTAGTGAAGGCTATTGAACAAATGAGTGACCTGCCCGAACTAATAGATAATTGTAGGGACAATACTAGGCATTGTAAATACGATGGAAAATACGATGGAAATAGAGCCCCTAACAGAACCAATTTGAACCAGCATAGGAGAGATTTGGGTTTGTCCAGGCAGTCAAATATACAATTGAAGGAAGCCCCCCCACGTGAGGGAAGCGATAATGACGTAACCCTACATCTTCCTCCAGACTGCTGCCCCTATGTTGTGATCCTAACTGACGTTCCCCCACTCAGGGATAAGAAAAAGGAATCCTTTGCCCAACTAAAAAATAAGGCTTGTCACTGGCTTACACAGAATACTGATTTCTCTAGCTCCAGTTTTCAAGATATTTTGTTTATCCGCAGAGTGCACTGGGTCGGACCCCTACGGAAAACAGTAAAGGGGGACTGTATAGTGATTAATTGTAGATCACCAGACCTAGCAAGGCAACTTCTCAATAGCTGGAGGAATCTATCGGGCCAAGAAGTAGAGTATAAAATCGAATTAATGCCCCTTGGCTTTTTCTACAGGCACGTTAAGCAGCCCAGGTCAAACTCCCAACAAGTGGTTCACGCACCCCGTAACCTAGTAAGTAGGCAAGTCCACTCTCCCCTAGAAATTAGTAATAGATTTGAAGTGCTCACTGATCTAGATAGCCCTGATTGACTAAACCGAGGGAGAGGAGACTTGGAAGATAAAGTAGATATAACCACTATTGCTGAGGGCAATACATCTAGCAACATCCCGGTGGGCAAGGAGTTAACCATTATCCCTAGTCTAGGGCAAAAAGTGCATGGAATATCTCAGACACCAATAGATGTTAATCCCACATCGAGCACGCGGCAATGCCGAAGTGAGTGTATTGATCAAGCCCTACAGATCCTATCATGGAATATTGCCGGTATTAGATCTAAATTAAGTGATCCGGAATGGGGCAGGATGGTTGACAGTCACCATATATGCCTATTCCAAGAAACATGGGCGACTGAGCGGGTTCATAGGGTGGGGTTTACCACACTCAGTATTGAAGCCAGACCATCAAAGGTGGGTCGACCTGCAGGAGGGCTGATAATTTGGGTCAGGCTAACACTGAACTGTAGAATTAAGATCTTGAGGGTAGACTCCCAAGAGTTCCTTGGTATTGAATTGACATGGCCAAAGAGGAGTGTTCAAATCAGATTGTTTAATATCTATAATAGGTTCAGTAGTCATCATAAGCCCTCGGAAACAATAACAACGTTGATTGATTATCTTGATAAATGCAGCGGGGGCCCTTCCCTTATTCTTGCAGGCGATTTTAACACAACCTATGAGCCGGTGGAGTTTATCCAAGAGCTAGTGCAGGAAGAAGAGCAAGCCAGGGGTGTTAAGAAATTATGTAATCCACCCATCAAAAGACTCACTAAGGTGGGCCAGCAGGTACTGTCCCTTACCCTTGCGCAAGGGGTGCGGGCTTGTAATGGGCGAACATCGGCTGATGAGGTTGCAGAATTTACCTTTAAGAGGGGTAGCGTAAAAAGTAGGATAGACTACATCATGGTGGACCTCGACATGTGGTCTTATGTTAAGGATATGACTGTTCTAATCCGTGATGATAGTGATCATAATGCCCTAAGTCTGGAATTAACTGGCTTACCAATTTTTGAGAGTCTAACTTCTAAAAATATGGTTCCCACCATAACAACGAATAATAATAGACGTATCAAATGGCCTAGTTTGGTAGCTAACGGGCAATCGATCCCAAAAATCTATGGGCCCAGACCCTTGTGATAGTGAGCGTTTTAGACCATAATGAGGTGGATACCATTTTAGCAAGCTGCTTGAAACTGACCAATAGCATTAAGCAATATTTTAATAAATTGATCAGCTCTGACACTTTTAAACGAAGCGATGCCCCTTGGTACAACGAGGACTGCAGACTAGCAAAGGCTAACCTAACAGAATCCGTAAAGCAAGGAGTCCAAGAGGCCATCACGAACAGTAGAAAGTTGTACAAGAAGGCACAGGATGGAGCAAAAAGGACATGGGAGGCCAACAATTGGTACACATTGGTTGAGGCCTCCAAGCAGAAAGATAGTCAAATGTTCTGGCGACTACTTGCTAAAGGGTCAATTAAGCAGGTTAGTGAAGAAGATTTTTATATTCAGCCACAGGTATGGGAAGATTATTTCAGAAAACTCTATACCAGTGAAGCCCCCCCGGCCCGAGAAGATGAAACTACGGTAGCTGCAGTGGCTGGTACCCTGGAGACAATACAGGGAACGGCCGAAGGGTTTTCCCTAAAAGAAATTATTACAGCAATTAACCTACTCTAAGCAGGAAAAGCTCCAGGCCTTGATAGACTCCCAGGAGACCTGTACAGAGCTGAGCCGAATATCTGGGGCCCTCTGTTTCAAATGGTCTTTAATGCCATCCAGCAAGGTGGGGATATTCCTCCAACTTGGAAAGGAGCAGAAATAATACCCATTTTCAAAAAAGGAGAGAAAGGGGACCCTTCAAATTATAGACCGATAAATCTTATAGATGTCTCCCAGAAACTCTTTTGTAAGGTTATTCTGCTCCGTATCCAAAATTGGATGGAAGAGAATAACATTATCTCCCACCTACAGGCTGGCTTTAGGTCATCTACAAGTACACTAGACCAAGTATTTAGATTTTTGCTACTAATCTGGAAGGAAGTTAAGATTATGAAAGGCCATCTATATGTTGTCTTCGTAGACCTTAAAACAGCCTTTGACTCCATCGATCGTAATAAATTGTGGGCCATACTGAGGAAACTAGAATTACCAAATGATCTTCTTCAGCTACTGGTTCGCCTGCATGATGGTAATTATGCAAAAATGAGGTGGAAGTCAGATGGCAGCCTCTCAAATAGTATTCCATTCTCCAAAGGGGTACGCCAGGGGTGTGTGCTTGCCCCCACACTATTCACCCTGTACATCAATGGGTTGATTCAAGAGCTATATGAATGTGGAGGAGATCCTCCTAGACTAGCGGGCAGTCCCTTGCCCTCCTTGTTGTTCGCTGACGACACACTCCTTATATCGAAGACTCCGAAGGGCATCCAAAACACCCTAAATAAATTTGCAGAAGCATGTAATGACCGGGGTCTGGAAATCAATTGCTCCAAAACCAAATATATGGTTTTCAACCCCTACAAATGCTCAAAAGGGAAGTTGACATTGGGTACCAAACAACTAGAACAGGTTAAGGTCTTTGACTACCTGGGAGTCAGAATTAGCGATAACTTAGTTTGGACTTCCCAAATCCAAAAGAGTGAATCGTCACTACAGATAGCGGATTGCGCAATAGCAAGGAGGCTAAGATGTTCAACATATCGCCCAATTTCCCCTGCATTGGAGATACATAGGGCCAAAGGGCTTGGTGCAGCTTTATATGGTTCTGAACTGTGGGGTTTGGAAAATACTAAAAAGTTAGAGATAGCGGAAAATAAATTCCTTAGAGCTATACTCAATGTCCCAATTAATACCCCAATTCTACCCTTACGGCTTGACCTAGGAGTCAAATCTATTTCACCTTATGCTGTTTTTAGAGCATTGATGTTCTGGGTTAACAATACAGAGATTCGCGTAAAAGAAGCAGTGTTGGAACTCTTAAACCTATAAAAACAGAGAGGTGAATTGCACTGGTTCAAAAAGATCAGAGAATGGCTGTATCGATTGGGTTTCGAAACGATGTGGGAGGCCCCTGGCTCTATTACAAAAAGAATGGCCCCCTTAATAAAGAAGAGATATTGGGACTTTATTAATTTCTCTTGTAATGAAACCATAGCACGTGGCATTTTAACTTTGCAATTTTTAAATGTTAAGAGCTGTTTTAACTTTGAAATGTTTATGGATGAAATCGAACCACCACAGGCACGAGCACTTTGAATTCAGTTTAGGCTTGGGACTCTACCGTTAAATGTCTGGAAAAACAAATGGGCTAATGCTACAACTACTCCTATGTGCCCAACATGTCAGACTGCTCAAGAGACAATCGAGCACTTCTTCTTTCTGTGTCCTGCATACAGTAACACAAGGAAATTATGGATTATTCCAGCCTGCCGATTGCTCTCCTTTTCACGCCCATCGGAAGCATTGCGTATATTCCGATCTGACATAACGCAATGGCTTGTCTTTGCAATCTCAAGATATTTGTTATATGCATGGTGGCAGAGATCGAAAGCCCTGCTATGAAACAATTTTCAGGGATGGTCTTAATTAAAAGAGATTTTTTTTTTATCCTTTTATAGCTATTTTAGACTGTAAATACTAAACTTTTTATAATACTGAATTTGTCTGAGGTAGGGCCCAAAAACCAAAACCAAAACCAAAACTTGATGAAATGTTTTATCTGTGTATTACAGGATAAATGTGTATTTGTATTTCTTTTTTATCCTGTTTTTATGATCATGCTATTGGTCGATAATAAACTATATATATTATTATTATTAAACTAAATTTATAAGGCGCTCAGCTACCCCAAAAGGTTTCCCGGCGCCAGCCAGTAAGAGTAAGGAGTGGAAAGGGAATCAGAGATTGAACAGCCAGGTCTTTAGATTTTTACGGAATCTACCATATATGGTTTCCTTGCGTAGGGTCAGAGGCATGGAGTTCCACAAAGTGGGACCAAGATAAGAGAAAGAGCGGCCTTGCATAAACGAAAATTTGAATTTGGGGACGGTGAACCTAAATTGATAGGTTGAACGTAAGAGCCGTGAAGGGTGGTACGGTTGTGCCAACGATTGTAGATATGTTGGGGCCACACCCATTTTGATTTTATGCATATAGCATAGTGCTTTGAATCTAATGCGATTTTCTATCTTTAGCCAGTGTAGTTCACGAAGATAGCCAGTGATTGAGGTAGTCCTAGATACGTTGCACAGCAGTCTAGCTGCCGCGTTCTGTACTACTTGTAGCCTCTGGATGATGGCCTTGTTAGATCCCAAGTAAAGAACATTGCCATAATCCAGCCTGGACGTGACCAGGGCATGTACCACCGTTTTCTGTGCGGCACGAGGTATCATCCATAAGATTTTTCTTAGCCATTTCAGGACAATGAAACAAGTGGCGGCTACCTTGGTGACTTGTTGCTTCATTGATAGTTGATTATCAATCACGAAACCCAGATTGCAGACTTGGTGAACCGGCATGGACAAAGTGCCCATTTCGGACGGCCAGTGATGCAATCCCCAAAGGTCGTTTTTTTCCCCCAGAATCATTACCTCCGTCTTCTCTCCATTTAGCTTGAGCAGATTGTTCTGCATCCAAGACGCAATTTTGCCCAAGCCTAACTGAAGGGCTGAAGGCTCCTTTTTCCTCGGCTACGTCCGCCAACGGCCGGACATAAACATTAAACAGCAGTGGGCTCAGCACCGAGCCCTGCGGTACACCATGAGGAAGGACATGAGATTTAGAGCTGGCCTCCGTAGAAAAGACCTGAAACGTATGATTGGCGAGAAAGAACTAAGCCATTGTAGGGCAGAGCCCCCTAGGCCCAGGGACCTCAGGGCTTTCAGCAAGGTAGCATGAGAGACTGTATCAAAAGCGGCGCTGAGGTCCAACAGGACAAGAGCCGTCGTATCTCCCTCATCCAACCGATGTCTCAGCATTTCAGTAACTCCAAGTAGCGCCGACTCCGTAGAAAAACCAGCTCTAAAACCCGATTGAGAAGCATGAAGAATTTTTGGGACTCAATAAAGGAAGTCAGCTGGGTATTAACATGTTTCTCAAGGATTTTAGGGAAAGCCGGGAGAAGCGAGATGGGACGAAAATGAGCCAGATTAGACATATCTGCATTGGCTTTCTTTAGGAGAGGAAGCACCATCGCATGTTTCCATTCTAACGGAACTTGACCCTCCTGCAAGGAGGCATTCAGAAAGTTCATAATTATGGAAAGAATGGGAGCGTCAAGTTGTTTCAACACGGCGATGGGGAGTATATCACGGGGGATCCAGATTTAATTTTAGACAAAAGGTAAGTAAGTGAACTAAAATCCAAAAGGGGCCAGGCTTCCAATTTAGAGGCAGTTGTACTGCCAATGATGGTCTCAAAGCTGTCCGCGCTGGTAGCATTGGAGGAGCAGTCAGAATTATCTGGAATGTTTTGAGGCTTAGTGCACGACAATGTAGAGTGTATTTTACTAACTTTGTCTACAAAAAATAGAGCGAGTTCTTCTCATTGAGTACCAGTGAGAGCAGGTGGAGTAGTCTGAGTTACCGATCCCAATAATTCCTTTACCACCTTAAAGAGGGTTTTAGAACAGTTTTGTGCTTGAGAGATTTTATCTGAGAAAAACTCGACTCGAGCAGCTCTGCAAAGAGTGTGATATTCGTTTAAGGCCTTTTTATATGTCACTTTAGCAGCTAACTGGTACTCTTTCCTCCACTGACTTTCAAGGGTTTTACATTTGGATTTTTCAACCTTGAGTCTATCCTTGAACCAAGGTGCTGGTGGACGGTGATTGTTAAAACCTTTGTTGGTCAGAGGGAGGCAGGTATTAAGAGCCCGTGAGATCCAGGTTTGAAAGGAGCCGAGATCATTTATTAGGGGCACTCCTTCCTCAGGCCTACTGTCCATTAAAAGTTTAATCTGAAAGAGACACGTTAGTGACTGATTCCTTACCTTAGAATATCCCCAGGCGTCAGGCTGGATCCGGAAAGTTTTTGCGTAGCAGTACCCTTGCGCGTCGGTAGGCGGCGTCGTGCGGCTCCGCGTCCGTCGTCGGCGTCGTGATCGCCGGGATGACGTCACGGGCAGTACTTAGACGCCGCCCCTGCGCGCTGACGTCAGTTCTTCTTTTTCCGCGCCAGTAAGCGCAGATCCGGGAAGAGCAGTGCCCTAGTCACTTTTTGACTATCTTTTTTGTGAATTTTTTCACTGTTTCTTCATCGAGTCTTCACGACTCCTGGTGTCATAGGGATGCCCGGCTTCAAGCCATGCGAGGCCTGTGGTCGCATGATGTCGATCACGGACCCGCATCTCGAGTGTCTCTTCTGTCTCGGCCGAGACCACGACACGAAGTCGTGCCCTGACTGCCGGAAACTTCATCCGAAGGCTTTGCGAGAGCGGTCTCGAAAGCTACTCGAGGTCCGGCAGTCGGCTCCGCGCCGCACCAAGCCCCGGTCCCGGGTAGGTCGAGGGGCCGGTCGCGGAGTCCCCGCCGTTCGTCGGAGTCCAAGTCTTCGCGCTCCTC
The DNA here is from genome assembly GCA_963921515.1 of Calotriton arnoldi. Taxonomy (NCBI): domain Eukaryota; kingdom Metazoa; phylum Chordata; class Amphibia; order Caudata; family Salamandridae; genus Calotriton; species Calotriton arnoldi. The sequence goes on from CAWUFW010008121.1 coordinate 715,114, forward strand.
CGGGAAGTCGAAGCACAAGAAGTCTAAGAGGCGTCATCGCTCTAAGACTTCGCCTCGCCGGTCTCGCGACTCGGTTGGAGGCCCCAGTCGGCACCGTCCCCGCGGCCCCGGACATGCCTGTAGAGCCGCCCCCGAATCACCCGTTCTTTCCGGGTTCGGGGCGACTCCGGCCGAAATACAGGAATTCCTGTCGGCCATGGCCCGCCTCTTCGGGCCTTCAGGTCCCTCCGGTGCGCCTTCGGGCCCCGCGGGCCCTGATGGGGCTGCCCCGGCGCCGCCGTCGGCTCCGGTCCCGGCGCCGTCTGTCCCACCAGCCTTCATCCCGGCCTCGGCCCGGCCCCGGCCTCGATCCCGGCTCCGGTGGTACCGCAACCCCCATCGACGCCGGCTGACCTAACCACGCCTCCGCCGACGCCGATGTCCCCGGTGCCGTTCCTGACGCCGGTCCGGGGCTCCGGACGGCGTAGTTCCCCGGTTCTCTCCGGCTCCGGACATGGAGCCGGACCGACGTCGCCGACGCGCCTCCGGCGCCGATGAGACCTTGGGTCCCAAATGTCCCTCCTCCTCCATATTTTGAACAAGAGGAGGACCAGGAGAGCTGGGAGGGGTCTGAGGACCCTCTCACACAACAGTGTGAGTTTGATCCGGCCTGGGCTGAGGAACTTGGGGATGCCAGTGGTCTAGACACCTCCCCTGACACTGGCATGCTGTCTCCTCCCGTGGCTACGGAGGAGGGAGCTAATTTGCAACGGTGTTGCAGTAGAGCAGCTGGAGCCTTACATCTCCAGTTGCCTACTGTGGCCGTCAGGACTAACCTCCTGACAGAAGTGCTTCAGCCGGCGGCTTCCTCTTCGGAGACTGTGCTGCCGTTTAATGATGCACTCACTGACGTTCTTTTGGGTGCCTGGTCCAAACCCACCACAGGGGCTCCTGTGGATAGAAACGTGGCCCGACGCCATCGCCCTGCTCCGGGCGACCCCTTGTTTCTCTCCCAACATCCCACCCCTGAGAGCTTGGTTGTCCAAGCCTCTGCCTCCCAAACCGCCTTCCCTACCGCCCCTCCGGATAGGGAATCCAAACGCCTGGACCAATTTGGGAAGAAGGCTTTTTCTTCCTCCAGTGCTGGCTTGCGGTCCGTCAACACCGCTTGCCTTTTGGGCCGATATACCCACTCCCTGTGGGATTCGGTGGCGGCTGTTTTGCCGCAGTGTTCTGAGGAGGTCCAGACACTGCTTACCCGCGCCATTGCGGAAGGGCGAGATGCGGCTAAATACACCATCCGTTGTGGCCTTGATACCGCCGACTCACTGGGCAGATCGCTTGCGACGACGGTGGCGCTACGTCGCCACGCCTGGCTGAGAACAACTGGTTTCTCGGGTGATGTCCAGAATACACTCATGGACATGCCCTTTGATGGAGTCGGTCTTTTTGGTTCAAAGGCAGACCATGCGCTGGAGCAGTTTAAGGACTCACGGGCTACGGCCAAGTCCCTGGGCCTTTCTGTTGTACGCCCTCCGCTCACCTTCTGCTTTTCGCCCCTTTCGTGGCCACGGAAGGGGCGCCCAGTCACGTCAGCTGCCCAGCCACCGGCCCGCGCAGCAAGCGCGCCACGCGTGGCCGAGGACGTGGATACCGCCGTGGCAGTTCGGGCAACCAGCGTGCGGGTCAGGCCACCACCTCCAACTCCGTCCGCGGCCTCCAAGCCCTCCTAGTCCCTCCTTTCCGGTGCACAGCACGCCAGTAGGGGGCAGGGTCCGCCATCACCTTCACCACTGGCGTCCCATCACCTCGGACAGGTGGGTCTTGGACATTGTCCGAAGGGGCTACTCCCTCCCCTTCGAGACCACCCCCAGCCATGCCACCTCAATTCCGCCGCATGTCAGGGGATCACTTGGTACTTCTGCAGAAGGAAGTCACGGCCCTCTTGGCCAAGAGGGCCATCGAGCATGTTCCGACCCCAGAAGTAGGACGTGGTTGCTACTCCCACTACTTCCTGGTGCCCAAAAGGGACAAGGAGGACATGCGTCCTATCTTGGACCTCCGGAACGTCAATCGCTTCCTCCGGAAGGAGAAGTTCAAGATGCTCACCCTAGCTCAGGTCTTGACTGCCCTCGACCCTGGAGACTGGTTGGTAGCGTTGGACTTGCAGGACGCTTATTTTCACATCCCCGTCCTGCCGGCCCACCGGCGTTACCTGCGGTTCACGGTAGGCCTTGAGCATTTTCAGTTCACCGTGCTCCCTTTGGCCTTACAAGTGCCCCTCGGGTGTTCACGAAAGTGATGGCGGTGGTCGCAGCTCATCTGCGCCGGGCAGGGGTTCCAGTCTTCCCCTACCTCGACGACTGGCTACTGAAGGCGGGCTCGTCCCAGGCAGTCGCTCTCCCACCTCCAGACTACGGCCGAACTCCTGCACTCGCTGGGGTTCTCCATCAATGTGCCGAAGTCGCATCTGATTCCTTCTCCACAGCTCCTTTTCATCGGAGCAGTTCTGGACACGACGCAGCTTCGGGCCTATCCTCCCGAACGGCGAGTCCGGGATATTCAGGCTATGATTCCGATCTTTAAGCCTTTATCCTGGGTTTCGGTACGGATGACCCTGAGGCTGCTGGGCCTCATGGCCTCCTGCATCCTGCTGGTCAATCATGCCAGATGGCATATGCGGGCTCTGCAGTGGGACCTGAAATTCCAGTGGGCGCAGCACCAGGGCAACCTGTCCGATCACGTCCAGATCTCGGAGGGGACTGCACTACAGTTGCAGTGGTGGCTCTCGAACCGGCAGTGGGTCATGGGCAGATCCCTCTCCCTTCCCCAGCCAGAGCACACAGTTGTGACGGACGCGTCCCTTCTGGGATGGGGCGGTCACATGGGAGAGGCGGAGATCAGAGGCCTCTGGTCTCCGGCGGAGTCCCGGCTCCATATCAACCTTCTGGAGCTCCGGGCGATCCGACTTGCACTCAAGGCATTCCTTCCTCTGTCAAAGGGAAGGTAGTGCAGGTGTTCACAGACAACACCACCGCCATGTGGTATTGCAACAAACAAGGCGGGGTGGGGTCGTGGACCCTTTGTCAGGAGGCTCTGCGCCTCTGGACATGGCTGGAACATCAGGGCATGTTCCTGATGGTTCAACACCTGGCAGATTCCCTGAACGCCAGGGGCGGACGAACTCCAGCCGCAGGTGCATGATGGATCACGAATGGCGTCTTCACTCGGAAGTGGCGCAAGGACTCTTTCTACAGTGGGGAGAGCCTTGGTTAGATCTATTCGCCACCGAAGAGAACGCGCAATGTCATCAGTTCTGCGCGTTGGAATTTCCAAGGCGGCACTCGCCTCGGCGACGCTTTTCGTCGCGAGTGGAGTTGCGTGTCTGTTGTACGCCTTTCCGCCTATACCACTTCTACCCAGAGTGTTGAAGAAGATTCGGCACGACCGGGCCCAAGTCATTCTTGTGGCTCCGGACTGGGCTCGAAGAGTTTGGTATCCCGAGCTACTCAGTATGAGCGTAGATCCCCCGATCCGTCTGCCTCTTCGGGAGGATCTTCTGTCGCAGCAGCAGGGGACGGTCCTCCACCCGAACCTGTCCAGCCTCCACCTGCTTGCGTGGAGATTGAGCGGCGGCAGTTGATTCCTTTCGACTTGCCTCCCGAAGTTTGTGATGTGATTCTGGCAGCCAGGCGTCCCTCCACTAAGGTGGTATACGCCTGCAGGTGGAACAAGTTTGTGGCATGGTGCACAGCAAAGGCTGTGAGTCCCCTTTCTGCCCCTCTCTCTGAGGTTCTCCTGTTCCTTCTTTCCCTGGCCCAACAGGGTTCTGCCCTGGGTACCATCAAGGGCTATCTTTGTGCCATCTCGGCTTTCCTCAGGCTTCCTGATCAGCCCTCCCTTTTCAAGTCCCCTGTTGTTAACAGGTTTCTAAAAGGCATTACACACCTCTTCCTCCTGTTCCGTTTGTGATGCCTCAGTGGGACTTGAACTTGGTTCTTACCTTTCTCATGTGCGCTCCCTTTGAGCCTCTACATAACTGTCCTCTTCGTCTTCTGACTCTGAAGACTGCCTTTCTGGTGGCCATCACCTCCGCTCGGTGGGTGAGTGAGCTCCAGGCTCTATCATGCAAACCTCCCTTTCTGTCTGTCCATCCAGACAAGGTTGTTCTTAGGACGAGTCCGTCCTTCTTGCCAAAGGTGGTTACTGCCTTCCACATTGGGCAGACCATCACTTTGCCCACCTTCTTTCCGCCTCCGCATCCTTCCAGAGAGGAAGAGAGGCTCCACCGTCTGGACACAAAACGTGCGCTTTCTTTTTATATCAACCGCACACAACACTTCCGGGTGGATGACCAGCTCTTTGTTGGCTACGTGGGCGCCAAAAAAAAGGTCGGGCGGTGCACAAGAGAACCATCTCCCGCTGGGTAACCTTGTGTATCAAAGCCTGCTATTCTTTGGCTAAGAAGGAGCCTCCTGTTGGGCTGCGTGCCCATTCCACCAGGGCAACGGCTGCTACCACGGCTTTAGGCCGCGGTGTTCCGCTGCAGGATATCTGTCAGGCAGCTACGTGGGCCTCGCTGCACACGTTTACCAAGCATTACTGCCTTGACAGTCAGGGTCCGGAGGGACGGCTTCTTTGGCCGTTCTGTCCTCCGGGGACTTCCTTGTCTGATCTTTGTTCGCAGACCCACCACCGGGGTTGGTATTGCTGGGGTATCTATTCTAAGGTAAGGAATCTGTCACTAACGTGTCTCTTTCAGATGCACAAGTTACTAACTTGTGTAACGATATATCTGTAAGAGACAGTAGTTAGTGACAGATTCCTACCGCCCCACCCATCCTCCCCGTTCTGCGAACTGGATTTCTAGGGTTAAGGACATCCCTTTCAGCGCCCTAGTATTTTTCAGACACCTATGTCAGCTTCTTGCATGGCTCTGCGTTCCTGGCGCGGAAAGTCGTGTACAGAACTGACGTCAGCGTGCAGGGGCGGCGTCTAAGTACTGCCCGCGACGTCATCCCGGCGATCACGACGCCGACGACAGACGCGGAGCCGCACGACGCCGCCTACCGACGCGCAAGGGTACTGCTACGCAAAAACTTTCCGGATCCAGCCTGACGCCTGGGGATATTCTAAGGTAAGGAATCTGTCACTAACTACTGTCTCTTACAGATATATCGTTACACAAGTTAGTAACTTGTGCTTCAGGGCTGAGACACCTAGTTTCGCCCAATTCCTGACTTGTTTTTTAGACCCCATAACGACTGTGGGGGGACACAACAAGACTTTTAACGAAAAGGTAACAGCAAAATGGTCGGTCCAACATAATGGTAAAGCAGAGGTACAACTGATGCCTGGCAAGTTAGAAAAGACGAGATCAAGCAGATGACCAGCCACATGTGTTGGACCTGAGTTGCAAAGTCGAACGTTTAGTGCTTCTAAGTCAGCAATGAATGACATACTTTTCGAACAATTAGGGTCCTCTAAATGGAGGTTTAAGTCACCCAAGATGGTGAAGTTGGCCGCTTTCAGAATATGAGGGGTAACTAAGTCTGAAAAGGATGCCACCCAGGGCCCAGCTGGGCCCGGGGGACGGTAAAGCAGAATGCCAGAGAAGGTGAACTTAGGTGTAAGCATGATTTTGAATAGTAAGGCTTCACAATCAGTGGCCAAAAAGTCATCAGTTCTGCAGTCAAGGGAGTTTTTATAAATAATTGCTACGCCACCCCCTACTTTTAACCTCCTGTCCTTCCTAGTAATAGAATAGTTAGAGGGAAGAGCTGCTGCTGCCACATCAGGGCCAGAGCTATCTTGTAGCCAAGTTTCAGTTAAAAATAACACATCTGGTTGATTACTAAACAGAAGATCAAACATACTATCTTTATGTTTAGGTAGTGAGCGACAGTTAATGTTATAGAAAGTGAACTCCTGCTGATTTGGGGGTAAACTTTTAGAGATGTTTTTCGTTTTGCAGCAATGCGCATCAGAGGTAGGAATAACTTTGAAACTATGATTGTGAACAGTGTTACTGCTAGACTCATAGTTTTTTATAGGACAGGTAAGAGAGAGACTGCATTCATCGCAGTCAAAAAATGCATCATCTAGGTTGTACAATCTGCATTTTGAGGAAGGGATCACATGGAGCTCATATAGGTGTTTAGCAGTGTACGTGCATCTCATGATGTTTGTTTTGCCAGGGGTTAAACCCCTTGGTCCCGTTCGGGCGCAGACGGGCTTGCCTTTGGCGCGTCCGCTGCGCGAACGCTCTGGGTTCATTAAATATAGAGCCGAGTTGTGACGCAGCGTCAAAAGCTAGAATGCTAGCTGTGACTAACGTGAGGCGCTATCAAGATGGCCTCTAGGGAGCTGAGTTCCTCGTTAACAATGTTCACAATGAAATATGTTTTTGATCACCAAATAAAAAAGTCAGTAATGAATAAATTGATGACGAAATCAAGAAAGAATCGTTACTAAAGTATCATGTTTTGAATATAACGAATGTCCTAAGTTTGATGAGAAACCATTTAGTTTCAAAGTAAAAGTGCACCCATCCACCAGGGATTGGTTCGCCTAACCTGACAATCATTAATATTGTAGTTCATGGCATTGTCAGACACAGTGCTAAAGATGGTGTAGCACACAGTGGAACCACGAACAATATAGAATACTTAGACAAACGAGTACACCGAGAAAACCCATTTCTTTTGATCTATTATATCATGGTCAGAATCAATTGCGTTCTGTCATGCAATTCGCATGGACTTTGCAAACTCTAAAAATGGGAAAAGTACCATGGGATTATTTAAATTCGACTGCTTTGTTTTTACCATTTAATTTAACTGACAAACAGCAGTTCATGTCCATGAAAGATGCAACTTACACTCTTCTACACATCGAAAAAATAGACCCTTTGCCCTTTTCTGTAGCGGAAACTGACACTGCTGTTTGGCTAATTCATGGGGTCATATCTTTGCCTTTCTCCTGGATTAAACTACTCTATGCTCGACAGATGGCAAGGGTTCGTACGGGACGTTACGTGTCCGAGACAATTCCTATAGCGAGGGGGACGCGGCAGGGTTGCCCGCTCTCCCCCTTGCTGTTCGCCCTGGCAATGGAGACATTGGCGTGTCATCTGCGCGGGGTACTCGAGGGACAGGGCATACGTGTGGGGGGCTCGGAGCATGTTGTGTCGATGTACGCCGATGACGCGTTAATATACCTGAATCGACCGACCCAGTCATTGCCGACACTGATAGCTGCGCTGACGCAACCCGCTGATGCCTCCGGGCTTTCCATTAACAGAACAAAGTCACAGCTTTACGCGATTGGAACAGAGAGCGACTGGGAGGGGGTCCAACGCCCGGTGCTGGAGCTTCCATGGGCAGAGGACACTGTCCGATACCTAGGGATACGGCTCGGTAGGACTGAGGCAGTTTTTTATCAGCACAACATGGGGAGAATAATCCTGGGTTTGCAGGGTAGTATTACCTTTTGGAACACGCTTAAACGCTCCCTCATGGGGAAGATCGCCTTAATAAAGATGGTGGTCCTACCTCGGTGTCTCTATACAATGCAAGGCTCCTTCTTTGAACTTCCGCACCGGGTATTCAGGGAACTGGATACACTGCTGGTCCAATTATTATGGAATGGAAAGCGATGCAGGATCAGTCTAGAAGTCATGGAACGTAGCTGGGGCAAAGGGGGTTTAGAGATCCCAGATCTGGAACTTTATTATTTTGCATCACAATTGCAACATGCCATAGCCTGGTTGGACACGGATCCCTCTTGGCAGGGACGTACGGGGACCGACAGCTAGGGGCGCTTCTATGGCGGGCTGGGGGGGCACAGGGAGCGCGGTTCTCCATTGGTGCGGCTTGTGGCTGCAATTTGGAATCGGGTGATACGTAGACTAATCCGGGAACGACCGTTTGCCCCTGAGGCGGACTTCTGGCTGATGCCACCCTTTGCTCAAATAGACCAGGTGATGTCAGTGGAGGCATGGAAGACTGGGGGCTGCCTGATGTTTTCCGACCTCTACCCGGATAGCAAATTTGTCACTTACCAGGAGGCGGTGACCACCTTTGAGCTGGGAGCAGGGCAGTTTCTGCAATATGCTAAAATAGCGGCAACGGCGCAGCAATTATGGCCCACATTCCCGGAAGCTCCGAGGCACACCCAAACCTTGGTCACTATGATTGCCATGGCCGGGGGGCGGAAGTGTGTTACTCACCTCTACAGGGCGCTGAGGGACGATAAAAAGAGTGGCCCCCTAAAAATAGAAGAAAAATGGCAGCAGGTGTGTCCGCAGGAGGTCACTACACGAGACTGGGAAAAAATACACGAGAGTGTACGGAAGGTGTCGGTGAGCAACCGCTTTAAACAAATCCAGTACAATATAATACATATGACTTGCCTCTCACCCAGGAGGCTACGAGCCATTGATGGTTCCAGGGATCCACACTGCCCTGGGTGTCGCTATGATCAGGCAGATTTTCTGCATATGGTGTGGACGTGCCCAATGATCCAGACGTACTGGGGAGCGGTCCTCAAGGATTCTGACCAGGATAACGGGGTGGACGATAGCCTTGGATCCACGCATTTGTCTTCTGGGCTTGATTCCTCGAGATCCGAAGCGTAAGATAAGTAGGCGGTTCCTGGTTTTGGGCCTAGTTATAGCCAAGAGGCGTATTGCGATCCATTGGTTAACCCAGCAAGGACCACAACTGACGAAATGGAGGACAGATCTAAGGGAGTGGGCCTTGGCAGAAGAGGGGCACATACGGAACACCAGGAGGGATGCCAAACTGCCCGAGGTGCTACTGGCATGGGGAGCGATGATGCAGGACAGGCCTCACAACTTACACTAGACAGCGCAGGTGAGACGTCTTCCATAGAGGGGGTGGCCCCAGGACAGGGGAGGGAGACACAGGGTGACCCCACATGAATACTACAATGCATAGACCTTGAGTTACATAGACCCGGCAGGGGGGGAGGGTACCGGGAGGGGGGGTTGTGAGGGGGTGGGGGAGTTTAATACAGTTGAGTTTGATTAAGCACATATAAACCCAAAAATGAAGAAAATGATGACAATTGGGGACTCTCCACGCTTGCGAATTCAGGTATAATCCTTGATAGGTATGCTTAGTATAATGTACATCACCTCGGCCGAGGTGGACGATTTGTATAATTGTTGTTTTATATGTGAGCCGCTGATTTGGAGAAAAAACCTAATAAAGAAATAAAAATAAAAAAATAAAAAATCTTTTCCTTTCTCGCTGTTCCAATTCAGCTCCTGTATGAAACATTACCTGTTAGGCCGCTTTGAACCCTTGGGTAGCGCTTTTCTGTATGAACTGTGGTCTTTGCTTTTTACCTACCGCTGTTTGCGGGAAGAAACTGAAGTTTACCTTACAGGGGAGGACTGTGATTCTACAGTGGGTCATTCCCTTGTTTGCAAAAATATCAAGTTGCACGGAGCATGTAATATGTCGGCTCCGAACCTTGCATGTGTTTTAAAAGGTAATCCGGTTCCCGCAATAATTCCCACGTTCACTCTGCTTAATAAGGTTAGTTATCTTATTCTAAATAACCATGAATGCTGCAGCTTGCTGGCTGGCATACCATACATAGTAACGGTTTCACAGCGCGTAATTTGTTGTAAAAATTTGCTTTTTCCTCCCCCGCGTGGGCAGCTCGATAGCTCAATTTGGCCTTCCATACCAACTTTGAAAGCAGATTTCAACAAGTTGAGCAGATTAAAGGCGCTTTTAACCCAACAAGAAGTCGCCCTTACCTCCGCACGAGAAACCTTCAACCTGCAGGTGGCTAGCGCTGCTAGTGAAATTCAAACTCTTTTAATAACTAATCTCCCACTACATTTTGGGGAGCTAATACACCGCATATTTAATGCGTCTGACACAAGTGGCCTTGCTAATTTTTTTAAAGCTGTCGGCTCTGGCCTTGTGACTTCTTTTCAGACAATAATTGGTGTTATAGCTGCATTCATTCATTCTATCTTTTCCAGCGTCTTTGGTGGCTTCCCTTTAATGCTGGCGTTAGCTGCTGGAATCCTGCTTCTACTGTGTCTGCTGCGCAATGGCTGCTCCTCTTTTGGTACTGCACAGACAAGATCGGCAGCAATTGCTCCGTGATCGTATGCATGAATGCTTCGGTGCACTACCACTGGCAAATCTCAGTGTGTCTTATGGGTTGTCCTTCCGCTTTCTATACTTCACTTGCATGCAACCTGTTTTTTCATGTCTACAATGTCCGTTTACGTGGGCATTGGATTTGTGCCTCTCCAATTCGTCATGTCCGGACCGGATTTCGACCGGCTGATGGGTCCCTTAGTGGCCCATGAGCGGGAATGTTCTGGGGTTGGCTTTATGGCGCTTGCGGCTACACTTCGTATCTTGGCAAAATGGGATGTCTGTGAGGCTGCGCAGAATCTCCTACTTCAAAGTTACATCGAATATCACGCAAGTTGTCCGGAAATGCTAATGGAGGCACCCGCATATGAGGAGCACACGTGTTCGTTTGATTTGATAAACTGGATGGTGTCCCTTTTTTCTACCAACAGCAATGATTGCCTTCTGGAGGGTATTGCAATTTATTGCTCCTACACTCTGATGGATTAATTTCACCTGTCCTTGGATTTCTAAGGCCCTTTTAACAAACTTATTTTTTTCCTAATGTTTTTTTTTTTCTCTCTCTCTCAATCACGCTTTAGAACTCTGCTCGTACTTTTTTAACTCTGTTTTCGTACGATGTCTACATGCGAAGATCTTACCAGGGGGAGGGTGTAGTATGGATTGTGGGTCCATTGTTGACATCTGCTAAGTTAGCATGAGCTTTGCTGCCATGAGGCTGCTTTTGCGCACAACACTGCATGCATAGATTTCGCAAGATTCTGTTTGTGCTCTTTCACATGAGAACTGTCTGCTTTTCGCGTTCTCTGCTGTGCTCTGAGGTTTAGTCTGCACACGATGTACAAGGTCGATCAACAATGCCCCTTGTTATTCTGTTCTGGTCAGTCCCTCGCACCTAGACATAACATGACACACAGCTGCACTACTGAAAATCGTATGCTTTAATATTGCAAGCAACACATGTGGTGCAGGCACTTGGAGAGATTCCTTTTCGGAGAGAAGAGCTGTGCTTGTCCTGAGCTGTAACCCTTTCATCTAGGCCTTGAGGCATGGGGTCTGCTGACAAAGCCCAGTGGTCCTCTTTTTTTATAATAAACTATTTCTTACCACAGGGAACGTGGTTAGGTATTGTAATCCTTTTCCACTGTCTTTACAAAATGATATCCCCGTTTATATTCTATGGAATTGTGACAATGCTGACTATATTGTGTTTATGCATTTTGCTGCTAGTAATGGCATGTGTACTGTACCATAGAGCGCGTTAGTTGAAATAAACATTTTAAACTATACAGTGGCTCTGATTACTCGCATTGTGGACAAGTATGAGTGAGTGAGCGAAAGAGTTGTCTGGCTCCCGCGATTCCTGAGAGAGTCGGGAGTGTCGTGTTCTGGGTTGTCTAATCATTGGTAGGTTCGCTGTTAGTCGGAGAACGAATGAGACACTATAGCTAGTCGGTTTGGGATTTTGGGTACTAATGTGGTAGGTTGGTACACCCCTATTCACTGAGGTCCCGTTTTCCTGCGCATAGTTCTGTATATGTGCAGAATCCCTGCAACAGATGAGGCGTAAGGGATCATGGGGAACCTGCCAATCCAGGATCTGTGTGAGTTCAGACTCTATCCCTAACCAGAACAGGGCGAGGCTGGGGCACGACCAAACCATATGGTAGAAATCTGCCGGAGCGTGGCCACAGCGTGTACAGTCCGGGGAAGGACACAGCCCTGCTTTATGTAGATGCGCCGGGGTGAGATAGCCGGTACGTAAGTAATAGAGTTGAATGAGGCGAAGTTTGGATGAGGTCGTAAGGGTTTTGGGAGCCATAAGGGCGTCACGCCAATCCTCATCCTCCAGGGGGCCCAGCCATCCCTCCCAGCGGGCCCGGAGCGGGGCCAGAGTTGTCGGACCATTGTTTACTAGGGAGCGGTATATCCGGGACACCCCTCCCCAAATTTTTCATCATGACTTGCACTTCCAGCGGGCTAAATTCTGGGAGTGGCATACCTGGTGAGATGTGCGCGGTGAGGGCGTGGCGGAGCTGCAAGTATTTGTAGGATTGGGAGGTGTGGAGGGTGTAGCGCTTCTGTAAGTCAGGGAAGGCCCTAATGTGATCCCCCACCCACACATCCCCAAGGAGGGATATCCCTATATGGTCCCACTGCCGGAAGCCCGTGAGGGTCGCCACCTCCCGCAACCATAAGCCTTGCCAGAGAGGTGTGTGCTGACTGAGTCGTTTGTCCCATCGCGTGTGTCGCAAGGCCATGCGCCAGGCCACCAGAACCGCTCTAGTGATTGGTGGTATCACCCGGGGTATGGGGGTCCCGTATAAGAACGCTTGGATTTGGGGGAAGTGCAGGTCTCTGAGTTCGATTTATAGGCCGGGTCAGACCACCCCCCAGTGAACCAGTCGTGGATGACGAAGAGCCTGGTGTCTAAATAGTATAGGTGGAGATCGGTCATACCCATGCCTCCGTCAAAGGGTGGAATCCTGCATCGGGCTAGGGCGATACGCGGCCTCCCACCTCCCCACAGAAACCTCGTGAGCACCCCTTCAAATTCTCTAAACCAGCTGCTCGGGAAGTGAAAGGTGGTTTTCTGAGTGATATATAGAAAGCGGGGGAGGACCATCATTTTGAACAGTGCCCCCCTCCCGAGGGGGTTAAGTGGTAGGGTTTGCCAGCGCTTAAGGTTGTCTTTGGCTTTCGTGACCAGGGGGGTGATATTTAGCGCCCATTCCAGCTCCGGGAGCAGAGCCACCCAGATCCCAAGGTACTTGAACGATTGTCTTCTGATGGGGATAGTCGATTGCCAATCAAAGCACGCCCTAGAGAGATGGAGGGGGACCAGGGTGGATTTAGCCGGGTTAAGTCGCAGACCTGAAACGTTTTCAAAGGCGTGGAGCACCTCAAGGCATCGAGGACCAGAGCTTTCTGGGTCTGCTAAGAAGAGCAAGACATCGTCCGCGTATAAGGCGATTTTGTCCACATGGTGAGCACCCCAAGTCTAGCCCCGGACTCGGGGGTCATTCCGAATGAGGCAGGCAAGGGGCTCCATCGCCAGCGCGAACAATAGGGGTGAGAGGGGGCACCCCTGACGCGTACCTCTCTGGATTGGGAATGCCTTTGAGAGGGCTCCATTGGTGAGGACCCTGGCTCTGGGGTTGGAATTCAAGACTCGACCAAGGCGTCGGAAATGGTGGCCAAAACCCATCGTCAAGAGGACGTCATCAAGGTACTTCCAGTCTACCGTATCGAAGGCCTTCTCGAAGTCTACAAGTAAGAGTGCCAGGTACGGTGTAAGGAGTTGGCGGTGGGCGAGGGCGAGGTGAAGGCGCCATACGCAATGTCTGGTGCCACGTGCCGGCAAGAAGCCGCACTGGTCCGGGTGGACCAGCTTGTGCAGAAGGGGGCAGGGACGCTGGGCTAGGGCTGTGGCGAAAATCTTTATTTCAGTATTGATTAAAGAGATCGGGCGGTAGTCCGCTCAGCTGGCAGAGGGTGGCTGGGTCTTGGGGATCACAACAATAGTTGCCACGTCAGTCTCGGGGGGGGGGGAGGAACCCATCTCGGCGACGTGTTGGTAGAGCTCTACAAGCTGAGGGACCAACAGTAGCCTCGGGGCGCGAGCGGAGTACAACTGGTCGTAGTAATCCACAAACGCCTGCACGAATGCGTGCAAGGTGTGGTGGTTGACCCCGGCGGCATCACGGATTTCGGGGATTATCCTGTTAGCCAGGGGGTAGGAAATCAAGTTATGTAACAACTTCCCGTTTTTGTCGCCCCAGCCGTAGACTCGGGCCACGGAGGAGCGCCACTGCATCTTGGCCGAGTCGAGGGAGATCTGTCTGATATCTTCTCGAATGGCCGCAAGCTGCCTGTTGTGTCGGACTTCGTCAGTGTCAGAAAGGGCCGTTTCCAGCCGTGTTGCTTGAGCCTCGAGCTGGGTCAGGCGATCGGACCGCGCCGCCCGTTTTGCGTGCACCAGGCCCCTGGCCACTCCCCGGATAGTGGCTTTACTGGCCTCCCATAGTGTGCTCGGGGATGGGACCGACCCCTGATTAGTAAGAAAATAGTGACGCAATTCCACCTCTATTGCTTCCTTGACCTCCTTGTCTTGTAAGAACCACGCGTTCAACCCCCAGACCGGCTGAGGCGCCACCCAGGTGCAATGACAGGGCCGAATGGTCCGAGATCCCCCCGGGGAGGATGGAAATAGTGGAAACGCTTTGGCAATCGGTAACAGGTAGAAGAAGTAGGTCAATGCGAGAGCGCATGTGGTGTGCTGCCGAGGTATGGGTATATTGAGTACCCCGAGGATTCCAGACCGTCCAGACATCGCACAACCCGAGGGCGGCTGACCAATCAGACAGCTTCTTGGCATGGGCCAGTCTCGTCGGGGAGGGCGCGCCAGTCGCGTCAAGTGCTGGTTGCATAACTGCATTAAAGTCGCCTCCGATTATGGTCTGACCCAGGGGCAGGGCGGAGATTATGTCTGTGAGGCGGTGAAGGGTAGAGGTGAGTGTTGTGGGTGGGACATAAACAGAGACCAAGTTCAGGGTGTTCCCTTCAAGCTTGCCGGACACGGTCACGTACTGACCCTGCTCGTCTGTTGCTGTGTGGTCAGGGGTGAAGGGGAGCCCTCTTCGTATTAAAATAGCAGCCCCCCGGAAGCCCCGTGCAAAGCCAGAGTGCCATACCCTGTCGAACCCATATCTTGCAAGGAAGGGGCAGTGAGCTCCCAGGAGGTGGGTCTCCTGGAGCAGGAGAACGTCGGGCGCATGGCGCTGGGCATATTTGAGGACTGCTGTACGTTTAATGCGATCTAGTAATCCGTTCACGTTCCAGGACAGAACGTGGAGGGACCTACCGTTGGCAGACATCTGGGTCGTGAGTGGTGCGTATAAGGAGTGGGCCAAAGGGCTCCGGGCCCCAAGGGGAGCGGTGCTCTGCAGCCTGAACGTGCGGGTGTGGCTCGCGCAATGTGCTGTGCTGTCTGACGGTGGCGGTATGGTGGACAAGTGTCAAGGTGCTGTGAACAACAAAAAGAAGTGGCTCGAAAGGAGCCCGATCGAAAACGTCCCTGAGGGCAACGTTCCCCCCATACCCTCTCAACACCCCACTCCCTATACTTCCGGAACCGAAGCATCTGTCGACCGGAAACAAAAAGGTAAGTTAACAATAACAATGGGCTAAGCTGGAACACTTAGCTGGGCACTGCGTGGTAACGGTGGACCCCTCCACAATGGCGGATATGATGGTGTCATCGGCATGCCTTTGAGTGAGCAATGTTTGTGGGGATTCTGCTCCTACAGTAGTCAGTTGGGATCTCTGCAATTCAGACACCAGCGTCCCCACTGAATCCTTGAAGCACGGGACTTCTAGAAAGGTCAGAGTCCGAAGCTGCGGGCGGAGAACACAGGAGGGATCCGGGCCATGATGGAGATCGTCCGCGGAGCTGGCTCGGCTTTGGTCTCGAAGGGCTGGAGGGGCCTCGCTGGTGTTGGGCCCCCGGGTTCCCATGTCGGGCGACGCAGACGCCCCCCCTCGCCGACCCCTTCTCCTGCGGGACTGCGAGCGTCTCCGCTGGTGCTTGGGAGGGGGCAAGTCTTTTGCTTGAGAGCCAGACGGGACGGTTGAGAGGCCAGGTTGGACCCGCAGGGTCGCTCTTCAGTCAGCCAGGTCCAGGCAGCCTGTGGGGTGTCAAAAAAGATCGCCTTGTCCTGGAAAACAACCCGCAGGTGGGCCGGGAAGAGGAGACCATATCTCAAGCCCAGGTTGCGAAGCTTTTGTTTGACTTCAGCATAGGAACGACGCTGGGCCTGCACCTCTCTTGTGTAGTCCGGGAAGAGCATGATGGTGTGGTTCTGGTACCTCAGTGGCCCCTGAGCCTGGGCCGCGTTTAAGATGGCGTCCCTGTCCCAGAAATTGAGGATCCTTGCGATGATGGGACGAAGTGGGGCACCGGGAGGCGGCTTTGGGGCCAGGGAGCGGTGAGCGCGCTCAATCGCGAACCAAGCTGAAAGCGTGTCTTTGGGCATCCAGGACTTCAGCCATGTCTCCACGAAAGTGTCCTCTCGGCCTTGCTCGACCCCCTCCGGGAAACCCACCAGACGCAAGTTGTTGCGGCGCGAGCGATTCTCAGCGTCTTTGGCCCTACGGTGCAGCTCTGAGGTGCGAGTTTGCAGGTGAGCTACCTGGTTCTTCAGCTGACCAAGCTCATCCTCAACTGTGGATAGGCGGGACTCCGCTTCTGAGATCCGCGTTGTGGCGTTGCGCAAATCCTGGCGTATAAGGGCCACATCCACCCGGACCTCACCAATCTTGCTCTCCACCGAGGCCTGGGAGGTGCCGATGGCTTGGAGGATAGTCGAGAGATCATTTCCGGGGAGGGAGGGGGGCCCCCGGCGTTCCGTCCGTTTGATTGCGCTCAGTTG
The DNA here is from genome assembly GCA_963921515.1 of Calotriton arnoldi. Lineage (NCBI taxonomy): Eukaryota > Metazoa > Chordata > Amphibia > Caudata > Salamandridae > Calotriton > Calotriton arnoldi. The sequence continues at coordinate 731,672 of CAWUFW010008121.1, forward strand.
TGGTGTACTGGTCCATCTTGGTTTGGGTCTGTGCAGCAGGCGTCTTAGGGACGCGGTCCCTTCCCATCGTGGCACCAAGTGGGGGGGGGGGGGCGCGGCCGCCCGAGGCGATGAGACGTGCACAGGCTCGGGGGATAGGTGGGCCCCTGTGGGACAAGTCCAGCACGCAGGTCGTCAGCACTCGAGTGTCTCAGTGGAGGGGGGGGGAGGGAGGAGAGGAAAGGGTGGCGAAAACCTCCCACCCGGCCCCCGCTGCGCGAACGGTGCAGCCGAGGTCCTCTGTCGCCGGCTCACCGCAACGCTCCTCTGGCCCGGTTAGGGGGGGATGGGGCCTTCTCAGCAGCCCACCACTGCGCAAACTCGCAGTCGACTCCCCACCCCCCCTCCCGGGTTCGGGGGGTACAGCCACACCTCTGCCGCAGCAGTACACAAATGGGCCCCCTCCAGGTCAGGGTCTCTGTGGTTTGTGGTGCTGCCCACCTAGTTAGACATGGAGGTGAGCCTTGGAGACCACCTGCTCATGGCGTTGAGGCAATGAATCAGGCCTCTGCGGGCCTATGGCGAGCTCCGGAAGGCCTCAAGCAGGCCGCATGCACTCCCAGGCCGCGGCGTCACTCTCCCTGCCGCCCAGCTCCGCGAGGATGGTTGTGTGTCAGGAGAGGGGTCCCCAGGAGGACAGTTGCTGCTAAGCAGATTGGGAGGAGGCCACGATGCGCATTCCTGGAGGGCCCACCGGCGTTCAGTGAGACCGGTAGGGATCAGCGAGGGAGAGTCTCGAGGGTCATGAAGCTAGTCTCTCTCGGCAGCCCGCCGGACCATTGGGGAACAGACAGAGGTGGTGTCCAGGTGTAGGTGGATCACACAGTATTGATTCCGGCCGGTCTCGCTGCCCGCCTCATGCATTCAGCGCGGGATCTCTTAGTGGCGGTTGTCAATGCGCCTCCACCTTCAGAGACTCCAAGGGGCGCATACAGGGCCAGGTAGACGTCGCGGGTCGAGCTCCATGCGGTGAATCGGGGTGCCGGCCCCTTTCAGCTGTTCAGATCTGTGCAGGCGGGGGAGGGAAGCCGCAGGGCGCCCCGAAGGCACACGAGCGTCCCCGCATTCGGCAACAGCCCGGGTCGCCACCGCGAGCCCAGGTATTCACCAGCCACAGACGCTTCGCCCTGCTTCAGGATTCCAGTAAAGGACCAGTCGTGCCCAAGCCCGCCACAGGCAGGCGGCGCGCTAAAGTGCGGGCGTGTCCGGGGTCCACCCCGCCGTCAGACTCCCTCAGAGCCTTCCGTGCCAGGAGGCCTCGATGGGCCCGGATCTTCTCTGCAACGGCCGAGATGGACTCCCGGCCAGCTGCAACTTTGCAGGGAGTCACCTCGGGGCGGGTGACACTCGCTGTGGCGCAGGCAGCTGGGCTCTCTACAGCCGGCTGGAAAGGGTGAAGTCAGCCCGTAAGCTCCACCGCCATCTTGCGTGGGCCGCCAGTCCGATCGTCGCTGGGCAGCCCTCCCGACCCGCAGGGACGTCGCCTCTTGCCAGGGCACTCACTTCCCGCCCAGGAGGATATCCCCAGGTTTCGAGGTATGAGTAAAGGCAGCGATGCACAAGGATGGCAGTGCGGATGACGGAGGGGTCCGGAGCACTCTTAGAGTGCGACAGCCATCTTGACGCTTCCATAAAAAAAAACTGACGTTAACCATTCTGTATAGCCACCACCTTAGGAAGTACTGTTTTGGTATAATTCACAAGGTGAGAAATCTGTGGTTAGAAGTATCCATCAGAAGAACAAGTTACTTACCTTTGGTAGCGCTTTTTCTTGTGGATATGCTATCTACTTCAGATTCCTCCCAACTTCCTGCCTCTCTCATTTCATGTACTGGACTCTTTTCTATATCTCTAAAATGACCCCCAGTTTAGACATATGCAGACTGTCATATCTGATCAGTTATTAAGCTCAACGACCCATGGCGGGGACAGAACCTAGATAGAAACTGATGTCAACATGAAGGGGCCGACGCATATTTGTTGCTCCGTCATCACTTCTGGGGCGGGACAGAGTTAAGATGGAGCCGCATGATGGCACCTGCTGATAAAAGTTTTGTGTAAGGTGAGGGGCGCTAGAGGGCGCCGGCAAGATGGCCGCACTTTAGTGCAGCTCCGCCCGGCTGATCTTCCATCCGCCCAAAATCAGCTGCATATCGAGGCATCCAAGCACCTGCTCTGCTGCCCTGACTGGAGAGACACCCCTGCAGTAGTTGGGGGCCGTTGGAGCTGTCGGAGAGCTCTGTATTGTGGTATTTTGGCAGAGACTGTCCCGATCGCCTCGAGGCCAAGATGGCGGCGGCCGCCGCAGCAGCGAGCGAGAACTGAGCGCTGGCAGGGGCTCTGTGGTGACGAGAGCGCGGGGTGTGACAGCCTCTGTTCCCCCGATCCTGTGTTGCCGGCAGCTGCTGGCACCTACCTCCCCTGCAGGCTCCCTGCGATGGTCCGGTTTGGCCCATAGCTGCTGAACACCTCTTGCTCCTGTGCCAGCGGCCTGCGGATCGGCGGCAGTGTGTCAGAGCCCCGCGAGGAGTCGGACGGATCCTGCGGGGCACACCGGTGGACCTAGCTGGCAGCTGTGGAGCCTCATCAACGCCCGCCGCGGGCTGCGGTAGGTGGGGGGCGGTCCAGGCCTTGGTCCGCGGAGGTGGGAGTGGGCCTGGGCCGTGGGCTGTGGCCCGCCTGCTGTGGTCTGCGTGTGTGGCGCGTGCGGCATTGACTGCCTGGGCCGCTTCGCCGGTGCTGGTTGAGTGGGGGACAGAGACCTCCAGCTTGGTGACTCCTGGCAGTGTGGATTGGCCCTCTGCTCTCTGAATTGCTTCCCTGCATCGTGCCGAAGCCGCGTGGGGCTCGTTGTGGAGCGGCTATGGCGCTCCCTCTCCTTGCTGGATAAGTGGGGGTTGGCGGGGCCGGCGCTTCTCGTCTGGGGCCCTGCCGGGGGGGGCGGCCTGCTGGATCATAGTTGCCCCTGGAGTGGGTCACCCGGAGCTGCGGAGGCCCTACCGCCCCTCGGCGCGGCTGTGGGGAGAGGGGTCGGTCCCGTGTTGACTATTGGCGGCCTATAGCGGGGAACGGGTTCTCTGGCTACGAGGCCCGCTTCTATACCCCAGCTCCCACAACCTGATGATTTGACTTGGCCTGGCTTCTTCTGTGGGGACGTACGGACTGCACGCTGTTGAGAGTACCGGGGGAAGGCCCCATCGGTCCTACCTAGTGACATTTGCCAGGGATCCTACCCCATTCTTATTGACTGGCAATCCAGGCCACTGGGGTTCCAGGGAGGAACTGCCTTCTGACAGGAGCACCACCGGGTCAGATACGGTTAAACTTTCACATTTGTTTTTCAGCTTTTGGTGCTGGCTTGGTCCTGATTGACGACGTGTCTGGAGGGCATTGTTTCCCGTCCTATAAGGAACACTTAGTACTGTTTGACCTTTGCATTACGCCTATTGTTGTATACTGTGTTTGAGGAAGCTGCACTACTGCTGTGGGGGTTGCTCAGCGCCTGCCATCTCCGTCGCAAATCATGGGGAAACAGGACAAGTCACAGACTCGCCTCACGTTTGAGGCGCGAAAATCAGGCAGGGTCCTTCAGAGGGCGGCTTCTGACTCTGAGGCTGATGGACAGGGAGGGGGCCCGCCTAGTCTGGAGTCTACGCTGATGGCGATGCAAAAGAGTCTCCAGGCCATTGAGGGTAGTATGTCCACTATAAATCATAGACTGGACCATATGTCTTCGCAACTAGAAAAGCAAAATGCGAGAATGGGGGAATTGAGAAGAGGGTCTCTAATACAGAAGATGGCCTAAACGACGTCACTAGCAAGACCCTCAATATGGAAAAGGTCTTAGCCCTCATACAGGCCAAGAACGAGGATTTGGAGGCCAGATCTAGAAGGAATAACATCTGCCTTACGGGCCTTCCAGAATCAACGAATACTGGCAAAATGGAGCATTTTATTGAGTCTCTCATTAGGGAAATATTTGGTTCCGAGCAGCTGTCCTCAATGTTTGTAGTGGAGCGGGCCCACCGCTCACTGGCAGCACGACCGGTCCCTGGGGCTCCTCCTCGTCGAATCATAGCCCGGCAGCTGAACTACCGGGACCGGGATGTCATCTTGCGGCTGGCCAGGGAGAAGGGCAACATATGTCACCAGGGGAACACATTGTCCTTCTTCCCTGACTTTACCGTCGCAGTTCAGTCTGCGCGGCGTGAGTTTGTGGCAGTCAAAAAATTCATCCAGTCCGAAAACATACCATATGCCATGTTGTACCCCGCGCGCCTCCGCGTGGGAGCAGAGGGGAACTTCAAAATCTTCTCAACTCCTAAGGCGGCGATGGAGCATGCAAAGCAATTGAAGAGGCACCGGCGTGAGACCGAAACTGACCGGGGAGAGGAGGACTGCTGATGATCAGGGAATGTGGGGTTGGGGGTTTCTAAGTGAGCCCTCATGCTGCTGGGCTTCATAGTTTTTCTTATTGGGGCAAGACTCTCTGCTTCCTGATTCTTACTTATGTGCACAGGACGAATGATGCTATGTCATATGCATATTAGATTGGATGTTCTCAGTTAAGTATCTGCTTATTGATTGTAACACAGGTAAACGACCTGATCAGCCACCTCCTACTCAGTGGGAGGACAGTAGCACTCTGACGCCCTCTACATGGGAGTTCCCCACACATTGCTATTTGTTTGTTGTGTTTTTTGGGGTTTGATTAGTTTTGACAGGGATGGCTTTGGCAAGTTGAGGGCGCCGAAGTGGGTGGGGGGCTCAAGGGGGTGGGTGATGGCACTTGTGCAATGTATCTTACGTAAGCCTGTAAGACATGATTTCGGGATTGGATCTCATCTTGCTACCGAATGGCTGGACCACATGCAACATGGGTGGTGAGCTCCGGTTTATAACATGGAATGTACGCAGTCTCAATAGCCCGAAAAAAATCCGCACTGTATTAGCATCTCTGGATAGGTGGAATGTTCAGGTGGCCTTGTTACAGGAGACGCATCTGACCTCGCTAACTGAGAAAAATGTTGGTACCAGATGGGCTGGAGTTAGAAGGACATCTTCATAATCATCCTATTCCCGGGGGGTAATGACTCTTGTTAGGAAGGGCACACCATTCCAGGTTCACGGCACGGACAGGGATGACCAGGGTCGGCTGGTGATTGTACATGGCACGCTTGGTGGGTCGAGTGTTCTTTTGGTGAATGTGTATGGTCTGAATGTGGATGATTCCTCTTTTTTTGCAGATGTCTGGCGCAGGATCTCTGCCTTCTCTAGTGCTGAGATCGTGTGGGGAGGGGATTTTAACACGTGTTTGGACGTTAATGAGGATAGGGAGGGGAGTGGCTCCTTGCGACACAGACAGTCCACGGATACCCTGGTTGGGCTCTTGGATGCTGGGTACGTGCATGATGTCTGGCGCTTGCGACACCCGGGGGTCAGGGAGAGCACTTTTGTCTCTACTGTGCATGGGTCATGGTCCCGTTTGGACTATTGGCTAGTGTCAGAGGTGGCCTGCACGTGGGCTGCGGAGGTTAAACATTTGGCCAAAACGATTTCGGATCATTCGCCTATTCTGCTGGCGTTGCAGGTCCCTGGGGAGGGAAGGCCCCATTTGCGTGGAGGTTGCAATCGTCATCTCTATCGGATCAGGTATTTAGGCACACAGTTGGAGAAGCCATTCATAACTATTTTCGGGAATATGTTGGAACAGTGGATAGCGCTGGTGTCCTTTGGGAGGCGTTTAAAGTGACTATTCGGGGGGGAGGTGGGTGTATTGGAGTGCAGTCCGGGGTTCTCAAAGATTTGCGCCGGCGGATCAGGAAACTTGCAGAGGACATAACTGCTCTTGAACGGGACTATGACAGATGCCCAGACACTGCCAAATTGTCTGAAATTCGAGACCTAGTGTCGGAACATAATGACACTGTCGACCAAGAAATGAAGCATAGATCACGAAGATGCACAGCTCGATATTATGGGGAGGGGGGTCGACCCAGCCGCTCACTAGCGCAGAAGTTGGCGGCTCCTCGCAGCCAGGCCTACATCACTGAATTAGTGGACGAGGCAGGGGAGGCACACTTCGGTAACTCAGCTATCAGTGGGGTGGTATTGGATTTTTATTCTCAATTGTACAGGGAGTGTGCTCATCCATCTCCCTCCGAGATCCATGATTACCTTGATGATGTAGCATTGGGCTGGCTATCCCGCAATCAACGGGAGTACCTCACACAGCCGTTCGACGTGGAAGACGTAAAGATGGCAATCATGTCCCTTCCAACTTGCAAGGCAGCAGGCCTTGATGGCCTCCCCAGCGAGTTCTATAAGGCTTATGCCGATGATCTAGCGCCGCAGCTGTTGGAGGTTTTCGCGGAGGCGTATGACTCCGGCAAGCTGCCTCCATCCATCCCTTACGGAGTCCTTAATAGTAATGCTTTTGAAACCTGATAATGCGGCAAATGTATGTGATTCATATCGACCCCTCTCTATTATTAATATAGATGCCAAGATTCTGGCTAAAATGATTGCCACTAGGCTTCAGCCCCTGGTCCCCAAACTGGTCCTGTCGGACCAGTCAGGTTTTGTGCCTTCTAGATCCACGACGCACAACCTCCGCACTATTTTCTCTACATTGCACTATTTCGACCGGGATTTCCAGGCGGTGGCTGTGCTGCTTGATGCCGCGAAGGCATTTGACTCCCTCCAATGGGAGTATATGTTCTCCGTCTTGCTGCGCATGGGTATACCTCCATTCTTTTTAAAATGGGTACGTCTCCTGTATGATGCACCGGTGGCGAGAGTTCTGGTCAACGGCTGGGTCTCTGAAGCATTTCCCATCAAATGCGGTACGCGACAGGGTCACCCGCTGTCGTCAATGCTATTTGCGTTAGCTTTGGAGCCTCTGGCCTGTAAGCTGCGGTAGTGCCACGCCCCGGTGGCGCTGCGGTTCCGTCAGCGACCCTTAATGGTGTCATTATATGCTGATGATATGATGCTCTACGTGCGCGAGCCCGCTACATATTTGCCGGAACTATTACGTGAATATGTCCGGTATGAGCGATTTCGGGTTTGGGCATTAATTGGGCTAAATCCACTGTGTTCCCTTTGATGGCTGGCACTCAAGAGATTGAGATGGACTTCCCATTGCAATGGTCGAATGACCCCGTGAAATATTTGGGCGTTTGGCTTCATAGAGACCCTGCTGTAGTCATCTCCGCTAATTATGGTTGGGCCGTGGGTAAGATCATGGACCAAGCTGCAAGATGGGCTAAGCTACCTCTCTCACTTGCGGATCGCATTGCGATCATCAAAATGACGTTTCTGCCCAAGCTGTTGTACTTGTTTATAAACATCCCTATCCGTTTAAATGTTGCGCTCTTTAGTACACTGCAGTCGGTCTTGCTCGCGTTCGTCTGGGGGGGTGGAAAGCCCCGGTGTAGCTGGAAGGTTTTGACACTGCCATTTGAGCGTGGTGGTTTTGAGGCCCCAGATTTCCATTTATATTATTTGTGTGCTCAGGCGCAACACGCGCACTTTTGGTACTTTCCACAGAAGTTTCAGCCATACACAGCAATCGAAGCTGACTCGATCCTACCTGTACCCCTTGCTGCAGCTGCTCTGATTGGTGGGGGGGGGGGGACCCCGGGATGAAATCAGCCCCGTCCACTGTACGGCATGGGCGTGGCAGACATTAGCAAAAAGTGCGGGGGTCGATTATCTCTACGCCCCCAAACTGCCGATCGCGGCACACCCAGATATATCGGCTGCACGAGAACCAACTGCCTTGCAAGTTCTGGGTAAGGTGGGGATCAAATATCTAGGAGATCTGTACACTCAGGGCCAGTTTCGGGCGCTTTCGGATTTACAGAACCGGCATGGTGCGGACCTAATGCTGGGATTTACCTATGTACGGGTGCGACAAGCAATCCGTGATATTTACCCGGGGTTCCCGTCCGAGCCGTGTACTCTGCGAGCACTGCAGGCGGTGCTGGCAGGGGAGGAACGAAGGGGCCTGATCACGAAGTTATATAACGCATCTCTCCGGGAGACCGAGCTAGCGGAGTCCCCTTCATACATTCGCTGGGCAGCGGTGGTGGGTACTTCTATGACACTGGTTGAATGGAAATTCTGTTGTGAGTTGACAGGACGGCTAACGGCGAATTGTAATCTCCGAATTATCCATTTCAAATACTTGCATCAGCTCTATTATACCCCTCTTCAGCTTCGACGATTTGGGCTCAGAGACAGTGCGCGCTGTGTGCGTTGTGGGCATGATGACGCAGATTTCCTGCACCTAGCCTGGCAGTGCGCAGTAATCGCTGAGTTCTGGGCAAGGGTTACGCAAGTACTTACGGACGTGGTGATGGAACCTGTTGCATGTGTACCTGCTGTGTGTCTGTTGGGGTGGGTTCGTAAGCTTAAACCTTGCAACAGGAGATTGGTTGCCATTTCCACATTGTTTGCAAAACGAGCGATAGCGCAGCGGTGGGGGGCTAAGGCTGTGCCCACAGTCAAACAGTGTATCCGAAACTTGCTGTATTATAAAGACCAATTGAACACCTATGCGGAGGAACTGCCGGAGGCATCTCGCCCTAAGGACTTCTGGGCTCCCCTTACGGGGTATCTCCTAAGCAAACCAGACTTATGTTGAGTTACTGTGCATGATGCTAGGCTGCATGCGAAGGGCGAAGAGACTATCAGAACATATGTTGCATGTCATCTTTAGAAAGGCTACTCAGGATTTATTGTAATGCTATGCCAAGTGCCTTGGGGGGAGGGTACTGGGAGGAGAGTTTGTTTATGTTGGATTCTGTTTTATAACAGGAATAAGGCTTGTATCGATATCCTTTGGAGGGTGCAATGATGCTGAAATACCACACCTCATGTTGAGGTGATTGCTATTGTACTGCTTACAAGCTAATTAATAAAGATATTTAAAAAAAAAAAAAAAAGTTTTGTGTAAGGCAAAATAATTATCCCTGGGTGCCAAATCTAAAAGAAAAATATAGTTTTAACAAGTAAATTTGTGCTTGCTTTGCAGATTTTCACCTTAGCAAATATACACTTATATATTTACTCTTGTGAAAATGGAAAATCACGGATGCTTACTAGGAGTATGGTTTTCAGGTCTACTGCTGTAAACTTGTTAATCTTCTTTCATGCAACGATGCAGTGGTACTGTAAACTGTCATTCACAATTCACATGCTTTCCCCCATTTTACCATTATGTCTGTCTTTCAGCAGACCTCCAGTTTTGGTGCACTGGTCTTTTTTCTGCTTATGCAACATAGATCTTCTATGTCCTCAAATTATAAGTGTAGAGGCAAAACAAGTGAACATGTTATTATTTTGTAGGACCTTTACCTGAGATACAGGTTCTTCCATGAAAAGCCAGCACAATTAGGGAAAGATTGTTTTTGAGTAAATGTCAGATTGTTGACAATATAGTCCTCTTCTGCTGCGGACAGACCCACCGTTCTGTCAAGCCTGCCAACATAGTCGGTGCTTCATTTGTAAACAGAATAAGTGCCAGGGCCATCATCAGGAGGCCACTGCAGCTTGCATCACCCATTGCCCATGCCAGTGCTGCCAGTATCAATACCAACACAACTACTAACCATCACACTCCTACAAGTGTGACAATCCTGACTATTCCAGGTCACCAAATCTATAAGAATGTTTTTATGCTCATCTCTAAAAAATGAACAAACAGCACCACCATGTGGCAGAATGCCGTAAGTGCCGGTGTTAACAAATAAGTGCCGGGTCGAGCACCAGAAACCACTGTCTTAATTTAAGCACTAAATGTAGCCATGATGAACATGATTAACTCATCCATTCCTGTTCTTCATATACATTCTAGAATGTATAGTTATGTATTTATAATGACAAAATCAAAGCGTTAAATACCATAATGCAAAGTATGAAACTATGACTCTATGTGCTTACGACTTAGGCCTGACCTTTTGCAGCGTGAGAGCGCTAAGGCATTATTGTTTGCAATGAATTGTCCAGCTCAGAGACTCTCTTAAATCACAGGCACTGTTTATTATGTTTGTAAATTACATTCGAAAGTAAATATCTGATAGAGACATCTAGCCACAAATTCCTTAACCTAGAATATCCCCCAGGCGTCAGACTGGTTCCGGAAAATATTTTTCCCCAGCAGTACCTCTGCACGCCGGGGAGCGGTGTCACCCGGCTCCGTCCTGACGTCTTCCACGGAAGTGACGTCAATGGAGCCACATAAGTCGTCCCCCCCCCCCCCCCCGGCGTGCTGACGTCAGTTTTTCTTCTTTTCCGCGTCCCAACGCAGATCCGGAGAAGCGGTTACCTCTGGCCTGTTTTTTGTTTTTCAGGCCTTCTCGACGCCTTTTGGCGTCCGGGAACAGTGTGTGATGCCTTCGGGCTTCAAGGCGTGTGAATCCTGTACGCGGCAGATGTCGGCGACGGATCCACATGCGATCTGTATGTGGTGCTTGGGCGAGCACCACGACTCCGAAGAGTGCGACGCCTGCCGACGGCTGAAGCCGAAGTCCTTGTGGGAACGTCGCATGAAGTTGCTGTCTGCCCGGATGTCCCGTTCGGAGCCCTCACGCCGCCGGTCTCCTTCTCGTGCTGGGGGGTCGGTTCGGGACAGGTCGCGGAGTCGTTCCCGGGGATGTCGCTATCCTGCCGCAGCTAAGCACAAGAAAAGGAAGTCACGGAGGTCGCCGACCTCACGCAACGGCCGTTTCCTGGAGCTGGGGCGACTAGGGCCCAGATGGTGGCCTATTCTCGGGCCTTGCTAGCCATCTTTGGGTCACCCCCTCTACCTGGCGTGCCTTCGGGCCCCATAGAGGGGGTAGGGGTTCAGATCGGGGTTTAGCTGGCGGGTTCGCCCTCGGCACCGGTCGAGCTCCCTGACTCCGGTTCCGGAGTCGCTGCGACATCGCGGCATGGCCCGGAGGGGCATCCTACTCGCACGTCCAAGCCTTCCATGTCGTCTTCGCACAGCCCTGTGAGGCTCCCTGCGTTGACGCCGGATGAGGCTGCAGCGCAGGTCTCGACTCCGAGTCGACTCCATTCCTATCCGCAGGTTCCCACCTTGGTGGAGGTCGCGTCGATGCCAGTCCGACGCCCGACGGACGAGGCTCCTTCGGGGGTCATCGACGTCGAGGCTACGCCGTCTCGACACCGATCGACGCCGGTGCCATCCCCGGCCGTTCGTCGGTTGCTGGAGGATGTGGAGGCCGAAACTGAGGAGGCCCCTATAGGTTCGCCACCCCCAGGGTTGTTTCGCTGTCCCTCGGGGCAGGACCCCATGCACTGGCAGGGCCTTGGATGTCCTTGGGCTGTAGAGCCACCATGTTTTGGTGGCAGGATTAGCCTCATGCCGTCCCCTACGGATGCCCTGTTGTCGCCACCTCGCATGGCCATGGTGGCTAGTGCAGCTTTTGCGAGGGCGGTTCGCAGGGCTACGGACATTTTACTAGTGCAGCCACCCTCAGTCTCTCTGCCCTTTGATCCCTTGCTGGATTTACTACACCAGGGCACCGTGGAAGTGGAGCCCTTGTTGCCTTTTGGCGAGTCATTATACAACACTCTTCTGGGGACTTGGGCGAGGCCCTCTTCGGGGGACCCGGTGGATCATGCTATTGCACATCGACATCGCGCTGCTCCAGATGACCCAGTCTGTTTGTCCCTCCATCCAAGGGCTCAAGGGCTGATGATTCAGGCGGCTTCAGTCTTGTTGCCTTCTGCCCCTCCTCCGTTACTCCCTCCCACTTGGGAGTCTCGGTGGTTGGAGTCGTGTGGCCGCCATGTATTTGCGTCCACCAGTGCAAGCCTCAGATCCCTGAACAAGTCTTGCGTGTTTGCACGGGCTACTTCTGCCCTTTGGGACTCGGCCGAGCGCCTCCTCCCTTCTCTTCCGGAGGGTCCTTGGACTGACCTGGATCGGTTGATTTGTGATGGCTGGGAAATGGTGCAATTTTCCATTTGGTCGCCTATGGACACCACTGATTCGGTGAGTCGAGCTATGGCCCGGTCAGTTGCTCTGCGTCGCCATGCCTGGCTACTCGATGGCTGTTTCCCTGCCAGTGTCCAGGAGCGTCTTAGGGATTTGCCCTTTGATGGGGTCACCTTGTTCGACAGACATGCTGACTCGGCGGTTCAACGTCTCATGTCTGAGTTTCCATGAGTTCCATGGTTTATAGTCCTTGTTGTGGATTTTGCCTTTTGGTTGCAGTATTGTCACTGCTTTGTCTAGTGCGCCGTCTCTGGGTTCAAGACGTCATTACCCAGATGGACTGTGCGGCTTTTCGCCGTCTTATCCTTCTTTTGCTACAGCTGGGCAGCTATTTCTGCATTTCTTTTTGAGCCCTCTGCCTAAGTGCTCGTCTCAAGAGGCGTCCCTTGTTTTTATAGGGATGTGCCATACCCTATGTGGAGTACTTGTTGGCTATTGTGTAGCTGCTCTTCCTGACACGGGGAGTTTCGAGGCTTCCGCAGATTATTATCTGTCTATACTGCGGGTCTCCTGATTCGTCCCGCTCTTCCTACTGTGGTAGGACGTCCCCTCTGGTGGGAACCACAGGTTTGGTGTGGCTCTCTCCTGGGGCTTCTGGATTGTCGTCTACGGTTTGGTCCGTAGCTCTCTCCTGCCTCTGTGGAGGTTCACTTCCCCGAAGTGTTGTTTGGGTTTCTGCTACGCCTGGCTCTCCAATGCATGTCCTTTCGGCTTCGGTGTGCTCTTTCTGCCTGTCGGCACGTGCCCCTTGGGGGCGTGTTGTTCTGTACCGTTCTGGAACAGTTTCTTCCTAGTTTGTATACACACAAGATATGTTCGCTGTCACAGGGTGCCGGCGGTGTTCCTTGCGCCCCTGTCTTGGCTACGGTCCATTCCTGGTGTGGGGAAGTGCTTACGTCTTCTCTCATTGCTCAGGCCCAGTGGGTTTTTGTCTATGGGCAGTGGAATGTCCGCCAGCTATGTCACTGCTGTGCATTGCCTTGTTGTCTGTTTTCATCTGCACTTCCCTACCAGGGACTCCGATCCCTTAGATAATTGCCAAGCAGAGGGTTAGGTGCTTCTGCTCCTGGTCTCTGCTGCTGGTTTCTGACCCACTGTGGCCTAGTGGTCTGTGTTCCACTCCAGGTGTTTTTCTGGTTGTGGGTTCTCGGTCAACACTAAAGGCGATATTGCTTTCTTTTCTGTCAGACCTATATCTGTATGTTTTTCACTCTTTCCTAGTGGGAGTGTAGTGGTCGTGTCCCCGCCTGTCTCACAGGAGGCCAGGGTCCCTTCCCCGTTGACGGGATGCTGTCGCTTTCTAGGTGTCTTGACATTGTTGTGTCCTGCTTCACTCTGGTGCTGTTGGTACCTCTTGTGCAGTCTCTTTTTACCTGGGGCATGCTCTTCGAGTTCTTCCCCTTGTTTTCCTTTTTTCACAATTGTTTATATATACGTCTCTATAGGTATATATATATATAATTATATATATACACATGTCTTGAGCTTATCCACAGTGAGAGAGCATGCTTACTAGGTTTTCACTGCCCTATTATTGGGGGTCTACCCCCACTCTCTCTTTCTCTCTCTCTCTCTCATGGGAGCGAGCCCTATGTGTCTCCCCGGTTTTCCCAGTTTTTCCTTCTCTGTTGGTACCTCTGGGTACCGTTGGCAGTTTGACTACCTGATGCTTCAATTCGTGGGCTATTGCATAGGTGTGGTGTAGTTCTCATGGTACACACTGTCTCCTTGTGTGTATCCTCTCATCCACATACATGTATCTTCTGGTAGTTATGGTTCTGTATATCTAGGCATGGTGATGTTGTTCCCTCACCTTCCTTTCTTGGCATCCACTGTGATGTATGCTTGGTTTGTATGCTATGACACTGTCATACTGTCTTGTCCCTTCTCTGGGACTGTGTCTATTGCGGATCCATGGGATCAGGTGCTCAGTTGAACTTCTTTTTGCAGACGTTTATACACTTTCTTCCATTATGCACTGACCTTGTTAGTTCTGTGTCTTCCTTTCGTTCCTGCCTAGATGAGTGAGGTCTCGTCTGTCCTCTGCAGGGTTGTGGTGCCTTTGCCTCCCCTTTTTTATAGCTCTCCTGCGGATCTTCATAGGTCTGGTGTCAGCCGCGCTGGCATTTGCTGTCCCCACCGTGTTTTAGTCAATGTTCTTGACAGTTTAGTTCTCTTTGGAACTTGGTGGGTTTTCAGTCGCAGACCCTCCTCCAATGGGGTATGGCTTTGGTATCTATTCTAAGTTAAGGAATCTGCGGCTAGATGTCTCTATCAGAGGAACAAGTTACTTATCTTCGGTAACGATGTATCTGGTAGAGACACAGTCTAGCTGCAGATTCCTTAACGCCCACCCATCCTCCCCGTTCTGCGAGGGCCTTCCAGGTGGGGTTCTGCCCACTTGCCTCCTTACAGGTGGCCTTTGTCTTCTTGAGGGGTGCTCTAGTTCACCTTCCTCTGGGGCAGGGTGTGTCGTTCTGTTCTGGCACATTGGCTCTCCACCCATTCTCGTTTTGGGTAGCTAGGTTCCGTGCTTTCAATGCTCTTCCGCCCTGGTTCTCTGGCGTGGAGATTCTCATGTTCTTCCACCCTCCCTCCGCCCTCTTCTGTTTCTCCCCATTACCTTGGGGTCTCCTTGTCTATGCGGCAGTCGATTGGGTTGAGGTTCTATTTGCCTATGCTACAGTTCATAGGTCATTGTGGGGAGTGTGGTGGACGTTCTCTGTTGTTGCTCTCTTTTGGTCACTCGCCATGGGACATGTTGTTCCAGTCTTGTTGTCCTTTACAATTACATCCTGTGGTTACAGACTGTCTTTCATACAGTTCCATCCTGTGGTTGCGAACTGTCCTTCGTTTGTCATGCCATTGCTACTTAGGAGGGCGCGGCTCTTCGCTTGGGCGAGGCTGTTTCTAGTGGCGGGTGCTTTGTTCGCTCCCTTCAGTCCCTTCAAGTAGTGAGTTCTCTTCCACATGGTCCCTTCATGTGTTGAGTACTCTTTTCACATGGTGAGGTTTATCATCATTCTATGATTTCTTGTCATTATTGTTTCACAGATTTTTGATCTTTTATAGCACACTGTTCCTGTACTCTCACAGTTTTTTAGTGGCTCCGTGTTGTGGCGCGGAAAAGTTTCACACAAGAAAACTGATGTCAGCACGCCGGGGGGGGGGCGGGGACTTATGTGGCTCCATTAACGTCACTTCCGTGAACGACGCCGCCCCCCCGGCGTGCAGAGGTACTGCTGGGGAAAAAGATTTTCCGGATCCAGTCTGACGCCTGGGGGATATTCTAAGTTAAGGAATCTGCGGCTAGACTGTGTCTCTACCAGATACATCGTTACCGAAGGTAAGTAACTCGTTCATTTTGCTTGTGGGGTGCCGTGGAGTGAAGGGGGTTAATATCTATTCATTAGACTGGAATTATGTTTTCAAGAATATTCTTTCAAGCATATTTTTTTTATTTTTTTTACAGACACTATTGGCTGCTGGGAACTGCAATATTGACTGTTTTTAATATTCTCTTCATCCCTTTTGGAGTCGCTTTTTCCTGACCATTTTCTACTTAGCGCTGATTGGCTCGGATTCAGTATTTGTTGTGATATTGTATTTTTATTGGATATAATTCTGAATTTTTTCACTGCATTTATGAAAGATCATGAACAGGTAAGGGCTCAAATTTCAGTTTGATTTTGATGAAAGTGGCGAATATCTGTAGAAGCTGCCTGCTTTGTCACATTTTAGCATTCTGGCATAACCAATTTCTATATGGCATTATATCTGTAGCCTATATGTTTAATGAGAGATAGCTGTGGCTGCTCCATACAGTTTTAAAATGAATATATGTAAATTGTATTTTATTGAAATAACAATTTCTGTGTAAATTATAATTTTTGCATATTTCCAACTCGCTATCTTTAATATTTCATGTGGGAATGTAATTCTGATCTATCAGCATAAAATAAATACAGACCCTGTTAACAAAATGAGTGCTAATGACAAGGGAGTTCTCTATCACGGGATCTTTAATGATGTAATACCCCTGCTTTATGTGGGTTTCTGGAGCACTCTGTAAAATATGTAGTATATTTTATGTAGAATGATCTCTATAAGTAAATCAATTTTAAACGTCTATCATTAGAGATTGAGTTAGATTTTTTTAATTGAAAAATTAGCTAATTAAAGACAAAATGCAATTATTGTAAAAGTGTTTTGTCTACGTGAGCCTCCTTATTTTCTTTTGTAAAGGAAAAGAATTAGGGAAAAGAAGCAAGATTGGCAGCAGAGTTATGAAGCTGTAAAAGTTACAATGCCCCTCTAACTAACGCTACCCCACCCTTGTCCTACGATGCTCTGAACAGGCAGTTAAGCTGTTAGTTCTTTTTTTGCAGCTTGTGGTGTTTAGCTGTGTTTAGTAGGAGTATATATTTTATAATGTTTCTTAGAATGCTTAGGTTACTTAGTTGTGGAGGAGACAGTATTATGTGGTATGTACTATATGGAATGTGATGATGAAGGGATTAGAACTCCAGAGCAAGTTGGTGCTGATCCTCTCAGCCCTTCACATCTGTATCCTGTTTCTTATTGTATTTTACAATAATCCTACAATAAACCTGCTACCTGAATTTATCGTCTGAACAGATATGGCGATAAACAATGGGATTCTTGTGCTTATTTTATTTTAAAAGCACAGCTGGCTACCTCCAAGCAACTTTAAAGGTACTGTGTTGGTATGTGCCGGAGGCCCAAGGATTGTTTATTGTGGAGGAGTGCTGTTTTCTCTAAGTTTGTGCCACCGACAATTCGCAGTGAAGTGTAATTTTTTGGGGAGTGTTTTGATTACGATAAAGTGGTGTTAGGAGGAGCTGTTCTTGGTGTTTGGATTTGAAAGTTCGCACATGCAAGCGGCTCGAGTTTCTGATGCCTTGTGCTTAGAATGAATTTGCCTGCATTGTGGAAGGTGCACTGGGTTCTGCAGCATGAGCGATTCTAAGAGGAAAGACTGTCTTGTGCAGAAGGCACAAGAAGGTTTACTCAAGAACGCTCGAGTCTGGCACAGTTTTTCACTTGCAGGCTCTATGCGCCCACCTTGGATTCATCGGCATTCATCTTGAAGTCATTGGCTGCAGCTTTGGGTTTG
Source organism: Calotriton arnoldi (assembly GCA_963921515.1). Taxonomy (NCBI): domain Eukaryota; kingdom Metazoa; phylum Chordata; class Amphibia; order Caudata; family Salamandridae; genus Calotriton; species Calotriton arnoldi. The sequence goes on from CAWUFW010008121.1 coordinate 748,858, forward strand.
TACGCAAAGGTTACGCGTGTACTTAAAGTTTAGCCTCAGGTGATGCGATCGTGGTTGCTTCTTCATTAGAAGTGTCTGTAGTGCTGCTTGTTATGTTCACGTTAATGGGCTGAGCCCACAATGCTAACCTCTAGAGGGGTGTCTGGTAAAGCAACCCTCTCTGCCTATTCCGGATTCTGCAGCAACCACAGCACCGAGACCGCCCTACTTGCGGCCACCGACGACATCCGCGCCCTCCGCGACCAAGGCCAAATGGCAGCCCTCATCCTCCTGTACCTCTCAGCTGCCTTCGACACCGTCTCCCACCGTACCCTAGCCAACAGACTCATGACACCGGCATCCAAGGAAAGGCCCTAGACTGGATATGCTAATTTCTCACAGGCAAAACTTAGCGAGTCAGACTCTCGCCCTACCTCTCAGAACCAACAAAGAACAGATGTGGAGTACCCCAGGGATCCTCCCTCAGCCCCACCCTCTTCTGCATCTACATAGCCCTCCTCGCAACCATCGTCAGAAACCACGGGCTCAACATCGTCTCCTACGCCGACGACACCCAGCTCATCCACTCCCTCACCAAGGAACCCAACATCAACAGGCACGACTTCCATGAAGTGATGAAAGCCGTCGCCACCTGGATGAAGGACAGCTGCCTGAAACCCAACTCCGACAAAACAGAAGTCCTGATCCTTGGCTCCATCCCCTCAGCATGGGACAACACCTGTTGGCCCCCCGCCCTCGGAAACCTCCCCACCCCGACAGATCACGCACAAAACTTCGGCATCATACTGGACTCCTCACTCACCATGAACCGCCAGATCAATGTCGTATCCTCGGCCTGCTTCAACACCCTACGCGTACTCCGGAAAACGTTCGCATAGATCCTCTCCGAATCCAGAAAAACGGTCACACGCCCTCATCACTGGCAGACTGGACTATGGCAACGCCCTCTACACCAGAATCAACAAAAAACTCCTTAGAAAGCTCCAGACCATCCAGAACACCACAGCCAGACTGATCCTAGCCATCACCCACCACAACCACATCGCCCAACATCTCCACTGGCTCCCCATCGAAAGAAGAATAACCTTCAAGCTCCTCATGCAGGCATACAAGGCCCTCCACAACATCGGACCAGCATACCTAAACAACCGCCTCTCATTCCACGTACCCAAGAGAAACCTCAGATCATCTGACCTCTCTCTGGCCACCATGCCACGCATCCACAAGACCAGAACAGGGGGGAGGTCCTTGTGCTACCTCGCAGCCAAGACCTGGAATGGCCTCCCCCTCCACCTCTGGCAAAGCCCTACACTGATCCAGTTCAGGAGAGACCTCAAGACCGGGCTTTTCAGATAACCTCAGCACCCTACGGAGCCCCCCCCCGTGCCTTGAGACCCTCGCGGGTGATTAGTTTTGCTATACAAACCCTTGATTGATCGATTGATTGAACAAAGTGTTTGCCTACTGATCTACCACTCCACTCCCTTTAGCAGGAGTGTTCACGGCCGAGATTACCCAGGAATGCCACTCAACACAGGCCAAGGTCTATGTCACAAAAGGAGGCACTGGAATGTTGCTGGGCCTTAGACTCATTGTATTCGCACTCTTCATACACCAAGAAAACGTGGATGACTTATTGGCGCAGTTCTTATCACTGTTTGAGGGGATAGGGTGTCTGAAAGACCATTTGATGCGCTTACATATCGATGAGTCGATCCAGCCTGCAGCGTTGAAGCATCAACGAGTGGCATTCCACCTCAGGCCAAAAGTGGGAGAAGAATTAATCAAGCTGGAACAAGTGGATATCATCAAGAAGGTTGATGGCCTGATTCCCTGGGTGTCCCCAATTATGGTGGCACACAAGCCTAAGCAACCTGGAGAGGTTCGGATATGCGTGGACATGTGCCTACCTAACCTGGCCATTAAACGAGAGTGGCATCTGATGCCCACTGTGGATGATATCGTGGCAGAAGTGAGTGGCTCTAAGTGGTTTTTGAATATGGACTTACGAGCTGGATTTCGCCAGCTGATGTTGGATCCCAAATCCCATTGCCATCACCACCTTCTCCACCCACGTGGGCCTGAGGAGATATAAGCATCTCAGTTTTGGAGTCTCTAGCTCTGCTGAGGTCTTTCAGGACACTATTAGGAGTGTACTTGCTGTTTAGAGGGAGACCTCAATGTCAGTGATGGCATTTTAGTACACGCCCTCACGCTAGAGGAACATTTTGATCGTTTGAGGGCTGTTTCTAAACACCTAAAAGAAAATGGACAAACTCTTCATAGGCTGAAGTGTGATTTTCTCCAGACGGAGATTGCGTTTCTTGGATACCATTTTTCCCAAAATGGGGTATCACCTGATCCCGTCAAAATCCAGGATATCCAGGCAGCCCGGGCACCCACCAATGTGACTGGAATGAGAATTTTTCTGGGCATGGTCACATACTGTGGCCAATTTATCTGAAATCTCACTGACCTTACTGCTCCGCTTAGGGAATTAGTCAAATCCAACACCATCTGGTACTGGGGGCCCGATTAGGAGCCACTTAGCTTGCCCTGTCGGCTGTCACCACCTTACTTTACTTTGATCCTGCAAAAGACTCCGAACTGTCAGTTGATGCTAGCCCCACTGGCCTCAGAGCAGTGTTATCTCAACAACAGTGTACTGGAGAATGGGTTCGGGGGCATACGCCAGCTGAGCGCTGACTGCAACGGAGCAGAGGTGTTCCCACATTGAAAAAGAGACCATAGCCTTACATTGGGGATGCCTTAATTTTCATCTATCTTTACGGCCAACCTTTTGTTGTACACACTGAACACAAACCCCTCATTCCGTTGTTCATAGGGTTATCATCCAAGCCCCTACTCTAATTGAAAAATGGATTCTGCAGTTGAAGGAGTATCATTTCACAGTTGTTTTCCACCAGGAGACTCAGAACCCTGCGGACTACCTGTCCAGACACGCCCGTCCTGCCACCAAATGTGAAGAGCTTGATGCAGAAGAGGTTGAAGAAAACGTTTGTTTTCTTGTTGAGCGCTCCAGACCACTCCCCATCTCCCTTGAGGAGATCATTGAAGCCATCAACACCGACGAGTACCTACAGTTGGGCATTGCTGCAGCGTGGTCTGGAAGATGGTGTACCTTGCTTGACAAAACTACATATTGTACGGACGATGCAAGGTTGACGTTAGCCTCCCTACACAATGTTCGTGAGGAGTTGGTGGTGTCCCGAAAGGTTTTCATATGAGAGGGTCACGTCTAGTAGTTCCTGTGACTTTACAACAGCAAGTGGTTGATCTTGCCCATCAAGGGGTCGTCAAAACGAATTCTTGACTGAGATGCAAGGTGTGGTTCCCCAGTCTGGATACCCTAGTAAAACAGGCTGTTCGCCAGTGCTCTCTCTGCCAAGCTTCAGCTCCTGCGGATCCTCCAGCACCTATTATCACTGAGTCTATCCCGCCATCCCCCTGGCAGAGAGCCAGTGTGGATTTTGGAAGTCTCCCGGAAGGGTGACACATGCTTGTGGTCATCGATAACTTTTCAAAATATCACGAGGTTGAGGTCATGCAATCCACCACTGCCAGTAAGACTATTCCTCGATTAGAAAAAATTATGGCCACTTATAGATTGCTCAAGGAACTGCGCACTGACAATGGCCCTCCATTCTTGAGCCAAGAATTCTCTGAATACTTACAATCCCGGGGTGTCCGCCACAGGAAGATCACACCGTGCTGGCCACAAGCGAATGGAGAAGTGGAACGCTTCATGCGCACTCTGAACAAGAGAGTTGGAATCGCTTTGGCCAATTGACAGATTGTGGACTGTGCCCTGTATGTTTTCTTGAGGGAGTACAGTTTGACTCCGCACACCATAACTCACTTTAGCCCCAGTTCCTAATGCATGAATCGGAACATCGGTGATGTCATTCCGCACCTAGAGGGTGTGTCGGCAAGGCAAGAACAGGTTGCGGACGCGCTGCAGAAGCGCAGAGGAAAAAATGAATACATGTCCAGAGCCAAACAGAGTTCCGTCAAAGTAGGTCATCTACTGATGGTGAAGAATAGACACTCCCGGCGAAAGTTTATGCTACCTTTTGAGCTCGACCCCAGGAAAAAGTGCAAGCAGTAAAAGGAGCCATGATTACAGCACAACAAGCTGGAGCGACCATCACCTGGAATGTATAATTTTTCAAGATCTAGCAAACTCCTGTGAACAATCCCATGATAGATCTGGGTGCCCCGGTTGAAGTCAGAAAAGGAACATGGCCATGTAGTAGCCCTACCCTATTTGAATTCACAGGGCCGGTGCCCTCGCTTCCTGAGGTCAGGAGGGGTTACCCACAGGAGGTGTGCTCACCGAGGTCATCTGCTTGAGACATCTCACCACTGCCTATTGTGCCAAGTGAGCCCAGCGGGGAAGCCAGTCGCCAAGGGACCGAGAGGTACCATCTTCAACCCCACCCGGTGAAGTCATCTTGTTTGAAAGACTTTCTGGTGCATTGATTACATGTTTTTGACATCAGTGTTTTTCTCTCGCTTTCTCTCTGTTATGTTCCGTTATTGGGCTTAGCCCACAATGCTAACCTCTAGAGGGGTGTCTGGTAAAGCAACCCTCCCTGCCTATTTCTGATGGTTAAGGCCATGACTTAGTGATGGGGAGGTGATAGAATAAATGGACCTGGGGTGTGACCTCATGTTCACAACGAACCACAGAGCGTAGTGCATCATTGCTGTTTTGCGAAGTAACCAGGCCGCAGTGTCTGCACGACACGAAACACTGCTCAGCTCTGACGTTTTCCGGCAACCTGACAAATAATTTTTCCTACGTGAAGGCATCCCTTTCGTTTTGTGACAAAATAGCTTCATAGAAAGCTTAGGTTACATAGTTGTTGAGGAAACTATATTATGTGGTATGTAGCATATGGAATGTGATGATGAAAGGATTAGAACTCCAGAGTGAGTTGGTGCTGATCCTCTGGGCCCTTCACATCTGTATCCTGTTGCTTATTGTATTTTACAGTAAACCTTGTTGGACACCTACCTGCTTCCTGAATTTGTCGTCTCAACACAGCTCTTTTGAGAAAGGATCCCAAAGAACTGAGCTTTCCTTGAGAGCTGTTTTCTAAAAAATTTATTATGTCATCGTGAACCTTTTATGTCACTCAGTACGTTTGATCTCCGACTACCTTTTTTTTTTTGTCATTTTCAAACATACAACAAGACACATATAGCTACGTGTCAACAATCCCCAGTATTGTTATCTCAGGACATTTAACGTTCATATTGTACAGTAACATACAGTTGTGCAAGACAGAATTACAATTTGTTTTTCATTTGAGTCTTGACTCTATTCCAACACTCCTACATCTGGAGCGGCATCAGTAGCTGTTGACAACAGATATGACGTGAGAGGAGCCCAGGTGTCTTTGGGCCTTGATGGCATTGGCAACTCTTCGGCATAATGCAGCAGCTGGTCTCTGCAGTACATAACGTCTTCCAACCTAGGGGCCGATTCCGATCTCGGCCAATAGGGCTCCGAATCGGATTCGGCTTTACCGGATCCGATTCGGAGCCCTGTTTCCCGACCGAATCGTACGCGGGTCCGGCCGAGCGAGTACGATGCAAGCGCCCGCGAAATCGCCGACCGACTCGTACGCGGCTTCAACACGCTCCGACTGACTCACACGGACACAACTCGCACCGCGCAATGGAGACGTTCCCCGGCCGGGTAAGTACGATGCGCACCGCGAGCAGTCCGACCGACTCGCGCCGTCCGGCTCGAAAGAGCTGTCGGAGCCGGACTTTGGGGGTCTGCGTCGGACCACACGGTACGCGTGGCCGCGCGAGTCGCACACAGGGGGGACCCATGGGTCCCCCCTACCTGTGCATGTACGGCACGACCCGCTTCGACGCGTACCCGCTGTAGGGGGCGCCCTTGTTCGCCTCGCACCCATTGAGTCAATGGGAGCCCGCGTACGCGTTGTACGACCGGCTCCCATTGACTTCAATGGGAGTCCGACCGAATCGAGTCCGGGTGCATGCGTGCGCATCGTACTCGTTCGGTCGGACTGCCAGAGTCCGATTCGGTCGGAATTCTCTCCGGGTCCGGCTCGGTCGGAGAGATTTCCGGCCCGAATCGGAATCGGCCCCCAAGTTTGTGATTTGGGCGCATTTTTACTATCCCACTTTTGTGCCACCCTTCTCTTTGCCAACAACAATGCAATCAACACTAGCCTTCTGTTTTGAGGCTTTAAATGATACACAAGTCCCAGCAGGCACACCTGCGGAGTGCATCTCACTGTTTCCAAAACCATATCTGATAGAGCATCAGTGACCGATGTCCAGTAATTATGCACTTTTTCGCCCATCCAAGCCAAGTGGATAAAGTCTGCTTCTTGCATTTGGCACCTTTTACAATTAGCCGCCTCTCTCAAACCATATTTTTTTAATTGTTTAGGGGTATAGTACAGTTGTTGTAAATACTTGAAGTGGATTATTCGCAGATTGCAGTTAGCAGTCCGTAATTGTGTCACAGAGCAACTATAATCCCATTCTTTGTCTGAAAGTGTGTTACCTAGGGCCGCTTCCCCCGTCCCCTAGCTTTGCTGCATTTAGGTGCAGTCTCCGCTTGCATGGCATTGTACAGCCTAGTGACCAACTTCGCCCGTGAGGGACCTGCCAGCAGTGTCTGCAGTGGCCCCAGTGCTATTGGTTCTGTAGGGTGTCTGTTATTAAAAACTTTAAGGGCTTCCCGTAGCCTATAATACGTGAATACTGACATAGGCGATCGGGGATGGCTATCTTGTATGACTGCTAGTGTAATAAAGGTGCCTTCCGGGTGTACGTTGCCCATTGTAACTATACCCATGTCTTCTAGTAATTCCATCGCCTTTCTATCCTGTGTCACTGAAATGTTGGGATGGTGTGCCAAGGGGAGTGCCGGTGCATAAATTGGGGATCTATCCGCTCGTCCCGCCAATATCCGCCATGCCTGCGCTGTACAGTCAGTAGTGCTCATTTCCCTCTGGGGATAAGTTGCTTGTGTCTTTAACAACACCTCCGTTAGCTGGTCTGGAAACACGTCATCGGCCTCTACCGCTACTTGCGGCAAAAACAGCGGGGGGAAGAACCAATAATGTGCAAACCTTGCTTGTGCACACAGATAATACATATGCAAGTCAGGTGCTCCAAAGCCACCTTGTGAATATGGCCTTGTGAGAGTCCCCCAGCTGCATCTGGATTGCTTCCCCGCTCTGACCATGCGTATTAGCATTGAGCGCAGTCTAGTAAAGAATGACCCTGACAGTCTAATGGGAACGTTTGTGAAAAGATATAAAAATCTCGGGAGAATAGTAATTTTTATCACTGCGATTCTATCTGCCAAAGACAATGGCAGCTTAATCCATCAGTCCACTTGCTCTTCTGTTAGTGCCATCGCTTTCCTAAAGTTTTCCCTCAGTACTGTCTCCGGGTCATTGTGTATCCATACCCCCAGATATTTTACTGGATCCACCGTCCATTCCAACGGGTATTCCAGTGTAAATTGCCTCGTGCTGGGGGTTAGCGGAAAAACAGATGATTTGCTCCAGTTTATTCTGAGCCCCGAGAGGCGCTCGTATTTAATGTATTCTCTGATTAACGCATGTAGTTCCTCCTCCTGGTTGCGGATGTATAGGACCATGTTGTCTGTGTACATGGATATTATGAGCGGGCGTTGCCTGAATTGCAATGCAGCACGGGCGTGTTTTTGCCTCACTATACATGCTAGTGGTTCCATTACAATAGCAAAAAGCAGTGAGGAGACTAGACAACCCTGCCGTGTTCCTTTACATATAGAGATGAGCTCTGAAAGATCGTTATTGACTCGCACCCTAGTGACTGGAGATGTGTATAGCACTTCTATCCATTGTATAAAAGCAAATGGCAACCCCTTCCTCCTCAGAATGTCAAACATAAACCCCCATTTGATAGAATCAAATGCTTTTGCCGAATCGAGCAGCACCGCCGCGGCTTTAGTGTCTGGATCGAGCTGGTGCATCACAGCGAATAATGTTCGTAAATTATGGGATGTAGACCGGGATGGAACAAATCCCGATTGGTCCGGGAGGACCAGCGCTGGCAGCAAAGGTCGCAGCTTGTTAGCTATGATTTTGGCAATTATTTTCGTATCAATGTTCAGTAATGACAACGGTCGATACGACTCTCAGCAATCCGGACGTTTATCCGGTTTTAGTAGCGTAACAATTAGCGCTTCCCGAATTGTTTGAGGCAGGATTCGTTTCTCGTATGCTTCACTGTACATATTTACAAGGTGAGGGGCCAGCAGGTCTGCATAGACCTTGTAAAATTCCCCCGGCAGTCCATCGGCGCCAGCCGCCTTGCCTGACGGCAATGCCCGGATTGCCTCTTTCACATCCTCTATCGTGAATGGTTGCATTAGATATTCTCTTTGCCCATCCGAGAGCCATGCTAACGTGATCCCTTCCAAAAAGGCGGGGACGTCTTCGCTGTCCGCGTCCTCCCCCGGGCCGTATAATTTGGCATAGTAGTCCCTGAAACACTCAGTAATGTTAAGCATGTTGTAACACCTGGTGCCGTCCCGGCCCTCTATTTCTGTAATGTATTCCTGCGCACGCGGACCTTTTATCTTTGCTGCTAACGTCCGACCTGGGCTTCCTTCCTCCCCGTAGGCCCGGGCCGTCTAGCGTCTGGACATATGTTTGTTTCCTGATCTGCTGTTTCGTTGTATTCAGTCACTAACTCCCTTATTTCGGCCAGCTTTTCCATTTTGAGCGTGGCCGCATATTCTTTCTCTAGTCTTGTTAGCTCGCCCTCTATATGTCTCATGCGAGATCGTAAGGCTTTTAATACCCCTGTCTGCAACCCAATGCATGCCTCCCTGATCGTGGCCTTGAATGCTTCCCAAAGAGTGCTTGCTTCCTCTACCGTTCCCTCGTTTTCAAGGAAGTATAGCTCGATAGCCTGTCTCACCCCCTCATTAAAGACGGGGTCCAACAAGGAGGAGGGCTGCAGCCGCCACTGGAACGGTTGTGAGTGTTGTGTTGGAATGTTAATATCTAACACCACCGGGGAGTGGTCCGAAAGGGTGCGTGGCATGTGTTTCACCCCCTTAACCCATGGAGTCGCCGTTTCAGAAATTAGCCAATAATCCAATCTGGACCATGACTTATGTACAGAGGAGGTGAACGTGCCTTCACGCACGGTGGGATGTCTGTCCCTCCAAATATCTCTCAGCCTATATGTAAGCATGATGTCGTGTATCACTTGCGCTGCATGTTTACCCTGCCATGTTGTGTTAGCACTTCGATCCACTTCAGGATCCAGATATGTATTTAAATCTCTCCCCCCCCCTCCCCCCACAGTACCACCTCCAGCTGCAATTGGAAAAGCTTGTTTTCCAGGCACTGATAGAAATCTGGGTCATCAATATTAGGGCCATAGGTTGTAATAATCGGGATCAACGTCCCTGCTAGAGTCCCTTGTATGATTGTGAAGCGGCCCAAATGATCCAATTCTGTCTGCACTAATTTAAACGGCATTCCTCTTTTTACTAGAATCATCACCCCCCTGGCATAATTGGAGTAAGAAGCGGCTGCCTTCACCATAGCCCATTTTCCACCAACCCTGCTCTCACCCATGCTCATTAAATGTGTCTCTTGCTATAATGCCATTTGAACCTACTGTCTATCAAGGTAAGCTAGCACCTGCCTAATTTTTGGGGGGTTATTTAACCCCCTCACGTTCCACGTCATGAGTCTAATGTCACCTACCATGTGTCAAGCTATCTCCAAGTTGTACTTTCTGTCTGCCTAGCAACTGAATAGTAATGTCCTGCCTTACTGCGATGACCTGACACTCGTGTTGTCCCATGCCCAATAACATACGTAACATCCCTACCCCACCCCCACCCACTTCAGCATCCCAATTATGCCAAAGACACATCCCTAAAAAACAGGTAAAAAAACATTGCAACCATGTTGGGGAATACCCACTTGGGGGTGACCAGATACCCGTTTCCCACCCGCAGAGCAGGTGTGGCCGGGTACATTATTGCAGGAAACAGACATATATTTTAAGTTCAACATTGTACATACTGACACAAGAGAAAATCACTGCTCCCGCCTCTTACTCTACCATTCTCCTTTACCCCTCATACATTGTCAGAGCATAATACAGATGCCAAAAATTTGCGGGGTGTAACTTATTGGTTCAAGTCCAGCTACTAGTATGCCTTCCCCAGCTGAGACCATGTATCCTGGCATGTGACTGAAGACACTTGCCTAAGTTGCAGGAACAGAACTGCACTCCCATATTTGTCCACCATCTTCCTGTCTTATACATATTGTAGAGGCACTGTATGTGCCTGAATGAACTTACAGTCTAGAGACCTCACGCTGTCCAGCCGCTTCGAGAAGCGATCATTCCAGTTCCCAACCTCAGACAGTCCTGTCACACCTTACATAGACTGCAGAGTCAAACAAAAATTTACTTTAGATCCTTTAGAGGTGTACAAGTTCTTACTATATCGGAAGCTCCCATCTTCATTCCGCCGTGTCTGAGTTCTCCGAGTTTGTTGGTGAGGCCGTCCTCCTGGCAGTTTTCCTTCTGGCTTGCACTTGTTTCAGAAATTCTTGCGCTGCTTTCTGGGCCTTAAATATCTTCAATTTGCCCTCCACAGTGTTATATTCCAAATAGGTACCCTATATAGGTGCAGGCAACATTGCAACCTTTCACTTATATTCTTCCCTACATTACATACATAACGGTTCTTAGGCACTGACCTTTTACCCAGATATGACACTGCATTCAGAACACAGGTTTTTCCCTGGTCCGATTCTTGTACATTATGAATGAAGCTTCTTGGAAGCACAGCAGGACTAACAGTAGGATTACCATCTCCTGGTTATCTCTGTATAAAGTTCAGGCCCAACGTCATCCTTTAGACCGACGCAGTCACACAGCAAGGTAGGACCCCTGGGGAGACCTATGGGTATATATACAGCACATCTTGCTTAGGAAGATAGAGGAGACCGTGACTTCCAGGCTGACACACTGACCAGAGACGCTGAGAATCCTGCATGCAGACGCTCCAGCTAGCAGTGGTCTAACATCCCTCGCGGGGTGTCCAACTCGAGACCAGGACGGGGTCCCACATTCTCTAACTCTCAGGTAATGGGGTTGACTAGATCCTAGAGGGATTCTTGGCATAACACCTACACAGATGCTAGGTACATTTAGGTACGTCTAGTTAGGGAGGCATCGTAGGAGTACGCACTTTTTATCATGTGTTTTATGTACATGTATATATTCATGATTTCTGCAAGATGGTAGAACTATACCATCCCTTTACTTTTGTAGTATTGCTAATCATATATCTCTGGTACTGTCTAATGGTTGTTGCAGCTCATCTATTCTACACTAGAATAACAACTGTTCAATAAATTCTTATTGAAAACGCCCAGCCTGTTTATTCTGTGTATCTCTCTGAGACAAACTAAGTAAGCACGAGTGACTGAGCAAAAGATAGTATATTGTTTCCATGGTCCTGGGGGATCAGGGTTGTCATGTTCTGAGGTTGCTAAGAACTATTCTCTCCCCGATAAGAGGAGACTCTAGTGGCACTGTGAGCTAGCTGATACAGACAGGATAACATATCCGGTGGGGTCGCACAGAATCAGTCTGCCATCAAACCCACAGTTTGTTATCCAAAAGTACAGATCCTGTATAGGGTATATAGGAACTACACGACATGGCGCCGCCAACGTTGATTGGGCACTTATTTAACAGTAGATTATGAGCAGTTCAGTCGTGCTATTCTCAGAGACCCCTACGCACTAAACACCAGAGACGTCTGGAGTGGGTGGGCACAAACTCCGCCACAGCTGAGTAGGCTAAAAAATCCTATTTATTGGCTGTTGGTTAATCGAGCTTGAAGGACACAGTGTTCCTAAAATTGTGCATAAACACCTTATCTTGGCTCCCTTGAAAAGTTATTTAGTGTGCTAAAAACAATGACTAACCAGGTCTTAGACCCACTGCAACAAGAACTGCCCCTCACAGACGAGGAAGATGCAGGCGCAATACAAAGTGCACCAAATTTTAGAAATACAGTCACCCTGAAACTGCTAGAGCATGGTTTATCATCTAGGGGTGGCATAGTAGTTTTCGTGATTGAGGATTGAGGCACACGAATCAAACAGAACAGAGGTATTTTATTTGTGGGTTACATTCCCAGCAGCAAATGCAAGAACAAAAACATTTCACTCCTACACGGAAGGAGATGCACCAACTGAATATTGTCCGTTTGAAGACATAGAGGTTCCGCTCATGTACCAGGAACATTTATACTGGTTTAAAGGCGCCCTACCCCACATAAGAAGAAGAGTAAGACTCGGCCCGCTCGGAAGAGAAGGGGCAACATGGCCAATATTAGCGGCCTACACACCACATCCTGACATTGAAACAATGCCACCAGGAGACTTACTAATACAACACAAAGAGTTAATTAAAATCTATAGGAACATGATGCAATTCGTCATGAGGACACTTACAGTCCAACCAGCAATAGTTGCAACAAATGGAACTCAAATTCAGGGTACAGCAACTAAAATCACAACACAAACACTACATGCGGTGATGGGTAAAATGCCCTCAAAACGTGAACAAATACCATTCTGGGTAGCTCAGAAAATAACACAGCTAGAGGCAATATTCCCGAATACTACCCCGTATGAAAAACACAGAATGCTAACAATCTGCTTGACCATGGGGATAACACCACAATTAGAGGATTGTGCCACTTGGGGTACAGTCTTTGCTGCCATTTATACCAGAACTCATGGTATCCATTCATTAGCAGTAGTACCTGATGTAGTAAGACAAATACAAAATGAGTACGGAGCAGAGCCTGCCCTAAACTTAGGGATGAAGTTACTAGGTAACTATGTCCAGGTACCAGCGATAATACTAGCTAATATTAAAGGGGAAGCAGCTTCAGTGGCTATCCGCCAACGCCTAAGGGAGTTCAGTCCTTTAGAACAACAACATGAACTACCCAAAATAATTGAAACTGCATATGCAGAATTAAGCAGAGACAGTTTGGGTGGGAAAGCTTTAAAACCACAACTGATGGGCAGTCCTGAAAAGGACACTTCCAAGCAGACACCTGCATCAACTAAGAAGAAGTGGGACAATAAAAAACAACAAAACTTTAAAGGAAATAGATCTCAATCCCGAGAGATCTCCTCCACAGGAGCCCTCCGAAAAGAGGTACAACCTTAGGAATAGGGAAAATATTAGGAAACCTGACAGGTATCAGGATACTGATACACGTTCCTCTCTTTCCTTTCAGGGTTCATCGAAAAACTCCGAGAGGGAAGGTCGGTCAGAAAGACAAGAAGAGCGTACAAAATCCAGAGACAAGCAGCACGCTCAGGAGTACACTTCTAAAAAAGAAGAAAAGCCAAAGCAAAAGCCACAGTTCAAAAAGAAGAAGGTTGCAGGTCTAAAGATCAGACATGCCCAGAATTCTGAGGACTCGACTACTGAACGGGGAATGGGCTCTGACGATGCTAGACAGTGCGGCAGAAATAACAATAGCTCGCCAGAACCTGATGGAATTTCTGGTGACAGCGGACTTGAATGATTATATCACGGTAGAGACACCCGATACTAGGGGAGGTGTCCCACATAAAGTATATGAAATAACGCTCCAGATTGAGGGGGACAAATGTAGAACAGTGAGAGGTCTCTTTTGGGAGAACCTAACGTTTGGCTATGACGTTTTGTTAGCTGAACAAGATTGGCCGCCAGCATTCGTCATGGATTGCCCTAAAGGGGAAACGGTAATTCTACCGGCATTGTCAGACCATATTCCCAGGCTCTTACAACACACATATGCGCAGGAGTGGGCGGTAGCTCAGGCTCCGGCATTATATAAAAAACATGTTGGATGGGATGAGGACTCAACCCACCACATAATTCCTTTAAAAAATACTCCGACTGCACAGAGGCAGTATCCAATAAAGCAAGAAGCTAAAAAAACAGGTCAGGGAGATCTTAGATCAACTTGAATACCAAGGGGTGATCAAAAATTGCACCTCACCAAAGAACAATCCTTTGTTTCCTGTCATGAAACCTGACAATTCATATTGTTTAGTTTTAGATTACAGACATTTGAACACTTGCACTAAGACATTTGCAGTCCAAAATGCACACTGTGCCGCATTAATGAATAACATTGTGCGGAAAAAATATAAAACAACACTTGATATCGCAAATGGATACTTCTGCCAAAATATAGCGCCTGAAAGCAGGTATCTAACAGCCTTCTCAGCGCTAGGGACCCAGTGGCAATTTTGTTGGCTCCCCCAAGGGTATAAGAACAGCCCGGGGGTGTTTTCGGCCAGGGTAACAGAGTTACTTCAAAATTTGTATGAAGAAGCATTGTTCTATGTGGATGATATTTATCTAACGGACGATGACCTAGAGGAACACTTGAACAGAGTGAATACCATAATGTTGGGATTTGCATCTGAGGGCTACAAATTCAATTTTAAGAAATCAAAAATTGCCCACCTCAGTGTCCTGTTTTTAGGATATGAGCTTTCAAGTGAAGGAAAAAGCCTGGCAGACAATTTTTTAGAAAAATGCGCGCTGCTCCAACCTCCAAAAACATTGACAAATTTACAGTCAATTCGTGGATTCCTTCATTTTGGTAGAACATACATTTTAGATTACGCAGAAAGAGTAAAACCTTTCTACGTTTTAATAAAACCGGATTTTTCAGTAAGACAATGGACACAGGAACATACAGATACACTTTGTTCCTTACAAGCTGACATGATAGCTTCCAAACACTTAAAGACATGCGTAAACGTACGCAACCTGGTGATCCGTATAGTTGCGGGTAAGTCTGGGTACACTTATCTAACATATAATGAAGGTGAAATAGTACCAATTGCATACAAATCACATTTGTACACAAATGCTGCGATGCGCTTTGCATCTACAGAAAAGATTCTAACAGCAGTACAGACTGCTGTAGTGACAGAAAGAGCACTGGCTCAGGGGAAATGAACAATAGTAGTGACTCCCGTTCCAGCCTTAGAGGCTGCAACAAAGGCGAGCGTTCCTAATGCTAAAGCCTTACATCCGAGATGGATACAATGGGCTAATTCTCTCACTGCAACAGATGTAGAATACAGGTACGACCCAAATTTAAAGACACAGGCATTCCTGCAATACGAACAAGAATATCCTCTACCAAACAAAATAATGCCTCTTGATCAGTATGAATATATTATTTACACTGACGGATCTGCTCAACCGGCCATAGGACGTAAGCAACAATATAGCGCAGCATGCGCAATCGTTAAAGGTCGCATGCGGGATGGAAAGTTCCATCCAAGTTGCACGAAAATGCAATCTCTAGGGGACTGCATGCCACAGCTGGCAGAGTTAAAAGCGCTGATACTGGCACTGGTAAATACGGATCGAGAATTCCCCACACTAATTGTATGCGATTCCTTTTACTGTGTGCAGTCTTACAATGAATATTTGCAGTACTGGGTTCAAAACGGGTTCAAAGATGCAGAAGGTGGCACAATTAAGCATAAAAAGCTATGGGAACAGGTAGTGGAGTTGAAAACCGAACTACTGAGGGCTCACGTGATACATACACTGAGTCATCAGCGTGATGGCGTTCACGTTGAAGGGAATTCATTGGCTGACGAAGCCGCAAAGGGGGCTGTACGCACGGCTTCCATAGCTGCAATCACTCGTTCTAAAACGAAAATAGACGGTGAGATTATGGTAGCTGTCATTGCTTCACGCAAAAACAGCAAAGCACTACCAAAGAAGTTTCCTCTCAAGTACTCCGACAATTTAGATGCCAACAACATTCCATTTGCTCAGATTCCTGGAGTGGGGGATAGAGTAATTCCAAATATGGATCGTAGGTTAGGTTTGATTCTAGCAGCACACGAAGGGATAGGTTCTGCACATGCAGGAGTTACCGCAACTGTTTCATTGTTGAAACAACGCTATTGGTGGCCTGGGTTAACAAAGCAGACTAAAGACTATGTCTTGAAATGCGACATCTGTCAGCAGATGAAAGGTTCCACCGTAACACGTCCAGTGCAGACACTGTTGTTAATATCTGACAAACCATTAGCATGTGTTTACTTGGACCACTGCGGCCCCTTACAAAGAGACAGGGCTTACAGGTATATCATGGTTGCAGTGGATTCCTGCTCGAGATTCCTATGGGTGTGGCCCCAGCGCTCGGCTGACGCTCCAACTGTTATAAAAGATTTGCGAGTCTTCATAGGGACATACGCAATTGGCACATTACATTCTGACCAGGGCCCTGCGTTTAGCTCTCTGGCTTACAAGGAGGCCATGCGAGGATTGGGTGTAGCATTGCGGTACTGATCTCCGTACCATCCCGAGGGAAATTCGGTTGTGGAGAGAAAAAAACGGGACTTAAAGCAATCTTTAACAGCTAGAGTATTAGGCACGGGTGAAAGTTGGGTAAAACATCTGTATGGGGTCCAGCGAGCTTTGAACAACATGCCAAGAAGTTCTCTAGGGGGTGTCACTCCTTATGAGGTCCTATTTGGGACAAGAATGTGGGTAACTGATCTTGATTGTGAAGGCGCAGTGGCGGATGAAAAACCTTTTGACATCCATGATCGTTTGGCTGTTTTACAGGATCTAAATGAATCCAGGACACAACAAAGTAATGTCCATCTGAAGAAGACCGCCACGGGGGAAGTCAAATCAGTCACGGCAAGACCTGTCTGGATCCCAAATGTCGGGGATCTGGTCAGAGAGAAAATAGCGGACAAGAAAGAATTTGGTCCATCATACAGAAAGCCTGTACAGGTTCTAGCAGTCGAAGGAACCAGAACTGTACTTCTACCTCCTCTTGTCGGAAAAAAGGAGAAAAGATTTGTCTCAATTGACCTAATCAAACCACATTATGTGGCCGATACTGAATAGTAGGCCACGTGGACTCCAAAGTAGCAAACGCCCTCCTCTCGCTACAATCCAAGAAGTTCAAATGGAAAGACTCATCACGTTCGAAGAGTCCCCTGTACGGAATGATGAACTATGCAACAATGCTATGGAACTCGTTCCTCTTGAACCTGAAGCTCAACTTCAAAATCAGACTCAAAGCCAAAGACAAATTGCTATTAGACCAAATACAGATGTCTACGTCAACATGCCTCGACAAGAGCAAAGTACAATTTCAACAAATCCTGATGCAATTCCAACAATTGATCGAACTGCTTCTGGCTATTTCATAAACTTTGATACGTTTTCTTTGGATCCAAGCGAACCGGAAACGACGCCAGCCCAAAAATCACGCAAGCAGCAAGTTAAAGACTTTCTGAACTTTCTTAAAAGAACTTACCTGGTATCACCGTGGATAGAACTATGAATAATTACCGGGGTACTTTTCTTTCATTTCTGGTTAGGCTTAGTGATAGGTTTTAACATGCTTACTAATGGATAATACATTCGGCAAAGCTCTGCAGCCCAAAAGGTGAATTTAATTTTAAAACCACACCAATCATCTCATTGAGAACAAAGAGACTTGTCATCAGTGAATATTACAGCAGTTCTTATACCGGATGGTATAGTGTGGGACAAGGTTGATTTCGATATATTCGCCCCAACCGAACTTTTAAAAATTCCACATTTATTTAAAATATCATTAAGTGATATCATTATCTCGAGTACATTTTCTGATGATTGGGATTTTGAAACTGTTAATAACATGTTGTCTGATTTGGAAAAATCTGCTGCGTTTTCTAATAGTGAAACATTGGAAGGCACATCAGATTTTGAAACCATGTATTGTTATCAACATTATGGTCATCATTTTCTGCATAAATCTGCAAATCCTAGAAATGTGTTCACTTACCACCAGTGGGAACATTGTCCAACACCGCCAAAAGGCAGTTCGAAGACATTTGCACAGAAGTTTCCATATTTTTCAGGGTTCAATATGTCTGACCCAGCCTCATATTATTATAAGGGTGCACCAACATCAGTACAGAAAAATATGTTAACAAGCACCAAACAGATTTACTCTGCTTCCTTTATTTCCGAGTTGTCTGAACAAGGTTTCGCCTTATGGAAAGTCACCATAAACCTAAAATCAGTCTGGGGTACTACAAGTTGGCAGGTGCAGGGAACAGAAGCTTTGTTTAGCGCATGCCTTATCCCTCAACAAATCATGTTTTTGAACGAGACAGTGCAACAGACGTCTTGCCTTGGACTATCCAAGAACAAAGTCACAGAAAAAAAAACCTTTGGGTAAATACACATACACAAATCCACATTCACAGTAGGAACCTTATATCACCAACATGTAAACAATGAACATAGGATCCAAGAAATCAAGTAATCAAATGGAATCACAATGAATAGTACACATTTATTAAATGCAGTGTACAACAATTTAAAAAGACACATATATTAAAATTCACAATATCTATTTAAGCTCATCATAAGGCAATAATTAAAAAACCATTCAGGTTAAAAATGTACAATCCACTAAATTAGACCAACAAATCACAAAGATATCAATACATCAAATTATAACAGCAATAAAAGTTGGGCGAACAGGTAGGAAAGTTGTTTCCTAGTCACAGGAAAAAACACTAAATCTTACACAGATCAATTGTTAAATCATGAGAAAATTCTTTATATTCTTTAGTTCTCAATAACAGTTGTCCACATGGATTTATAGTGGGCTTCCCTTATCTGTGCATCGACCCGTTTCGGTGGGCACTATATTTAGACCATCGCCTTCTTCAGGAAAAAACAATAGCTCCCAATAAAAAAATCAAATTCTGTAAAAATAATGACAAAAACCAGAAAGATACAATTAGACATAACCATTGATCCTTCATTTCTTAGTCCTAATAAATCATCAACATACTGGTGACAAAAAAGGTTTCCTTATTCTCACATGCCAAACATCCAAATTCGCATCCATACATCAACAGTGCCCAAATAGGCACTATGAGCAGAGTAAGGAAATGACCTTAGTAGTATCCTTGACAGTAGACTAAATCAGCCTCAATTAAGACCAAAAGGGGAATGTTTCTCATTTCTCCCACAGGTATCTGTAATAATATAGCCATATGTACATATCAGGCTAGCGCTATCCCAGCTTTTATATAATTTCATTATGGTTATAGCCAATATGACATCTTGGGCAAATTACCTGAAGTATCTTGGTGACCACACCTCCTTGGGCACTATCCACCTCCGAGTTCCACGATAAATACAGGAATAATCTAACTTTACGGTATTCAAATGTATTCAGTGCCTGTTATAAAGAAGGGGAGAGCAGTCCTCACTTTACATATTCTCGCGAAAAAACGAAATTATTCTTTCACGAAATATCATACATATATTTATTTACCTCCAGACTTACAGCTACGCTTCTGGATTGTCTCCTTTCCTTCAAATCCAACCGCATCAAATACCTATTATAGGGAAAGAGTAGTCCTTACTGCTCGTATCTCCAAGACAGAAAGGCTCTTCTTTTTTAGGGCACCTCACAATAATTTATTACCTTCAACTCTTGGTTGGGATAGATAGGCGGTCTATGGATCATATCCTTCCTCTCTATCACGTCCACGTCTGATCTACACAACCATGTTGGTAGTTTAAATGTGGCAGTTCCGTTCCGGTATCTATAAACAGAAATGAAAAATACCAAACGAAACACGCTAATTTCATACTTGAAAAAAGGCTCAAAAGGTCTCCTTTACTCCAGCGGAACTTTGTACAGTACCCCATTATTCCAAATCATAGCAGGGCATGGTTCTATATCACAATCCTGACTGCTGAGCACACAAGCCCGACTATGTCCGCAATAGTATAACGGACAGAGATTCACATAAAATGAGACCAGGAGGACCCAGATATCCAACGAAACACGCTCATTCCAAACTAGATAATAGGTTTCAAAGGTATCCTATACTGCAGCGGAACTGTATACAGTGCCCTGTTGTTCCAAGTGATAGCTGTACATAGTTATATATCACAGTCCTATCTGCCGAGCACGCAAGCCCGACTCAGTCCGCAATAGCATAACGGACACAGATTAACATAAAAAGAAAGCAAGAGGGCCCAGTCTAACCCACCTAGGGATCCACCTTCCCTCGTCTAACTTTATAGGTACTACTATCAAACCCACACCTCCATACCGAGTCTTACCTGTATGCTGCTAAAAACACGGGGTATACGCCTCCGTCACAGGATTACGCTCGACTGATCGTGCAGACCGAATATAAACCCTCCCTCTTGCAACCCACATGACCCCAATCTGAGAAACTATCTCAGCTGTGTCAGTCACGTGGTGCGCGTCTTGGAAGCGGCCGCCATCTTATAGTGGATATGTATATCTGGATACTGAAATACTTCCTACAGCACCTCGATAATATAGTAGGCACACCTAACAGTATTCAGATAGATGAAAGCCTCATGTTTGGGAATTAATTCATAACCAATTGCTATCCGCTCAATTATAGAGCCTTAAAATGTGAACCGAGTCCTAACATTATAGTTGAGATACAGCTATCGTCTCGACTGTATAATCACGTAATGCACGTCTCAAAAATGGCAGCCATCTTGTAATGGATGTTTATAACTAAAAACAGGAATACTGCCCGCAACACTTTCATTGTGCAGTAGGCACCAATAACAATTATTGAATCGAGAGCCTCTTCCTGGGATTTTACCCAATGCCCAATTAGGCTCCTAATATTTTCTATTATAGACCGGGATTTTTACATTGTCCTGGGGATTAACCCAATGACCGATTTAACTCCTAATATTTTCTATTATGGACCGGTACTCATTCTAACATTAAGACCATATCCTCAACTCGCAACAGAATTTTATAGGAGGGAGTGGTCCCAACTTAACCAACATTCCCACCCCTACCTGTACCATCCAGGTTATTATTCTAGAATTTCCTAATATAGGTTTTACCCAGGGACCATTAGAGTCTCATATTGGGACTCATATCTATAGCATTCTCTCTTCTATAACAGCTATATTGTTCACAATCAAGGCACAAATAGGACATTCGTCCTCAAGTCGCCCCTATTAAACGATCCCACTCTTCCCTCGAGTTGAGACCATCTCGTACAGTGTTCAAGTAGGAAATGTACCACTGTTCTCGTGCTTTACGTTTCAAATGGATGTTCCCACCTCTCTTCCCTATTGTCACCTTTTCTAGAATGAACCATGTAAAATCAGTTTCTCCATGGCTATGTTCAAGAAAATGGGTAACAAGAGGGGCATTAAGTTTTTTAGTTTTAATGGCTGACTTATGTTCTTGCACTCTTACGCGCAGCTCTCTTCCTGTCTCTCCCACGTAGCCTTTGCCGCATGGGCAACGTAGGAGATAAATCAAATTTTTGCTCCTACAGTTGTTAAGGGTCTAGATTTGATAATACATCCATTATGATTAATTTCTTTCGTTTGCATACATTGGGCGCATACATTACATGTGCCGCATCTCACATTCCCAATAGCGGCTACATTCGTAAGGGTTCTCTGAACACTACTGGGTTCCTCACGGTAAGTGTGTACTAACACATCTCTCAAATTTGTATTTTTATTAAAAGCAAAGAGCGGTTTCTCTAGTTTATGTTCCTCTTCATAGTTCAGTATATGCCAATTCTTATTGACAACATTTTTAATCTGGTTACTCAAATTTGAAAACTTGTTAACAAACACTACTCTTTCAAGCCCTTCCTTTTCCTGCACAGA
Organism: Calotriton arnoldi; assembly: GCA_963921515.1. Classification (NCBI taxonomy): domain Eukaryota; kingdom Metazoa; phylum Chordata; class Amphibia; order Caudata; family Salamandridae; genus Calotriton; species Calotriton arnoldi. The sequence goes on from CAWUFW010008121.1 coordinate 770,686, forward strand.
CTTATTAATCATGGCTTCTCTATCAAAAAACCTTGCTCTTTTAAATGAATGTGAGATAAGTTTTTAGGGTAGCCTCTATCTTTGAACTTGCATTTAAGAACTTCAGCATGTTTATAAAAGTCACTAAGGTCTGAGCAATTTCTCCGGAGCTGGAGGAATTGGCTAAAGGGGATGTTATCTCTTTGTGTCTTAGGATGAAAGCTCGAATAGTGGAGTAGAGTGTTTTTTGCCATCGGCTTAGTAAACAACTCTACCTCTAAGACTCCATTAGAATCTTTGATCGATATATCTAGGAAATCCACCTTTGTTCTGCTATAGTGTGAAGTGAATTTTAAGTTGGGGTCACCTAAATTTAACCAAATTAAGAATTCTTCTAGTTGTTCAATGTCTCCTTCCCAAATAAAGAAAATGTCATCGATGTAGCGGTACCAGCCCGTTACATTTTCAAAAAATGGAGCTAGTTCATTATAAATATGTTTAGTCTCGAACTGCCCCATATAGAGACACGCCAGACTTGGGGCGCAAGTCGCACCCAAGAACAAAGACTTGAACACACCTCGGATGCCGACTCCATCACACACCGAGAGTAACATAACATCACAGGAAGAGATTACAGTAGATGACATCATACAATACAACAGATCAGACCCCGATTGGAAAAAATTGTTGATTTGGCCCACATACACTAATAGTTGTCAGGCAAGATTCATGAGTAAAGCCGAAGGGTTTAGTATCCATAGGCCAGATCCACGTTATGTACAGAGACAACATCCAGGGGTAGTGACATCATACAGTGTTGGGAAGTTGTGCCTCGATTGGCTAAAAACCTCAACACTCACACAGGTGAAACAACACTTATCCTTACTCACACAGGTTATGGATCTTAGGGATTTTTTACTAGGTCCCAGAAAGCCACGCCAAAAACTTTTCATATATGCTGGCATTTATGCTGCCTACAATGAAATATGGAAAATATCCCAACAAGAGGCCGCGGAGAGACTACGGGAAATAGACCGTATAAATCTAGAAAAATCTCTAGCAGTTGTAGACAATGGGTTAACTACATTGACCTCCAGGATATATTCCTTAGGCAACATTGTATCTTCTGCGATAGACATACTAGAACAGGATTTAGCCATATTACAACACGGGCAATCTCAATTTCATTCTATTATGTTGTTAAGCTGGACGCTGCAATCTTTCCGTGCAGGCTATGTGCCTTGGCGTTTTATCAACAGCACATCTCTGTTTTCTGAATACAATCTAACAGTTAAACAGATAGAAATGGCACAAAGGGGAGCAAAATATACAATGGTGCGTATCGAAAAACTGGATAGGTTACCATTTACAGTGGCAGAATCACCGTCCACGGAATGGCTAATCCATGGCCACATAACTCTACTGGTCACTACCTTTCAGTTTCAGTATTGCCTTGAACACATGCAGGCAGGCAGATATGAGAAAATGGGTAAGGAATACATTAAGGAATCTTGGGAATTACCATGCAGATTTCGATGCCGGAGTGGGGATCGAAAAGTGTTTCTGAGTGGTACAAACTGTGAGAACGCTTTAAGTGGATCACTCATATGTCAGGATATAACACTGCACGGAGCTTGTGATGGTTCTGTAGCGAACTTGTCCTGTCATCTGAGGGGTGCCCCAGCTGCAGTGATCACCCCAGCATTCGGGCTACTTTCGAATGGGAGTTACTTGATGCTGAACAGTCAAGGCTGCTGCGGGATGCTCCCGGGCATCGCATATCTAGTAACCGTGAACTCCAGGGTTACTTGTTGTATGCAAGTATTGTTTCCACCGACACATATAGCCAGGGAGGTGCAGTTATGGCCTTCACTGAATGTTTCTTTAATACGGTTTGATACTCTAAGCAGAATGAAAGCCATGCTTCTACAGAAGTCTGTGCCCTTAACCTCCGCTTGAGAGACTTTTGATCTCCAGATCGCAAGGTCTTCAGCAGAGATACAGGCGCTTATTCATAGTAACTGCCCTTACCATTTCGCAGAAATGGTAAATCGTATCTTTAATATGTCTGATACGAGTGGCATTGTTCACCTATTTAAGACCATAGGTTCTGGACTTATAAGCACCTTTCAGACGGTACTTGGAGTTATACCAAACTTCATATACTCCTTATTCAGAAGCATCTTTGGAGGACTTCTGCTGATCCTGTTTCTAATAGCAGGAATCCTGATTGTTATTTTTCTGCTATGCAATAGACGTCCCAGTCACCAAGGAGATGGAAAAAGCACTCCTGGAGCGTAAATACCATGACCGCATGGTACAACATCTAGGCATGCCTCGTCTGAGAGAACTAAGTGCATCTTGGTTCTTGTCATTTCGACCAGTCTGGATGGACTGCATCTTACCTGTCCTCCGATGCCTGTTTTGCGGAGAAGAATGCGTGTTAGACCTTTGTTTGACACTCCCATCATGTGCGCAACCGGACGTGAATGCGTTACTGGACCCGATAACGGCCCATTGTTCTGCAGTGTCCCCAGCATATTCCAATGTTGATGGCAGCATTCCTTGAGCCACCGCAGGTAGTAACTGCACCTGTTGGTATGAACACCGGCTCCTCCACTGACACGCAGGCTTTGGACGGCGCACAGGCTGCCCCAGCACCGGCTGCGGACAGCGTGGAACATCATCTGTGCTCAATTGACATTCTGTGCGAGGTGTTACAGGGGTCGTCTATTGCGGAGGCAAGCAACGGAAATGTTCCCTCTACCAGCCAGGACACATAAACATTTGACTCATTTGGCTCGTCATGTGCTGGGAAGAAATTCGCCCTTTTTTTAATCAAGCTCAAATTTGGAACTATGAAACTAAATTGACTATCCTTTCATTTTTTGGGCATACATGGCTTTATAATGCTTATAGTGATTCGGACTATATCTACGAACATTTTAGAGCTAGGGCTTGCAAAAATTTTTTTAGACGTTTTAACGTTTTTTAGAAAATGTTTTAGAAGTTTTTTAACATTTTTAGCAAAAGAGATGTTTTTATAAACTTTGTGCGTACCACTTTCTAGTTATGCTAGTAGTACAGTAATAGGTTACATATGTCGTCCAGTCGGAAGAGGAGTGGGTGTTATATTCCATATTGGCACCCTATATAGGCGCAGGTAACATTGCAACCTTTCACCTATATTTTTCCCTACATTACATACATAACGGTTCTTGGGCACTGACCTTTTACCCAGATATAACACTGCATTCAGAACACGGGTTTTTCCCTGGTTCGATTCTCATACATTATGCATGAGGCTTCTTGGAAGCACAGCAGGACTAACAGTAGGATTACCATCTCCTGTATAATATCTCTGTATAAAGTTCAGGCCCAACGTCATGCTTTAGGCCGACACAGTAGCACAGCAAGGTAGGACTCCTGGGGAGACCTATGGGTATATATACAGCACATCTTGCTTAGGAAGATGGAGGAGACCGTGACTACCCGGCTGACACACTGACCAGAGACGCTGAGGTTCCTGCATGCAGACGCTCCAGCTAGCAGTGGTCTAACATCCCTCGCGGGGTGTCCAACTCGAGACCAGGACGGGGTCCCACATTCTCTAACTCTCAGGTAATGGAGTTGACTAGATCCTAGAGGGATTCTTGGCATAACACCTACACAGATGCTAGGTACATTTAGGTACGTCTAGTTAGGGAGGCATCGTAGGAGTACGCACTTTTTATCATGTGTTTATGTACATGTATACATTCATGATTTCTGCTAGATGGTAGAACTATACCATCCCTTTACTTTTGTAGTATTGCTAATCATATATCTGAAAGAGACACGTTAGTGACAGATTCCTTACCTTAGAATATCCCCAGGCGTCAGGCTGGATCCGGAAAGTTTTTGCGTAGCAGTACCCTTGCGCGTCGGTAGGCGGCGTCGTGCGGCTCCGCGTCCGTCGGTGGCGTCGTGATCGCCGGGATGACGTCGCGGGCAGTACTTAGACGCCACCCCTGCGCGCTGACGTCAGTTCTTCTTTTTCCGTGCCAGTAAGCGCAGATCCGGGAAGAGCAGTGCCCTAGTCAATTTTTTACTAACTTTTTCGGTGATTTTTCACTGTTTCTTTTCGAGTCGTCTCGAGTCCAAGGTGTTAGGGATGCCCGGCTTCAAGCCATGCGACGTCTGTGGTCGAATGATGTCGATCACAGACCCGCACTTAGAGTGTCTCTTCTGTCTCGGCCGAGACCACGACACGAAGGCGTGCCCTGACTGCCGGAAACTTCACCCGAAGGCTTTGCGAGAGCGGTCTCGAAAGCTACTTGAGGTCCGGCAGTCGGCTCCGCGCCGCACCAAGCCCCGGGAGAGGTCGAGGGGCCGGTCGCGGAGTCCCCGCCGGTCGTCGGAGTCCAAGTCTTCGCGCTCCTCGGGTAAGTCGAAGCACAAGAAGTCTAAGAAGCATCATCGCTCTAAGACTTCGCCTCGCCGGTCTCACGACTCGGCTGATGCCCCTGTCGGCACTGTCCCCGCGGCCCCGGACGTGCCTGTCGAGCCGCCCCCGCATTACCCGTCCTTTCCGGGTTTGGGGGCGACTCCGGCCCAAATACAGGAATTCCTGTCGGCCATGGCCCGCCTCTCGGGCCTCAAGGTCCCTCCGGTGCGCCTTCGGGCCCCGCGGGCCCTGATGGGGTTGCTCCGGCGTCGCCGACGACTCCGGTCCCGGCTTCGCCTGTCCCGCCAGCCTTGATCCCGGCCTCGGCTCCGGCCCCGGCCTCGATCCCGGCCCCGGTGGTGCCACAACTCCCATCGACGCCGGTTGACCTAACCACGCCTCCGCCGACGCCGATGTCCCCGGTGCCATTCCTGATGCCGTCTGGGACTCCGGACGGCGTCGTTCCCCAGCTCTTTCCGGGTCCGGACATGGAGCCGGACCGGTGTCGCTCGACGCCGGCTCCGGCGCCGATGAGACCTTGGGTCCCAAATGTCCCTCCTCCTCCATATTTTTCACCAGAGGAGGACCAGGAGAGCTGGGAGGGGTCGGAAGACCCTCTCACACAGCAGTGTGAGTATGATCAGGACTGGGCAGAGGAACTTGGGGATGCCAGTGGTCTAGATACTTCCCCTGACACTGGCATGCTGTCTCCTTCCGTGGCTACGGAGGAGGGAGCAAATTTCGCAACGGTGTTGCGTAGAGCAGCTGGAGCCTTGCACCTCCAATTGCCTACTCTGGCTGTCAAGTCTAATCTCTTGACGGAAGTGCTTCATCCGGCAGCCTCCTCTACGGAGACTGTGCTGCCGTTTAATGATGCACTGACTGACGTTCTTTTGGGCGCCTAGTCCAAGCCCACCACAGGGGCTCCTGTGGATAGGAACGTGGCCCGACGCCATCGCCCTGCTCAGGGCGACCCCGTGTTTCTCTCTCAGCATCCCACCCCGAGAGCTTGGTTGTCCAAGCCTCTGCCTCCCAAACCGCCTTCCCTACCGCCCTCCGGATAGGGAATCCAAACGCCTGGACCAATTTGGGAAGAAGGCTTTTTTCCTCCAGTGCTGGCTTGCGGTCCGTCAACACCGCTTGCCTTTTGGGCCGATATACCCACTCCCTGTGGGATTCGGGTGGCGTACTGTTTTGCCCCAGTGTTCTGAGGAGGTCCAGACACTGCTTACCCGCACCATTGCGGAAGGTAGGGATGCGGCAAAGTACACCATACGTTGCTAGGCCTTGATACCGCCGACTCGCTGGGCAGATCGCTTGCAACGACGGTGGCGCTGCGCCGCCACGCCTGGCTGAGAACAACTGGTTTCTCGGGCGATGTCCAGAATACACTCATGGACATGCCCTTTGATGGAGTCGGTCTTTTGGTTCCAAAGCAGACCATGCGCTGGAGCGTTTTAAGGACTCACGGGCTACTGCCAAGTCCCTGGGCCCTTCTGTTGTGCGCCCTCTGCTAACCTCTGCTTTTCGCCCCTTTCGTGGCCACGGAAGGGGCGCCCAGTCACGTCAGCAGCCCAGCCACCGGCCCGCGCAGCAAGCGTCTCCGCGTGGCCGAGGACGTGGATTCCGCCGTGGCGGTTCGGGCAACCAGCGTGCGGGTCAGGCCACCACCTCCAACCCGTCCGCGGCCTCCAAGCCCTCCTAGACCCTCCTTTCAGGTGCACAGCACGCCAGTAGGGAGCAGGGTCCGCCATCACCTTCACCACTGGCGGCCACCTCAATTCCACCGCATGTCAGGGGATCACTTGATGCTTCTGCAGAAGGAAGTCACGGCCCTCTTGGCCAAGAGGGCCATCGAGCGTGTTCCGACCCCAGAAGTAGGACGTGGTTGCTACTCCCACTACTTTCTGGTGCCCAAAAAGGACAAGGAGGACATGCGTCCTATCTTGGACCTCCGGAACGTCAATCGCTTCCTCCGGAAGGAGAAGTTCAAGATGCTCACCCTAGCTCAGGTCTTGACTGCCCTCGACCCTGGAGACTGGTTGGTAGCGTTGGACTTGCAGGACGCTTATTTCCACATCCTCGTCCTGCCGGCCCACCGGCGTTACCTGCGGTTCACGGTAGGCCTCGAGCATTTTCAGTTCACCGTGCTCCCCTTGGCCTTACCAGTGCCCCTCGGGTGTTCACGAAAGTGATGGCGGTGGTCGCGGCTCATCTGCGCCGGGCAGGGGTTTCAGTCTTTCCTACCTCGACAACTGGCTGCTGAAGGCGGGCTCGTCCCAGGCAGTCGTCTCCCACCTCCAGACTACGGCCGAACTCCTGCACTCGCTGGGGTTCTCCATCAATGTGCCGAAGTCGCATCTGATTCCTTCTCCACAGCTCCTTTTCATCGGAGCAGTTCTGGACACGACGCAGTTTCGGGCCTATCCTCCCGAACGGCGAGTCCGGGATATTCAGGCTATGATTCCGATCTTTCAGCCTTTATCCTGGGTTTCGGTACGGATGACCCTGAGGCTGCTGGGCCTCATGGCCTCCTGCATCCTGCTGGTCGATCATGCCAGATGGCATATGCGGGCTCTGCAGTGGGACCTGAAGTTCCAGTGGGCGCAGCACCAGGGCAACCTGTCCGATCACGTCCAGATCTCGGAGGGGACTGCAAAACAGTTGCAGTGGTGGCTCTCGAACCGGCAATGGGTCATGGGCAGATCCCTCTCCCTTCCCCAGCCAGAGCACACAGTTGTGACGGACGCGTCCCTTCTGGGATGGGGCGGTCACATGGGAGAGGTGGAGATCAGAGGCCTCTGGTCTCCGGCGGAGTCCCGGCTCCATATCAACCTTCTGGAGCTCCGGGCGGTCCGACTTGCACTCAAGGCATTCCTTCCTTCTGTCAAAGGGAAGGTAGTGCAGGTGTTCACAGACAACACCACCGCCATGTAGTACTGCAACAAACAAGGCGGGGTGGGGTCGTGGACCCTCTGTCAGGAGGCTCTGCGCCTCTGGACATGGCTGGAACATCAGGGCATGTTCCTGATGGTTCAACACCTGGCGGGTTCCCTGAACACCAGGGCGGACGAACTCAGCCGCAGGTGCATGATGGATCACGAATGGCGTCTTCACTCGGAAGTGGCGCAAGGACTCTTTCTACAGTGGGGAGAGCCTTGGTTAGATCTATTCGCCACCGAAGAGAACGCGCAATGTCATCAGTTCTGCGCGTTGGAATTTCCAAGGCGGCACTCGCTCGGCGACGCTTTTCGTCGCGAGTGGAGTTGCGGTCTGTTGTACGCCTTTCCGCCTATACCACTTCTACCCAGAGTGTTGAAGAAGGTTCGGCACGACCGGGCCCAAGTCATCCTTGTGGCTCCGAACTGGGCTCGAAGAGTTTGGTATCCCGAGCTACTCAGTATGAGCGTCGATCCCCGATCCGTCTGCCTCTTCGGGAGGATCTTCTGTCGCAGCAGCAGGGGACGGTCCTCCACCCGAACCTGTCCAGCCTCCACCTGCTTGCGTGGAGATTGAGCGGCGGCAGTTGATTCCTTTCGACTTGCCTCCCGAAGTTTGTGATGTGATTCTGGCAGCCAGGCGTCCCTCCACTAAGGTAGTATACGCCTGCAGGTGGAACAAGTTTGTGGCATGGTGCACAGCAAAGGCTGTGAATCCCCTTTCTGCCCCTCTTCTGAGGTTCTTCTGTTCCTTCTTTCTCTGGCCCAACAGGGTTCTGCCCTGGGTACCATCAAGGGCTATCTTTGTGCAATCTCGGCCTTCCTCAGGCTTCCTGATCAGCCCCTCCTTTTCAAGTCCCCTGTTGTTAACAGATTCCTAAAAGGCATCACACACCTCTTCCCTCCTGTTCCGTTTGTGATGCCTCAGTGGGACTTGAACTTGGTTCTTACCTTTCTCATGTGCGCTCCCTTTGAGCTCTCTACATAACTGTCCTCTTCGTCTTCTGACTCTGAAGACAGCCTTTCTGGTGGCCATCACCTCCGCTCGGCAGGTGAGTGAGCTCCAGGCTCTATCATGCAAACCTCCCTTTCTGTCTGTCCATCCAGACAAGGTTGTTCTTAGGACGCGTCCGTCCTTCTTGCCAAAGGTGGTTACTGCCTTCCACTTTGGGCAGACCATCACTTTGCCCACCTTCTTTCCGCCTCCGCATCCTTCCAGAGAGGAAGAGAGGCTCCACCGTCTGGACCCAAAACGTGCGCTTTCTTTTATATCAACCGCACACAACACTTCCGGGTGGATGACCAGCTCTTTGTTGGTTACGTGGGCGCCAAAAAGGTCGGGCGGTGCACAAGAGAACCATCTCCCGCTGGGTAACCTTGTGTATCAAAGCCTGCTATTCTTTGGCTAAGAAGGAGCCTCCTGTTGGGCTGCGTGCCCATTCCACCAGGGCAACGGCTGCTACCACGGCTTTAGGCCGCGGTGTTCCGCTGCAGGATATCTGTCAGGCAGCTACGTGGGCCTCGCTGCACACGTTTACAAAGCATTACTGCCTTGACAGTCAGGTCCGGAGGGACGGCTTCTTTGGCCGTTCTGTCCTCCGGGACTTCCTTGTCTGATCTTTGTTCGCAGACCCACCACCGGGGTTGGTATTGCTGGGGTATCTATTCTAAGGTAAGGAATCTGTCACTAATGTGTCATTTCAGATGCACAAGTTACTAACTTGTGTAACGATATATCTGTAAGAGACAGTAGTTAGTGACAGATTCCTTACCGCCCACCCATCCTCCCCGTTCTGCGAACTGATTTCTAGGGTTAAGGACATCCCTTTCAGGGCCCTAGTATTTTTCAGACACCTATGTCAGCTTCTTGCATGGCTCTGCGTTCCTGGCGCGGAAAGTCGTGTACAGAACTGACGTCAGCGCGCAGGGGCGGCGCTCTAAGTACTGCCCGCGACGTCATCCCGGCGATCACGACGCCGACGACGGACGCGGAAACACACGACGCCGCCTACCGACGCGCAAGGGTACTGCTACGCAAAAACTTTCCGGATCCAGCCTGACGCCTGGGGATATTCTAAGGTAAGGAATCTGTCACTAACTACTGTCTCTTACAGATATATCGTTACACAAGTTAGTAACTTGTGCATCTCTGCTACTGTCTAATGGTTGTTGCAGCTCATCTATTCTACACTAGAATAACAACTGTTCAATAAATTCTTATTGAAAATGCCCAGCCTATTTATTCTGTGTATCTCTCTGAGACAACAAGCATGAGTGATTGAGTGAAAGGTAGTATATTGTTTCCACGGTCCTGGGGGATCAGGGTTGTCATGTTCTGAGGTTGCCAAGAACTATTCTCTCCCCGATAAGAGGAGACTCTAGTGGCACTGTGAGCTAGCTGATACAGACAGGCTAACGTATCCGGTGGGGGTGCACAGAATCAGTCTGCCACCAAACCCACAGTTTGTTATCCAAACGCGCAGATCCTGTATAGGGTATATAGGAACTACATGACAACAGTAGTCCTCAGGCGGGCGGGATAGAGCATCGCATACGGGATCTCCATTTTGCGTAGCTTCTTCTTGACCTCTGTGTACTCCCTGCGAACCGCCTGCACCGTAATGGTAAAATCCGGAAACAAGGACACTGCGTTTCCCTGATAGTTCGAGTTTTGCTTCTCCCTTGCCAGCCGCAGCACTGTGTCCCGATCCCTATGATTGAGAATTCTCACAATAATGGGTCGTGGCAGCTCGCCTGGAGGAGGTTTGGGTGCCAAAGATCGATGTGCACGTTCGACAGTTAGCACCTGTGACAAATGTTCACACCCGAACAGATATTCAAGCATCCCCTCCACATAGTCCTCTAGAAGCCCTGTGTTCATACTCTCAGGAACACCCATTATGCGCAAATTGCGATGAGAGCATGACTCCAAGTCTTCGTTTTTCGCCCTTATAACTTCTAGTATTTTCTCCATATCGTGGTACTTGTCCACCGTGGTATGTGATTCGTCTTCATTTTAAAAAAAATTTAAAGTCTTTATTTCAATATTTTAGACATATGTTCCAAACAAAGCAAATACATCAATTATAGCCACCACGCCTTTAAAGCTGGAACCCTCACCCCACCCTCCCCACTCACCCCTGATCCAAAACCAGTTGACATTGGCAAATTTTTATAAAACACCTGGATTTAGGTAAGGAAAAAAAATAGAATTCCGAAGAATAGAAAAGAAAAAAAGGAATCATAACAAAAGATCAAATGGATAATAGGGCAATATGTTTATATACACAATGCATTACTCCCCTTGCCCCAGACTGCATTCTATGGATCCTTCAACCCTGTTGATCCATCTGCTTAAAGGAGCCCAGATTTCAGAACCTTTTTTCAGAGCCCTGTGTCCCCTACGTTCACACACCGCTTTCTCCCATCGGTATACTGCGATTAGTTTACCCAGCCAATAGTGTACATAAGGGGGTTCATGTTCTAACCAGATAGTGGCCAGACAAAGTCACATTACAGCCATAGCTGTAAACACAAAAGTCTGAATTGGCCGCGGCATATCTTGATTACTCACACCAAGGATTATCACCTGGGTGGTCAAATCAGGCACGAATCCCACCATGTCTCCCAACCGTTTGGCAATCTCTACTCTGAGAGAGTCAAGTTTGGGACATGTGGCAAACATGTGAACACTATCAGCAGCGATATATCCACACCGTGGGCAGTGAAGGCTCGAGGATCCCCCCCACCCGGATATTCGTGCAGGCGTAATATATAAATTGTGCCAGGTCTTAAAGCATTGTACCTGAAGGTTAGTCGAGATAAATGCAGACTGACCCAAAAGGAGCGAGTCCTCGCATTCCCCTATCCCCGCCTGTAGGAGGTCCTGCTATCGGTTTGTGTGTTTTATAAGATCATCACCCATTTCTTTATTTAATAGCTTGTATAATATAGCCAATGTTGGCTGGGATCTAAGCAATATATCCAGTAAGGGGACCTTAGAGAAGCCGACTGTTCCTCCTTTGTTTTAGCCAGGAAGTCCCTTATTTGTAGATATTTAAAAAAAATGGTTGTTCCCCAGCCCAAATTTTTCCTTGCTTTTATCAAACGGATATATCGCTCCCACCTCAACGAGATCGCCAATTTTCCTTACTCCCCTCTCATACCAGCATTTCATATATCCGTCATGAAATATAGTTGGGAGTAAATCGTTATTAAACAAGATGGTGTATCTATGGACTCTTTTAAGACCCAGTTTCTTTCAAAGTGTCGTCCAAACCTTAAAAGCACCGATAAAAATCTTAAATCTAACCCTCTTGAAATACGCGAAGTCGATATGACTCATAAGACAGCCTCTGGCTTCTATTCCAAATATTAGTTCATATATGGAAGCAGTCGACTCCTCCTCCGGTTCAGCCTTATCCCTTCCCAGAAGTCCAGCCATCTGCTGAATAGTTGCTGCCCAGTAATACAGTTGGAAGTTTGGGACCGCCCAGCCCCCACCGGTCTCTTGGAAGAGTCATGAATTTTAGGGCTCTTCGAGGGCGTTGGCCAGCCCATAAAAATCTGAAGATCATCTGATTCAGAGCTTGGAACCAAGACTTATCAATTTCAAAGAGGATGGCCCTAAATAGGTATAATATTTTTGGTAAAAATATTTTGATAACATTGCTCCTACCCATTAATGTAAGGTGTAAATTATTTATTCTAGCAAAGTCTGTTTAAAATTTCTGTAGTGGTCTCAAATTTAATCCGCCAATTTTCTCTATGTTGGCCGTAACCTCAACCCCTAGATATCTGGCATGCGGGGTTACTCGTTCATCATCCAGTTCTACCTTATCATTCATCACTATTTGCTTTTTGCTGTGGTTGAGCTGGTACCCCGAGTTACCACCAAAAAAGCTTGCCTCCCTTTCGATATCTGAAAGAGCATCCCCCGGGCTAGGAGTAATTATGGCCAGGTCGTCTGCATAGGCTAACATTTTTGTATTCCCTCCCTTAGTGTGTATAGCCCGAATCTCTTCGTTCCCTTCTATCCTCCTAATTAATTAATGGGTCGATGTATAGGGCAAATAGTAGGGGGGAACAGGGACAGCCTTGTCGCGTGCTGCGCGAGATCTTAATTATATCAGAGATGCCACCCATCATAGCTATTCTAGCAATAGATTCCCCGTACATGATCTGGATAGCACCAATAAACCCTTTGCCCAGGCCTTTTCTCTCCATAATTGCCCATAAAAAGTCCAGGAGACCCTATCAAAGGCTTTTTCTGCATCTAATAATATTAAAGCCATAGGGTCTCCGGAAACCTTGGAAGAGTCGAAAAGGGCGATTGTCCTACGTATATGGTCAGTCGTGCCCTGTCACGGGACAAATCCATGTTGGAAAGGAGAAACCAGCTTCTTAATGACCACAGCCAAGCTACGATTTTAGCATATATTTTGATATCGCTATTGACCAGCGTAATTGGTCGGTATGAACACAATTCATTGATGGGTTTTCCCTTTTTCGGAAACACGACAATGTTAGCCGACTTCCAGGATTCAGGAGCCTCCTCCCCTGACTGTGCTCTTAAGAAAATCTCCTGCATAAGATCCGATACATATGGGGCAAATTTTTTATAAAATTCACCTGGGATTAAGTCTGTGCCTACCGCGTTCCCTGATGGTGTGGACTCATTCGCTCTTCTTAGCTCCTCCTCCTTTATTGGTGCTTCTAGGCTTTCTCTCTCCTCAAGAGAGAGCTGCTCCACAGACAAACCCTGTAGATATTATTTTATTGCTGTGTCCCCTGCTTGGCTATCCTCTGTATATAACCTTTGATAAAACATTTGGAATGCAGAGCGAACTGCCGCTGGCTCTGTGACAAAGCCATTGCTTGGATCTCTAATTTCCGCAATTCTCTCCTGGACTACCTTTTCCCTGGTGCGGACTGCCAGCATATGGCCTACTCTTTCATTGCTTTCATATACCTTGCTACGCCAGGCCATAAACCTCCCTGCGGATTTCTTGACTGAAATTTCTGTAATTGCCGACTTTGCAACGAATACTCCCGATTGTGCTGCCTCCAAGTCTCCCCCCTCGGCTATTGCTTCTATCAGATGTGTCTCGGCCGTTGCCAATTCTGCATATAGCGTTTGTAGAAGTTCCTTATCCTTCTTTTGACTCACCCAGCCATACTTAAAAGTCTCCTCCCGTATACCAGCTTTAAGGGCATCCCAGACTACATGCAAGTCAGCACTCCCCAAATTCTCTTTGATAAACCTAGGTATTCAGACCTTCATATGCTGTACAAAGCCCTCATCGCTAAGCAAAGCCCTGTTAAAAGTCCAGCATGCCGTATGAGTAATAGGAGTTCATGTTGTATGGTGGTCGACGGCGTTTCGAACCCAATAAGTGGGGTTCATCTTGGGTTCGAAACGCCGTCGACCACCATACAACATGAACTCCTATTACTCTTTGTAAAATAACTGTGGAGCTCATTATACTGTTGTCAATGCGATGTCTTTTTAAACCTCACTATCACCCTGCATGTCACGCTTCCTTTCACTTAAATATATGTGAGCACCTGAATACTATACAAAAAATTGTAAAATAAATGTTTATCATTTATCTGACCTACATGACCTTCCTTTGATCTTTCCTTTGCTCCCTCATGAATTAATTTCAAAATCTTAGAACCAAGTGTTCCCTGTTGGGTCACTTTCTCGCTTTGGACCATTTAGGCCACACCTGAACCACTGTTTCCTAAATATCTCGCCACCCCAGGTTCACATATTGGGGCACCCTTGTCTTCTCAAAAAATCCGGAAATTAATTGAAAGCCTGTCAGCTCTGAGACCTCCCTTCTACCTACTTTGATATGTGTTTCCTGAAGGCAGACGATGTCAGCCTTCAAAAATTGGACATCCACACTAACCCTACGTTTTTTTTGAGGATTATTTAAGCCACAGTTGTTAATAGATGCTAATCTAATCTTGCCCATTTAATCAAGAAATCAATTTCCGACTAACCCAGATCACTTTACACATAATTGCCACAAAAGCCCTCCTTTGGATCCCCACCCCCCCTGCCCTCCCACACCTCTTCAATTAGGCAAGAAAGGTCCATGGACCCTTGTGATGCCTCCTGTGTCCTGCTGTGCCACTAGCCACTCTCCCTCTAAATCTAGAACATACAAGAAGAAACAAACCCAATAAACAGAAAGTTAGCCCCTGCGCAGGGAGATCCTAGAAAAAAAAAAAAGGAGGAGGAAAAGAAAAAACAAGATGATCCCTGCCAGTCATAGGCCAATGGTAGCAACCTTATACCAACCCCAGACATCCTGCAAAAAATGAGAGCAAAGCGCTACCATTGTGTTGTTATCCTTTTTATGTGCGATTTCCTGCATATACTCCTGGGCTTGTATCTCTGAGGTAAACACCCTGGCTGTGCCTTTAAAAATTACCTTGAGTCGGGCAGGGTTCATTAAAAAAACCTCACAACCCAATAAGGGAGTGATTAGCTGACGAAGCCTCCATCTCCTTTCCACCGTAGTATGACAGAAATCTGGCCTTACGAAGAAGGAGTGCCCCTCAGCCGACCGCCTTGCATCGCGTCTGGCCTTTTCAAAAACTGCCTGGCGTAGAAGAAAATTTACAAAGAATATAAGGATAGCCCTAGGTTTTTCATTCTGCCCCCTCTCTTTTTCATCATCAGAGGGAATCGGTGTACCCTCTGCACCTCCGCTTCCCAATTCCAGTGAGCTAATTCTGGAAATGCCCCTTTGAATCGCCGAAGAACAAAACCACGTATGTCGTCCCCCTCAACGTTCTCTTCGATGCCCAGGAGTATCACATTGTTCCGTCGTTGACGGTTTTTGAAATCTTCCATTTTCCATAGTACGTCCGTCATTCTGGCTTCATTAGCCACAGTTTGCTGTCCCGTATCCTCGGCGCCGGCCTCGAGAGCCACAATTCGCTCCTCCAGTGCTGTAGTGCGTTCGGCTATTTCTGAGCAAGTTTTATTGACTTTGCGGGTGGCACCTTGGAGTTTCTTCGTCGCCATATGAGCCCTCTTATGTTCTTGACGAGCTTCTGCTTGCATCTGCTTGCATCTGCTTTAGTGTTGAATAAATTAGTCCCATGGATGGAAGGGTTTCTGTATTCGTTTTGGATTCTGCAAACAGTTTTGAGGCATCGAGCTGTACTCCATTCTCATCCTGTCCCATCAGTCTCCATCCCAAAGTGAGTGGTAGAATAATCCCACTTCAGCTGACTCGCCTGGCTGTGATCAGAATCAGAGCCCTTGCCTTTCCCTCTGGTACTTCTCCTCTTCATACGATTGGGAGCGCGCCTCTGTGTGTCGAGCCTTGAGGGAGGGGTGCCGCTGTCTTCTCCTGAGATTCCTGCTTCTGTACCATCATTTTGACCAGTATTGCTAATTTCCGACTCGTCAGTAAGTGAATAAAATGTATCCCCCTCTGGAGTCCCTGTAGTTTTACCAGGTGTGTGGAAAAAACCAGTGGCTCTTGGGGGTTCTGAATATCCTGCTCTCCTTGCAGTGCGATATTAACTTGTGTCCCCCGCCTTGCTTCTTCTCCCATCTCAGCCCCATTGCCCAGCCCAGGGAACAAACTATTCATATTATTCGATTTAGTCATTTTAGTCATTTTAATGTCAGCATTATCCTCTTGAAATATCTCCGGGGACAGCCTACCTTTGTTCGCCTCTATTTCCACAGCTTGCCCTTCAGCTTGCCCTTCAGCACTCTCAAGATCCTTGGTTACTTTGACAGCCTTGGCGCTGCTTCTGTCCTTGTTCATCGTTTTTTTTTTTTTAATTTCCGCCGGGTCCGCGAACATCCCAGGCACAGTAGGTTGTTTGGGCCTGGTTGCCATTTCGATGGGACGCTGCTCGCCACTGTGCGTCCTGCCGCTGATCTCCTCCTCCTCGCGGTGGGCCGAGTGATTAGCGTCCCCGTACTTCCTCTCTGTAAGAGTGAGAGTTTTCCGGGCAGGGGGCATCCCCTTCGCTCCTCCAGCCGATCCGGCTTCCCTCAGTGGTGGTTTCTGTTTGGGGGGCATTTCGATGGATCCCAGGGCCGTCCCGACTTTCCGGACTGGCGCCAGCAGCAACAGAGTGCCCCGGGTCCACAGGCATGCTTTACTTTTAGTTCTTGCAATGCCGAGGAGAAATTCTTTCACTCCGCGTGGTAACAGTGCTCCGATCCGCTGTTTCAGCCGTATCCGGTATTTTATCCGGGGTTTTATCTCTCTTGATGCATTTTGTTTATTACGGGTTCAGTTCGTGAACATCTTCCCAATGGCGAGGTGAGCGACTTCTGCAGCAGTCACACAGCCGCCATCTTGCCTTTCTATCAGCTGTGATGCGTCTTCAATTGATGAGATGCTCTGCTCCGCCGCTGTTAGACGCTCGCCCTGCTTGTCCAGCTTGGCAGCCATGTTGCCCATTGTAAGCGACAAGGTTTCGATCTTGCCGTCTATGGCCTGGAGGCTTTGTTGCATGGCCTGCAAAGTGGCCTCCAGCGTGGAAGTATGTGGTTGCCCCGCTTCCAGTTCGGTATCTGAGTGGGCGCCCACTGGCCTGGACGAAACCGCGATTCGAATGAGAGCTTAGACTGTTGCTTGTCTGCTTTTCCCATCTCTTCTCTGTATATAAGGGTTAAAATGTAAATCCAATTGCCCACACTAGTTTCCGGGTGGGTAGGCCTCTCTCTCACCGTCCCCACCTACAGCGCTCTCACTCGGTTGTTTCACAGTAGTGGTGCCGGTTTTAAAACTGTGGTCGCACGGAGTCGTCCCTCTGCCCCCGACACACATTGCAGGCTGATAATATCCACAGTCAAACAGCTGGTAGTTCACTTGTGCCCCAACCGGGCCCTCTCGTGTTCAAATCCTTCATGTGTCTTGGGGCAGCTCTTGGAATACCGAGCGCTCCAGGCAGCACAGATTATTGCTAACATGCCCCCTCTATCTTGATTTGCTGTGTCCACGCCACCTTATTCACAGGGTGTGGGGGGGGCACTCCCAGCTCGCACATCCACTGCTGCGCTATGTACTGTACCAGCGGTTCGCCCCCAACCTCCTTCCCCGCGGTACCTTCATTACGAGGCTAGTAGGCTCCGCACACCTCCCGGGCCGGTCCCAGCCGGCGTGTCTTTTCCGCCCGATTGCGCTGTTCTCGCTCCACTCGACGCCTGAGGGGTAGCCTCCGTGTCTCCTCCTGCGCGCTGGTGTGCCGGGGGTTTCTTGTTTGTGCACCACTCCTCACGCCTCTCCGCCTCTCAGCTTCTACGCCGATCCTGTGCTGCCATCTTGCCGACACATAGGCCGCATTTCCATGCGTCCCGATCTGCAAAAAGTTGTGTGCGGGGAGATACCCTACAGCTGCCTTGCAGGGGGGATCCTCCTATATTCCCCAGTTGATCGCCATTCTTTTTTACTTCTGATGTCCTCCCGATCCGCTTATTATTTCCGGATCATGCTACCCGGCCGGCAGAGCTGCACTACAGTGCGGCCATCTTGCCGTGGGCTCGCTGGCGCCCCCCGACCTCCGAGTACCTTAAACAGTCATTTGGAGCTGTTATTTTTTTTCCTGTTTTCCCATGACTGTGCTTTTTTACCAGATGTGATTGCTGTCACTGAAAGACATCTGTCAAAGATCTACAAGGGCTCTTTGTAGTGTGCTATCGGAAACCCTTTCAGAGGGCCACTGGGCAAGCAAGGGATACTAGGTCCACTGTGGGGGGTTGAGGGCTTTTACTCCTGATGCCCTGGGTCCTGAGCAACAGGCCAAGTATTACTCCTTCAACACTTTTCTCTCAGTGGTAGCGTGGGTCGAGCAGTCCAAGCCTTCTCGGGTGGGGGGTGAAGGGGGGCATTGATGGAAGGTGTACACACACTCATAACTCAAAAACACGCTCAGCAACCCCAGTAAGTTAATGTCCAGCCAGATGCGTGCTTTCATGAAAAAAGTAGTGTTTATATAGAAACACAAAGTGAAATATGGCACATAAATAAATAATACCCACAATCTTTGTATGCCTAATTCGCTAGCATTTTACAGGTACGTTCGGGAGTCCCACTTCCCTGTCTAAGGAAAGTGGTTATTTTCCACTCATGTGAGGCCACATTCAGCTTATGCCACTAGCAACTACAAGTCTTAGAATTTTCACAATGACTTATTAAAAGTCAAAGTGTCTCAGCTTTTTTAGACTGGACAAGTTCCCCAGAGCCTCGGTGACGCACTTCCCTGCTCTAGTTGGAGCTGCTGTTTGGCAGGCCAAGGCGCAATAGCAAGCTGGCGATGAGCAGAAGTGTGGATGCTGTGGGCGAGGCTTCAGGTGTCCACGGCGCTCTTCCGGTCATATGTTAAGTCTTCTTGAGTCTGGCGGCAGGTCTCAGGTGCCTTTGGGTTCAGGTGATTGAATCGATTCTCTGCTTCCACAGGTCGCAACCTGCTGTCTGGCATTGCTACACACTGCTGCAGTGTAATGTCTCTCTCCCTTCACCACTGCCCCCTTCTGGCATACAAGGATGACGAACAGCACACATATGGCGATGGTAACTCCGGGGTCAGAACACTGCACAGGTGAAGGCCCGCTCTTGTCACAGCGATGCACCA
This sequence comes from Calotriton arnoldi, assembly GCA_963921515.1. Classification (NCBI taxonomy): domain Eukaryota; kingdom Metazoa; phylum Chordata; class Amphibia; order Caudata; family Salamandridae; genus Calotriton; species Calotriton arnoldi. The sequence goes on from CAWUFW010008121.1 coordinate 789,652, forward strand.
GGGAGACAGCAGTTAATCTTCACAGCAGCCCCCTCCTGACATACGGGGGTTACAGACAGCAGCACTGGACAGACGCCCATCGGTGCAATGGTACTCAATCTTCACCAGGGCCCCTACCTGGCAAACAGGACTCGTTAACGACAGCACTCAGGCAGTTAGCTCGATCAGTGTAATTATGTCGCCTCACCCAGTGGGGCGATTAGGAGACCTTAGTCCCTAGTCCTGGTCACAAAACTTAGAAGTCAGGCTGAACTTCCCCACTTTAATGTATAGCTCCTGTTTGAGACTTTTGGTAAGCTCAAGCTCCCCTTTTTATAATCTATTTCAAGACACAGATGTGATTTAGTGTCTTAGTCTTTGACGTTCGTGTGGTGGTTACCTCCTTTGAAGTGGCCACTCATCTCTCCTGTCCTTTGTCTGGGAAGCAGTCTGTCACAGCTGGAACGACTTCAAACTAGATATCCCCATACACAGGCCATGGGGGTGACTAGTGGATCACACCTGGATGCCAGTATCACTGCCTATTAACGGTTACCAAGGTCCTCAACCCTATTCTTTATTATTTCCTTTTCAGCCCCTTCTCCTTCCTGTGATGTGGCCAGGTCCGACTGACCAGTGACCATTTTCAGAATCAAAGAAACCTTTTTAAGTGCTCAAGAATGCCTTGCTCTCCCTTCCTCCAGTGTGGGTGTGTCCCATCCAGCTCTTAGGAATGCTGGCAATCCACAAATCTGTCTGGGATGGCTCCTTCACCTCCATATATCTTCCAAACATCTGGACGTCATATATGGAACCCACAGACCTTAATGCACTGTATCACACACAAGCACACATACATTACAGCATGCTCATGCAATCACATGTGTGCTGCACAGTGCTACATACTAACATGATGTAGGTCAGTGGTAAGTTAGGTACACAGCAGTGGAACTTTACATGAGTGGGCTAATAGGCCTCCCCCCAGTGACCCAGTTAAAAAGACAGTTTACTCTTCTAATCACTATTATAGAAATGTTATGCTGCCACCACCGTGCTTGAGCTATTTATCTCTGGGTAAGAGCACTAACCCTTTACCACTATCAGGATAATACTTTGAGCGCCACTCCCTATCTAATAAGTTCACAATCTGCGAAACAGGCCTAGATCATGGCGCACATGCATGATCTGTGTTAGCCCATGACAAATAATAGGTACCAAAGATACAGTATCTTGGCAACTTCGGGACTAAGGACAAGGAAGCACGGCCATTACAATCTAGTTATCTATTTTTAAGAGTTCACAAGAAATGCTCTGAACCCGGGACCTTTGTGGGACCGTGGTCTTGCAGTCACACTCACTCCAAAGAACCACCCGTGGCCGATTCCTCACGCTGGTCCACCGCCGATGTTCTTAAAAAGGATCCCTCTCGGAAACTTTCCCAGAGTAAATGAAAAGTGGATATTGTCCGTCTTGATTAATTAAGGTAAACACCCAAATAGGGGTGAAGACCAGATAACTAGGGACCAACACCCTGACGAATGCCAGAGCGACCCAGTTGGGCGCATATAATTGGCAGAAACATGTTGGTATCTGCAGCAGGGATATAGGGGCTTTTACCTCCCCTGAATATCCCAACTTTCTAGTTTTAATCCTACCAAGGGGCTACAGGAATAAAGAGAGACGATGGTTGCCCTTTAGATAGTTTTAACTGTATGTGTCTGCACCTTTTGGTCCCTTCTTAAGGGAATATTCTTTCCTTTTTTAGTCATTGTGGTTTTTGTCCCTTTACTTCTTGCTGTACCCTCACCACTAGTCTTCCTACATACAAAAATTTTTGCTCTCCATCCAGTGTGTTGGTCTGCACCTGGATGTCAGATGCGGCCCTATGATGAAGCATGACACTGCAAAGTGTGTGAGGGCAGTATTAAGACATCTTTTGTCTTTCCCTTTTTTGTTGTCCTCGTGTAATCTATTTGTAGTAGTTACATTTAGGAGGTCTTGTGAAGTTCAGTACCTCCGTTTTTTGCTTTCGGGCCAAGTAGCTTTGTCTATTTTAGTACTTCTCTGTTTAGTGAGATTTCAGTGACGGTAGGGGAGTCAGAGAAGGCTTATTCCCTTGTCTCTTCTTTGTGAGATTTAGGGAAAAAACAACAACATCAGTCACATGGGATACGACAACACCATTTCAACATGGAAAAAAGCACAAATTCAGTTCATGTTAGCTCAAGTTCGATTCCTAATACATTTGAAGCTAAGAAAAAGTGAAAAAACAGCTCCCACACCACTTTCATCTGTGTAAGATTTTATAGCAGCCAAGCTACAGGTGGGCTTCTCTGAGAGGTTTGTCGTGTTGTGCCCATAAGTTCTGAACAGTCTTCATCCATGTACTCTCTCTGTAGGCAGAGTCATGTGGCCCATATAATGTGACTTAGTAGTCAAGGTACTACACTTGGGCACAGTGTGCACAGTAACCAAATAATATATAGCAAATATATACTGTTCTCATCAAAATAATAAATGCTTTTACATATCTCTTATCTCATTTAATATTTCATAATTGAATTGAGCATTCCATATGTTGACATTCACAAACATGTATTCAACTGGCTGTGAACAAATTTCAAAATGTACTACAGTAAAGAACAAAATTATAAAACAATATTTATCTTCATGCCCATTGCATTTCGGGACCTAGTCCCTTCTTCAGGGGCTAATCTGTAAAAGAACAAGATAACAGGTACAGGGGTTGGCATCAATCATAGAGTATATCCATTGTCACACACAAATGAAAAAATAGCTATAGTGTGTTATGCCTACCTCCAGTGTGGTAATAATCACCCTTCACTTGTGACCACATTCACTCCACCCCAACAAACAATGTGTGAAATAAATCGTGAACTTAAAAAAGTGCCCAGCACCTCAGCCAATTAGATGTTTAAACCGTAGGGAAATTAAGTGCATTACGTGACTAACTTCACTGTTTAAACGACGACAAAAGAAACAACGAAATCGTGCAAGAATAATCTGTATAACAAAACTGATAAACTCCCATTTGTGCTTATCCATCATCTACTTACTCAAAATCCAATGTCGGTCCAGCCCTTCATTGGGTGGTAATATCTCCAGATACAGCACAGAGACCTTCTAATCACAACCGCTTTTCCAATGAACTCTATTAAATACTTAGAGGATATTCTGTGAAAGTTTTAGAGGAGCTCACATCATAAGTTTCAGCGGTGGACTGAAACAATTTATTGATGAAACAATTTAAATTCTAAGGAAACCGATACTTTTTTGTGTTTAGATATTCCACAGCTCAGCAGCCATCCAAAGAATCATAAATACAAGATGGAAACTTTTACAAAATGAATCAGATTTCAAAGATATTTTCAAGTCGAAACACCTACACGCATACAAAAGATCAAAGAATTTAGAAGAATATTTGGCATCATCGGAGTACAAAGGTACAGTGTCCCCAGAAGGCACAAAGCGATGTCTGAACTGTATACATTGCAACAATGTGATCATGGGTCCTAACATCCCTCATCCCAGAACGGGAGAAGTCATAACATTGTTACTCACGACTGATTGCAATTAAAATAATCTGATTTACAGCATTAAATGCCCTTGTGGCTTAATGTACATAGGCAAAACGGAGCGAAAAAATGAAAACGCGGACACCGAACATAAAAGCACGATTTTCTGTCAAAACAAAACTTCAAGTTGGGCGGCACATTGACTTGAAGCCAGCATACGATCTCCCTATTACGTTTTCAAGTGATTGAGGTGTTAGGAAAATCGCCAGGAAAAGATACCACAAGATCTTTATTACAAAGAGAAATACATTGGATAAAAAGGTTAGATACAATATACCCTAAAAGTTCTTAATGACAAGTTGGACATTAGTTGTTTTTATAATACATCAGTTTAAGTATTGGTAACACTTCAGATGGTCTCAACACACTTCTTTAAACCACATTTTTGTGTATTGCTTTATATTATTTCATGATCAGAAGGTTAACATGAAATTATTACATTGATTTAAGTTTGACTACCATGGTATCACATTTACACTCAGAAGAAAAACAGTATGAAATGGTGTGTAAGAAGTTCTGAGTGTTCATATCAGCGGTGGCTAACGTTGATTTTGGGTACTTAAGACCATAGGACCGTATGGTTCTGTCCTCAATCGAGTTGATCTGAGAGTACAGGGCATTTTGAATGACTGTATCCTTTTCATAGACAATTGTGTTACGGGCAAGTCCATGTTAGTGCTTGCTTCGTGTGAGCAGACAGAAATAATTGTTTACCGTCTAGAATCTATGCCAAATTAAATCACCGTATACTATTCAAAGATGGCGTGCACTGACCAGGTAGAGGTAGCATGGCGTGGATATGTCCAGGTATTGGTAAAAAAAATATGTCTAAACATATTTTTGGATTTTCAGTATTTTTTTTCACCAACATCGGTAACCCTGTAGTAGAAAATATCACTGTCCATAAATGAAACTCAGTTGAATGGGCAGTCGCAGGAACTCTATTTAACACCAGTGATATTGTTACAGCCAAAAGCAATGGTATTCTTGGCATAATCCAGCTAAATCGTTTTGCTGGCACATTGACTTTTCCCCTTCTGTTTTCCCGCAGTGATGTTTGCTGTTTTTAACCAGTTGTAAATTCACCACCTGTTCCTAAATGAGGCCTCTGGCCACCTACAGAATTGTGTAGGTATCTCTTGATGAAAGCCATCTTCTCAGATTATTGTACTTTAACTTTGTACTTGCACCACCTTTAAAATGACTACATGCTTGCTATTACTCGTGGTTACTTAGGGGCTGGATTACAGATCGGGTGGAGTGGAATTACCCTGTGGAATTCCAGTCCGCCTGATCACAGGAAGGCCAATGTTTGTGCATCCAGTTTTTCTGGCTGTGGGAACACTGGTCCTCAGTTACTGGTTAGAAAAAACGGGCGCTAAAATCAACAGAGGCTTTGACTGCAATAGCAGTCAGGTTTCATTTGTTGTCCTCACCAAGATTATTTTTGTTACCAATAGGGAAGCATGTAACTGCTAGGAAACCTTTTTCCCCTTCCTCGCCAGCCACTCACATTTACACCCTCCTCATGGCGAGTGTTAAATATGAACGATAATCCTCCCAGAAACTGGCAAGTATATCTAGGTCTGCAAGTTATCCCCCATTATAGGGAGATTTACCCTTTAATCCCGCCCCCCTGATATACCTCTGTAAAAAAAATTGTTGTCCAGAGATTTTCATTTCTGATTTGTGTTTTTGGTTCATTGGGGATGTAATTTAGCTTGGGTAGACATTGCTGATCTGGGCCAAATTTTTCTGGATGACATTTTTTAAAATGGCTGCTGTGTTGCAGTGGTGATGTAATATTTCAGGAACCATGAGACCTATATACTTCATTTTGGTGTCACAACATATGTTTTGGGGGTCAAGTAGTCTTAGAGACAGAAAATAACTTCTCATAGCAACCCTTCTGCCATTTTCAAAAATGGCGACTATCATAGTGGAAGAAGAGACATATATAGAAATGAAACAAATAATTTTGTTTTTTAATTCTTTTATGTATACAGGAAACCATGTTGATCTGAATATGAAAACAAAATTAATGTTTATCACTCCTGTTTTAGACACATTTTTATAGTTCACCCTATTTGTTTCAGCAATCGCTCGTGGTACATTTGCAGAATGTTGAACATTTGAGAAGAGCAAATTTACAGGGACATCTTTTTGTAGCACAGGCTTTGCATGTACATGTATGTGTAAGTTCTGTGGGTAGAGACTTTAGAAATTTCGTAGGTTTTAGCACCCCACCAAAAACTTACTAACCAAATTCACCCTGATAATTCTCTACTTATGCATGATCCAAAACGTTTACACATCTTCTGATCAAGTTGATTGCAATTTTAATGTGTCCACACACAGAAAATGGCGTCGGTGGAAGGTCACTTAGCAGGACCGATCTCTTGAACTCACTGTACCAAAGATTGTCAAATGTGTGACATTCAGAACACGTTTTCCACACGCACAAGGTATTTTTCTACGTCTTTAAAGTCACATTCTTCTTTTGTCTCAGCAAATCTTTTTAGAAACTTCACAGGTTCAGCAGTTAAAGCTTCAAGCTTTGTTCCAATTTTGCTCATAGTGTCAACACCTGTAATAATATGTGTCTTGATAAGAACATTGGGTATCTCTGGATCAAGTTGTACAGAATATGAAGCAGGATTAAGTGTCTTTTCTCGCCTGTTCCATAATGTTTCCATATCTCTGACAATCCTTGACTTATGAAAATTGCAACAAATCTAAGTAGCACAATAATACCATCTGTGTTATTTGACAGTACAATGACTTGATTGTAACCATTTCGAACAGCCCACTCAACATGTGGCACAACATGAAGGTCAGCTTCCTCCAATTTGATAAGTTCTTGAACAATATGGCCCGTACCTGTTTTGAATAGATCTCTGCAGGCACCAACTCCCATGTCTCAGATAGTTTATGCAATCAAATTCCCGAAATACAGCAATCAATGACTCCACAGTCTTCATGTGCAGCTCCCAGTCACCTTCCCGATCAGCATGTACCAAGTTTTTCACTAGACTATCAAGTGTAAAACATTTCCTCAATACTTACAAAGTTCTGATTTTTCTTCACATTCTTTAACAAACGTGGTTTTCTGATTTTGAACTGAGTGTATTGAACATTGCCTGGGGTTGCATTATGTCTTTTGAATGAAGTGCACCCTGTGTCTTGTTCACTTCTGGATAAGATATGCAAAACCTAATTTGTCATTCTTCTTCCAGAAAGCATTTCAATGCAAAGTTTTTATAACCTCAGATATGATGAGCATACCTTGTAACGAACTAACATAATGAGGCCCGCTCAATAATGACTGGACAGTTTTGTTTCCAAAGATTTCAGCCTCAATAAGTGCATCATCTATGCCACTTCCAATGAGATAACTTCCTGCACGTCGCAACACAATTTTTGTCATTTAGAAAATGCCCATCATTGGATAAAGATCATCAAATTCAACTGGATTGCTCATAAAAATGTCAGCTACAATACGGAAAACAAATTCATCGCAGAAAATTGGCAGGATAAGCTGGTCTTCAAGCTGAGCATGCACATGTTGGACATTTTTTAGAGCTGTGTATACTGTTGCGTAGTTTGTGGCTGGAGATGGTATTACTGGTAAAAACCTCAACCTTCTTCAGTGGGGCGTTATTCTTGGAGATCAGAGCATGAATTTCAGCCCACTGAGGAACTGGCTTTTCTTCATCCTTCAGTCCGCATTGAATAAGCGACATGATAAATTCAGTTAAATCAGCTTTGTGGACTGCAGCATCAGGTAGAAGATCCATGTCCTCAGCCACTTTGAAACTTTCTGGTAGGCTGGGAAATGATGGCTTGTAGTGATTTTGCACACGTTGGCAAGGCAGTTGGGTTATACGCTTGCAGCTTCATTTGTTTATGCCTACAGCTGACACAGCTTGTTTTCCAGCAGCTACTTCATTGGTACAGTCTTGAAAAAGCACCATGGCAGTATCATGTGTGCTGGATGTTCCAAACAAAGAAGAGCTGGCTTCAAAATTAAAATCATCAAGAGCAGCAATTGTAAATTCTTGCCTGGTAAAGTGACTTGGAAGTGTAGTGCTGTCAGATTCACAAGATTTTACAGCATGAGCTGCTAACAAGTTCCTGCTCCGCACTATGTCATTATAACTTGTTGATACACCTATCCTATTCATTGAAGTGATTAGCTCTCTACTTTTGCACTTGTCATAGATTGTGTGGGCAGTCATCATGTGTAGCTGAGTTTTTTTCTTTTTTTCTTTTACATCGGCACCTCAGCTGAGGTCCCAGATTCCTGTCAAGGAACACCGTCTGGTCCCGGGTCACGCAGATGCCCAGGTATTTAAAACCTTCCAGCACCACCGGGACTGCGCACTGCCTCTGGATCCTAGGAGGGGGGCCCGACAGGGGAAACACCACTGACTTGGACCAATTAGTAGCATAGCCAGAGTAGCTACCGAAGAGTTCGAAAATGTGAAGCACGCGTGCCATGGAGTGATACGGCCGCGCAAGATACAGAACGACGTCGTCAGCGTAGAGCGAAATTCTCTCTTCCCATCCACCCGGTGCAGGTATGCCCCATATCATCGGGTCTCGACGGACCCAGAATGCTAACGGCTCCACTGCGAGGGCAAACAGGAGCGGGGACAAGGGGCATCCCTGCCGAGTGCCCCTTTGCAACCGGAAGGATCGAGAGATCGCCTCATTGACACGCACCCGAGCCGTCGGCCCCTCGTATAGCAATCTTACCCAGCTGCAGAAGCTAGGGCCAAAGCCAAGCCTGCGGAGGACCGCGAATAGGTACGGCCACTCTATGCTATCAAAGGCCATTGTCGCGTCTAGCGCCATCAACGCCGTTTGCTGAGCCTCAGGGTTATTGGTCATATGGAGAACGCCATAAAGCCTTCGAAGATTGTGTCGGGTGCTTCTGCGGGGCATGAATCCCGATTGGTCTACATGGACCAATTGAGTGATGACCGATATAAGCCTATCCGCCAAGGCCTTTGCCAGCACCTTGGCCTCCATATTGATGAGGGAGATGGGGCGGTAGGAACTGCACCGATCCGGCGCCTTACCCACCTTGTGGATGACAACGATCATGACCGCCCTCTGATCTGACGGAAGTTGCCCCTGTTCACGCGCTTCAAGCAGCATGTTTCGGAGCGGAGGTATGATGACCGAAGCCTGCCCCTTATAGATCTCAACCGGGAGCCCATTTGGGCCAGGCGCCTTCCCCGGCTTTAGGGCGCTAAGTGCGCTACCCAGTTCCTCCTCCGTGAAGTCAGCCTCGAGCACAGCGCGTGCCTCCTCCAACAGCACTGGCAGCGCAAAGTCCCGCAAGAAGTCCTCACAGTCACTCTCTGATCTGGTGCTCACCGACGCGTAGACACCCTCGAAATATTGAGCGAAGGCTTCTGCTATGCCGCTGCTTGTGATGCGCAGCGCCCCGGTCGCATCGTGCACCCCCGTCACCCATGATCGTTCCCTGTTCCGACTTTCCAGCCAGGCCAGGAGCTTCAAGGACTTATCCCCAACGTCATACAGTCGGTGTTGGGTAGCCAGGCATATGCCCGCGCCTCCTTCTCCGCCAGGGCCCGCAGGTCACGCTGGCGCAACGCCAGCCGGTGTCGCAAATGAGTGCTACGGGACACTGCCCCATCCCCTTCCATCTGACTAATCTCCCGCTCCAGTGACGTAATCTGCATGGATTCTTCCTTCCTCTGGGCCCCAATTAGCGCCTGTCCCCTCAAAACCGTCTTGTAGGCCTCCCACAGTATGGTGCAAGAGGCCACCGATCCCGTATTTTCCTTAAAATAGAGCTGGGAGCCCTCTTGGAGCTTGTCTCGAGTCTTCGGGTCCCGCAGTCGCCAGACATCGATCCTAGGGAAAGCGGCCTTGTCCAGAGACGGGCCCTGCAGCGTGACACACAGGCGAGTGGTCCGAAATACCCCTTGCCATGTGGGTTGGGGCAAGAAAGTCGCCCATCCTGCCACGATGTGTAAGCAAGAGGTCCAGCCTGGAGAAGGAGCCATGACGCACAGAATAATATGTGTATTGTCGTGTTTGTGGGTTGTGGTCCCGCCATAAATCCACTAATCCCATGGCCACGACGAAGTCTGCCAACCCACGTTCCCCCTCCCCCGTGCGATCGCCAGACCGGTCCATCTCTGGATTCATGACCGCATTCATGTCGCCCCCTACCAGCAACGTGCCCGAAGGGAGGCCCATAAGGAGGAGCTGAGTCGTGGAAAAGTGGCCGCATGAAGGCTAGGTGGTATATAGCACGAGCACAGTACCAGCAGGCGCCCCTCCCACCTCCCCGCCGCTGCCACTAAGCAGCCGGCGTTATCTGCCCATGTGCCAGTGATAACCAGAGGGAGCACGCTACGCGTCAGGATCCCCACCCCTGTGGCCCTAGACGAGAAGCCGGAATGCGCCACCATCTTGTACCCAAAACGGTCCAGGGCCCTGCACCTGTTCCCGCGCAGGTGGGACTCCTGAATCAGGACAATGTCTGGGGAGTGTCTCTTAATGTGCTGCATGACCAGTGTTCGTTTAATCTTGTTCCCCAGGCCGTTTACGTTCCACGTCCAAATACGCACCTTGGCTAAGTCACCCATGTCAGCAGGCAGGGTATAGATTGACGAGGTTACTACACAAAACACCAAGGCAGAGTTGCCAAATTGCGAATGCACATCCTATCCACACCGTTTGTCGGAAAGTAATTCTCAATAACTTAGTAAATTTTAGTGCTCTCCAGGCATTGGGCCTCCCTCCGCCTCCAGAAGACCAAACTGGTTCTCCAAGGAGATAACAATCCCTTGTGAGATCCCCAAATATATTACGCATATGCCGAGGCACTTCTCAATTCAGTCCCAGTCTGTATGTAAGGCAGTGACCATCCTCATGAGAAAGAAGAAGTCAGAAAGATGTTCTTTGTTTCTTTAAATGTATCCTTTATTCTCTTGCCACAATCCACTCATACGCAACAGGCAGCTGACACGTGTTTCGTCCGAAAGGACTTTCTCAAGGCTAATAATGAGAATTTTCTTTCTCTTCTGTCTAAGCCAAATCGTAGCTCCAAATCGGAGAATTTCAAAAAATGAGCATATGGGTGCAGGTAATAGCAGACCTGTAATACCGAGTCGGTTCGTAATTCACCAGTTATCGTAGTTAGAGGTAGAGTCAGGCCTTGATAAGCCTCGCAAGATTGGCGGCTCTATCCCCGTCCTAGTCTCACGAGCGTTGAGACTAGGACGGGGATAGAGCCGCCAATCTTGCAGGCTTATCAAGGCCTGACTCTACCTCTAACTACGATAACTGGTGAATTACGAACCGACTCGGTATTACAGGTCTGCTATTACCTGCACCCATATGCTTTTTTTGAAATTCTCCGATTTGGAGCTACGATTTGGCTTAGACAGAAGAGAAAGAAAATTCTCATTATTAGCCTTGAAAAGTCCTTCCGGACGAAACACGTGTCGGCTGCCTGTTGCGTATGAGTGGATTGTGGCAAGAGAATAAAGGCTACATTTAAAGAAACAAAGAACATCTTTTGGACTTCTTCTTTCTCATGAGGATGGTCACTGCCTTACATACAGACTGGGACTGATTTGAGAAGTGCCTCGGCATATGCGTAATATATGGCTTGACGAGGTGTCACACCACCATCCAGGTTGTCCCCGTGTTGCCCGCCCGTGTCTCCTGATTCCTGTGAGCTTGAACAAAACTCCCATCCCCCCGTATCACAAAAGACAAACAACCCAACTCCCCACCTCCCTGCAGCCCTGCTAGATGAGTCCCTAACCTCCCACCACCCAAACGTGCAGAGTGCCTGTCGCCCATGAAAGTGAGAAAAAAACAGTTTATGGGGACCGTGAACTAGCCTCCAGCGTGAAGTACAATCCGACCTGCTAGCGGATCATTGCAAGCCCATGTATCCCGGAGCTGGGGTGTCCCCCCCCAGTTGACCACCAAGGCAGTCCATCGAAGTATGACAGGGAAGAGAGGTCCATTAGGCCAGACGTGACATGAGTCTGTCGAGCCGCCCCGCTCCCCTCTGCGAGCAGTGCCCAGTTGCAGTACAATACCTACAGACCCAGACAGTTGCCCCCCTTACCATCCCGCAGGGTTGAAACAATGTTCCTGATGTGAGGCATGTCTCTTAAGTCACTTATCTGGCCGCTGCTCTCGCTCTCGACCACCAGGCGACCGCTCTGCCTCTCCCTCAGTTCCACCACGGCCGCCAGCCGCCGCCGGCCTGTCGCTCCCACCTCTGCGTCGAACAGTGCGCCATCCCTCCATCCAGTCGCTGGCCTCGTCAGGCGAGTCAAAGAAGTACGTTTTCCCGTCGTCAATGATTTTGAGGGGGGCCGGAAAGAGCATCATGTATTTAATGTTCTGGGACCGAAGGGCCCTTTTGACGGCATCGAAGGACCGCCGCTGGACATGGAGCGTAAAGTCAGGAAAGAAACGGATAGTGGCATTCTCATGTCTCAGGTCGCCGTGCATTCGTGCAGCATGAAGAATGGCGTCTCTGTCCCGGAAGTTGAGAATGCGAGCTATTATCGTGCGCTAGGGCGCACCAGGACGAGGTTTGTGCTCTGTGCGCCTGCTCTATGGAGAAGAAGTTGGACAGGCGCTTAGGTTTCAGATGGTTGAGGATCAAGTCCTCCAGGAAGAGGTCAACGGACTGCCCCTCCATCCCCTCCAGCACTCCCACGACGCGGATGTTGTTGCGCCGGGCCCGTCCTTCCTGGTCTTCGAGCCGGGCAAACATGTCAGTCTGGCTCTTAGTGAGAACCGCCACCTGCTCCTCAAGCCTCTTGGTCCTGGACTGGAGGCCCCCAATGCCCGCCTCCGCCGTGGCCACTTTTTCGGACATTTTGCGCAGGTCGGCACGTAGGAGGTTTACCAATGGCCCTCATAATGTCTTTCAGGGAAGGTTCTGGGGTCTGGTCATCTGGTTCTCCCTGTGGGCCCCCACCATCGTCGCGACCCAGGGCCACCGTATATTTGCCGATATGATTGGCCTGCCCCGATCCCGGTGCCTTGGTGTGACCCATTGTCCGGCCTGCAACTCCCCCACAGGGGTCTTCCACCACCTCGAGTGCGGCTGTCGCCACTGCGCACCCAGGCGTTCACTGCGGCCTCTCACTGCAACTCCCCCTCTCGCAGCTCAACAGGGCCACCAGGCGCCAAGCACGGATGCCAGCGGGGGGATGGGCATCCACTAGGCCGCGATTTGGTGCTCCCTCACCACTCAGTCACCACAAGCCAATGTCTCAGCCACCACAAACGTTGCACGGGCAGGGGAGCCGGCGGGCACCACCTTCCAAACAGTCAGGCCACTACGGGGGAGGGGGGTCCACAATGTGGGGTCCCGGGTCAGCCGCCCGTCTCCGCTGCCTCACTTGACCACAGCCGCTGGATTGTGTTGTGCGCTCACCGGAGCTGGGCCCCAGGTATCCCCACGCCACGAGCCTGCCAAAGGTGCGCCTCGATGATTCTCCCGGACCTCTCCAGCAGGAGCACGCACAGCCACTGTCTGATGCCGCCTGCCCCGCGAGGGCGCTTCTCACTCCGTCTGCCGCGATCTGCGTGGCCCAATCGCCCTCCGGCGGTACAGGGGGGTCGCGGGCGCCTCCGATCAATATGCCAGCTATTAGACACCTGGTTGGGAATGAGGCCACCGGACCCTTTCGATCTGCGATCACCGCAGGGCTGCCATCTTGCGCTCGCCGGTCAGGACCACAGGCACCTCGTTCTCGTGCTGGGATGCTCGGCAGACGCTTCGGAGGGCACCGTCTGGACGCCACTGCTCCCGTGCACAATTGCACACACCGGGGGGCCCTCAGCACAATGGATTATGGCGGATGGTTCGGGCTTGAACGCTAGCGACTAGCGCAGCGTATTCAGATGGCGGCCATCTTCCGCGGCCGCTAGCCACGCCCCATGTGTAGTGGAGTTTTTTGTTTGCTGTGATGTAATTCATAAAACATGATTTTGAAAAGTCAGCACGTTTGCACAACATAAGAGTTCATGGGATTGTCTTCCACTTCTTTGCCTATATCTTTAAAGCCATCATCAGTGTTGACGGCTTCTGTTCCAAACTCATGAATTTCATTTGTAACAGTTTTGCTTTGCTGATATTAAACAGTGATGTAAAAAATGTTAAGACAACATCAGGCATTCTTGTTGACTCCCATGAATTGCAGAGTTCTGGGGCACCATAAAATTTGTCATTAAGTCCAAAATGTAAATCTTTCAGGACGTTTCTTAAAATGGTTCCTGCTGATTTTACTGCATCCTATGATCTTATTTTGTCAGCAAGAACTTCAGGAGTCAAATCAGCTGAGAACGACATAAGTGGCTTATTCCTTTTGTTAGACTGACAAAAAACGAATTCTGTCATTGTACATACTCACCAGAAAAATCTTAATTTCATTATTATGGATCAATATAGTTTCATTAATGTTCCCCATTATTTCTCTGATCTCGCTGAGTGTGAACCCGTAGCTAGCACCCAAGAGTGGCTTGAAAACTTCATTTGCTTTTTCAATGAGTGCAAACTCAACTGAATGCTGGCGGTCCCGTTGCTGCTGGTACCTCATTGTACATTCATATTTTCGAACGTATGCACTTATGCAGTTCAGGTGGACATTCAAATCCTCTGCAAATACATTCACCTTGCTGTGAAGATCTGCTACTCGGCTGAATACTTCATCTTGGAAGAAACTAGCTGCAGATAAAAACAACTTTGCCCTTCGAGACTCACAACTCTGTACTTTGTTCTTTCGTCAATCCCTTTGGCCTTTGTTCTGGCTAAAACACAGATAACACATTGAAGATCCTCAGCTTCTGATCAGTTGTTGGAGGTGGACGAGGGGTAGCCATTCAGGGCTCGAAAAATCCCAAAAATGTTACTTGACCTGCAGGTCTAGTGACTTAAATAATCTACTCCACCTAATTTTAATGGTTTTGACCCATAAACTGCTTTCAAATTATGTGATCCTGGGCAAGTATTTTAATTCACTGAGACACCATTTTCTTCTTTATCACATATGAGAGACCCTTCAAATACGCAAGTTCAGCACGTCTGTTGTACAGAACATGCTTTTGTTTGATTTAATAGACTAAACATTAGCTCCATATAGAATTCAAATCTAGCCACATATAAGATACACTTGACTGCAGACTTGCCTCTTCGTTCATTAAATGCATTGTCATCAGGGCTTGGCCAGGAATGTCTCTCACATCATGTTTAAAAACTATCACTTTTAATAAATACATAACTAAAGCATAATGTAGCAGCCCACTGTTATTTGCAATCAGCAGATTTTACATTGAAATAGCCACAGAATTTGTCACTGACATGTGGTTTTAAAACTATATAGTGTACAATGTTTGGAAATAAGGTTGGTGCAAATATTTGTCATTTGCACATCACCAAGTAAAGTTTTCTGATTTGTTTTCCTCCAATTTAAATCTTACAAAAAAAAGTTGTTTCATAATTTTGGATCTACTTGTACTATTCATTTACAAGCTGTTCAAATGTTGTTTTAGAGAAATAAACTGACATTTTACTGCATTTTGTTTCACAATTATTGTCAAATAGCTCACTTGACAAAAAGCATTAACTGTAAAAATAGAAAGAAAGGTAAACACCATTTTCCTGGAACACATGAGCAACAATTAGGAAAAAGACAAACTGACATTTGACCTCTGTCCTTGAGCAGTTGGCAAATTTATCAAGATAAAACAAGATTTAAAGGCGTTTTAATTGCTCATTCACTTTCTGAAGGAACAGAATACCTGTTTCTTCTAGTTTAAGTTTACTCGCCAGCAGGGTCGCGTAAGTGGTAAAAATAGCTCGACTTGCTAAAATTTAACTCGCAAATGCGAGAGGGTGACTGGATTTTTCGAGGTCTGCCATTGATCTTCTAAGTGAACGGACATTGGGTTTGGTTGTAGTCGCTTTCTCAGAAGACTCAGATTCTTGTTGTGGTTCACAGTTTTCTGGTATTTCTTGACAAATTGTTTCCAGGCTTTTTCCCATTGTATATCACTTGTAGCATTTGTTGTTACAATGATAAAATA
The DNA here is from genome assembly GCA_963921515.1 of Calotriton arnoldi. Classification (NCBI taxonomy): domain Eukaryota; kingdom Metazoa; phylum Chordata; class Amphibia; order Caudata; family Salamandridae; genus Calotriton; species Calotriton arnoldi. The sequence continues at coordinate 805,335 of CAWUFW010008121.1, forward strand.
TTTGATACTCTTCACCCATCAGTTTCAATCTTTTGTGAACTTCGTCTTGACATATTTCTGCAGCATCTCAAACTCTTTTCTGTCCAGCCGCAGTTGATGTTAACATTTCTTTCCGATTTTTAGGCATATGACACATTTTTCTTTGTTGAAGGAGTCCTCAGATTTTGTAGTTAGCAACACTGTCAGGAGGCAAAGATCCTCTGCTACCACCTACTTGGCTCATGTTTACATATTTTAATCAACGGAAAACCTGAAACAAAAACAATATTAAAATAAATTACCAATATGATGGCTAAAACACTCATTATATAGCCGTCATTTGGAAAATGGTGGAAGGGTTGCTCTGAAGGGTTATTTTTTGTCTCTATAAGACGACTTGACCCCCAAAACCTATGTTTTGACAGCAAAATGAGGTATAGAGGCCTTATGCTTCCTGAAATATCACATCATCACTGCAACACAACCGCCATTTTTAAAAATGTCCAGAAACATTTGGCCTGGATTAGCAATGTCTACTCAAGCTAAATTACTTCTCTAATGATACAAAAACACAAATCAAAAGTGAAAATCTCAGGACAACAATTTTTTAGGGCGGTACATAAAGGGGCCAGGACTACGCATGGGCACAGTATTGGCGGGGTGTTGCATGGTAACATTAATGTTGCGTGCAAAGTTTGCACCCTGCCAGTATAGTGCAACTTGTGCCAATAGTCTGTTTTTAAGCGATCTGCTACTAAATAGTGTGTGCCACATTCGCACTTACAGGAGGTAGCCCATTTCATTTTACAAGGCATTGAACGAACAGTCATTGGAAACCCACTTTCCCTACCTCCAGATAGAACACCTTCTTTCATAGAAGAATAAGCTCCTCCGAATCAATGCCTCTCTTAAGGGACCTTTTTCTGTCTGTTTTCTATAGTTTTATAAAAACAAATGTGTAAATATGACTAGAAAATTAAAAAACGGGTTTAAATATTATAAGACAATGTTCCTGATCAAATCTCTTTATATCTTCTCCTTCTTAAGAGAGGAAATGATTAAAAGAAACTGATATAAGCCTTCTGCCTCACATCAGGGGAAAAAAGCATCAATGATTAAAGGAAATAAAGGGAGTCCTACAATCCCAAAATGTAGTATTTTGACAGATGATGTGTTATCAATCATTTGACTTGTGCGAAGGATCTCTTAACACAGGGCTGTACCTTGTCTCTGTTTTGCACATATTATTTCCTTTAAAAGCATTATTTCTGTCATGTAAGGAATCTTATGGTTGCCACTGTATTTCAGAGATACTTTTGTGACATTTAGGTTTTAATTTCCTGTTTTCTGTAACAGCGGACAACGTTTTTGTGAAGAATATAGCTAGAATGTGAGTAATGTAGAGATTTAATCTGGGTTTCCCTCTGAAATTACACACTTCCTTCATTTTGTCTTTGCGTTGTTGGGGATATCACTTTAATAATCTAGAAGCTCATCTTAGTACCTATACTGGGTCTGGGATGGTGCTGTCCTCAAGAATAGATGAGGAAATCTGTTCATAAAGATAAGATTCAAAACGGCATTTCAAATAACGATCAATAAATAAGGACTCAGTTCGACATCAGTAAGTTAGAGGTGTATTAAAATATTAAAGTGCAATGCAAAAGGTAAAAATATAGTCAAATTCAATAGAAATTATTTGCTTTGAAGGCTGTTAGCATTTTAAATAGATGCAGCAATGGGCAGAATCTGAAAAATAGAATAAGTCAAAAATGTGCATCCAATCAACAATAAATTGGCCTGCATCCCTAGAAGCTCATGATAAAAGCCTGTCTCACCCCCCAAAATACAAATCCTTAGATAACAAATTTCACCATGGAAAGCAATAGAAATTGCACAGTCAACATCGGGTGAACAGATGTATAAACACATTGTCAAATCATAGTCCAGCATTATAAAACGTAATATCATACCATCATGCTAGCACTATCCCCCGAACTACTGAATATTAAGGTCCTTTGACCTAATGTCATTGTACATGTTTAGCACAAATGTAGTTAACATAGACGAGTTGTCTACAGTGAGAGAACAGGAAGAGCTTTGAAAAATGAGCTAAAGGCTTTCACCATTGTTTCTTTGAGAAACGAATATCATTACAAAACATCAGTGCACATCTGCTGCATGTGGTGTAAATGAGAAATGTAAACACACAATTAACATGGATGTTCTAAAAGACAGCGCAAACGGAGGAAAGGCGTATCCCTTCTTCCCTGCCAGTTGTAGAGAAAGGCATCCATAGCAGCTGCCTCTTGGTTCAGTCTCCAACTGAAATATTTGGGGGTCTCCTGGTCCAGAAGAGAAGCAAAAAGATCCACTGAGAACGGTCCTCCCATCCTGTCAAGGGAAAGAACATTGACTGATCCAGTTGCCAGAGGCTCGAGTCTTTGGGATGTGTGGTGTTCCAATCTGCCAACCAGTTGACCGAACCAGCAGGTATTTCACCATCACCGATACCTTGTTGGGGAGGCAGAACTGCCACAAAATCTCTTGCTGTGTTATTCAGGATCTTTGACCTGGTCCCTCCGAGGTGATTTATGTATCTCAACACCGATATACTTGCCCCTCCATCTGATTCAATTATCGTGCTTGGATCTGAGACGAATATTACTCTCCCATTACTGCCTCCCTGTGCGTGAGCTACCATCCAAGTTGCAGGTTGACCTCTTCCAATAGGGGAACCAATTCCAAGTTTGTAAGGCCCTTCCTGAGGTGGGCGGCCTTGAGACGTCGCAGGGCTTTGTAAGGCAGAGGCATGGAAAAAATGGCTTGGGTAAAAGGCAAAAGTAGGCCCAAATCCAGACTTTCTTCCGGAGAGAAGATTATGGCCTGAAGAGCTCCAGAGTTCCTGACAAATTTTGGAAGCTTTTTTGCTGGGTAGGCTCAAGGAGGCCTGAACCAAGTTAATCACAAAACCCAGAAATTATATCTTCTGGGATGGCATTGTCACTGATTTCTTGTAATTGATGACAAAACCAAGCTTCTCCAGCAAGGAATTTGCTGTGGCAAGGTATGATTCAAAGGTCTTTCGTGATTGATCCATAATGAGAGTGTCGTCAAAGTATACAATAAGTTGTATGCCCCTCATTCTGAGAAACTCCATCATCGGTTTGAGGACCTTTTTGGAACACTACCATGCTGATGAGACGCCGAAAGGAAGTGTGGCATATTTAAAGACCTGATGCCTCCCGAAAAACTGGGGGAACCTGTGATGGGGTCCGAAGATCGGGATGGAGAGGTAGGCATCTTTGAGGTAGAGATGCACCAACCAGTCCCCTGGACAGAGAATTTCCTGCAGCAGATGGATGCCCTCCATCTTGAAATGGCGATAGACCAGCCATTTGTTGAAGTCCTGAAGATTTATGACTGGGCAGAAGTCCTTTTCTTTCTTGTCCACAATGAAGATGTTGCTGATGAATCCTTGGGCGTGAATGAAGGATTTTATGCTGGCCCACTTGGATTTTGAGTAGGCCACCTCCTTGTCTATGAGGCAGACATGATCTTCTGAAAATACCAACGGACGAGAAGCAGAGTGTTGAAAGGGGGAACCATAGAACTCTATGTGAATCCCCCTGACGGTTTGGAGTACCCCAGCGTCTGCAGTTAACTGACATCAGTTATGGAAAAAAAGGACAGTCTGGCCCCTCCTGTGATTTGATGCTGGGGAATCATACTTACCAGCATAGGGTTTGGCATTGGAAGCTTCTCTAAACATTCCTCTGGAATTCCTCGCTTGTCCTCCATGCAAAGAAAAGAACCCTCTGAATTTGGCTGGATCCTGCCAGTATCCTCGTTGGGAGAATTGGCCCCACTTGGGAGCATTGCCAAGGGCTTGGCCAACTGAGCGCCCCATCCTCTGCTGACCCCAGAGAAAACCTTAGGTGCAAACACCTTTTTTATTAAAGTCTGGGCTTTGTACAAAGAAGAAAATGTTGAAACAAACTTCCACAATTCCTTCATAAAAGTATCACCAAAAAGATCACATGGGGCTAGAGGACCTGCTAAGGGCCTGTTTTGGTAGTGGCACGGTCCTCCAACTTGGGGTCTAACTTGATGAGGAGTTATCTCTCTCTCTCTCCCTCTCTGTAGGTAATGCACAATTTGCACTGCCCAAGAAAATGATAGCCCGCTGGGCCCAGCTCGAAAGAGTGTTAGGCGAGGTCAGATACCCTGATAATTTGGCCTCCTTGGCGATATCTAGGATCTTGGTTAGGGGGCCCACAAGTTCCAAGAGTTTGTCCCGGCAGGACTCCCAAAAGCGATTAATGCCTCTTTTTGGGTATTTTAAGTAGTTGGCCTAAAAGGTCGCCATTTTGTCATCAATTTCAGGGGGGGGGGGGGTGAGGGACACTTCCCCTCTAAGGAGGGTCGTTTCTCAAAGTCTGTTGCGGGCTTGTTTATTCAACGGTTTGCGAAGGCTGGCTGCCACATAGGCTTCTACTTTGTCTGCTGGGACCCATTCTGAAGAACATGGATCATATATGTCATCCGGGTCAAGCATGACAGCTATAAGGGGGTCCCCACTGGGGATAGGAAGCTTCATAGAAACCGATGTGTCGTCCCCTTCATACATTTTGGGGTCTTGAAAGGGCCGAATTACAGTGGTGGCTCGCACAGGTAACGCTGTGAGGCGGGGCGGGGCTGGGTGGGGGGTATTGGAGTGAGACATACGATGGGATAGTTGAGAGTAAATAAATAAATAAACAAAAGCACTTACTTTGCACTCGCAGCATCGCCGAGTCGGCGACATGAGCAGTACCAAAGCGTGTCCCACGGGGTAGAGCCCTCTAGCGGTTGGAGGACCGCAGCTCTGAGGCACGGCCCCCACCAACCTCATGATCACAAGGAGACGGGAACACCTCTCCAAGATTGCCCAGCAGCAAAGGAAGGCTCGATCAGGTGCTTTGCACAGGCAATACAGAGTTCACAGAATTCATAAAAACATCTAGGGACCTAACAAATGTTCATTCGCAATATTCACAAAAGCGTGACTGAAGTAATGAGGGATAGTTTGATGCTGCTGGAGCAGCGAAAAAAGAGGAAGGACAAGGAACTCCATCACCGACTGATAGGGTCACCGGCTGTTTATTGATGACCGATTTCCTGAGAACTCTGGGAAATGTAGTTGTTAGAGTGTTTTTTCAAACTGCTGGAGAAAATGAAGCAAGAAAGAAATGCATAATCCTCACCTCCGGTCCTGACATAGAATTGTGCTGTAGAATGTGTTTGTTTTCTTATTCAAATTTTAGCGCGTTTATTTATGTTTTAATATTTTATTTATATTATTACAATTTATTGTTCGTATAAGGAGAGAGGATGTGCTATATCTTTAAGCTTTGCTGAATTTTCCAAGCTTAAGAATGTGGACCTCCAAAGTTCTGTTTCTATGTAGAGTCTCAGGTGTGGACAATCCGATAACGGTCAGTTGTTCCCTGGCTGGTGAGCGAGCACCAAGCTTGGGTTGTAATCTCTTTAAAGTCATTTGTAGACTTTTCCTGCTGTGCTTGCTTCTTCACAAAAGTTCTACTATGTTGAGAAATTTAAATAAAGGCTTCAAACAAAATGAAATAGATGTGACAGACTTATTTGTCAACAATCAGTTAATACCCTCTCTAATCATTAAGGAAATGCTAAGACACAGCTGAGGCAAAACTGCTCTTTGACTTCTGTGAAAATATTTTCTTAATTACACACCGTTTAATATGTTTCAGTAATAATCATTGTGGTTTCTTGACCTCCTATGCGCATGTGTTTGTCTGCTGCTTTTTCATTTTTCCCCAGGAGCTGCTGGCAAAGGTGTGCTTTTTTAGTATTATAGGCTTCCACAACCCAGCCATGCCCCCATGGCTCCATTCTAGTTGCACCCTCCTGGGTGGCTGATTTGAACATTTTCACTAGGGATGGTCTTGGTTTGTAGACCAACCCTGGGATTGGCCACAATTTGAAACTAAAACTGAATCAAACTATGGTACAGCTAATGTCTGTAGGCTATGGTAGAGGTGACACAAGCGCAGACTTTGCAGGACTTCTGAATCGTTCATGAGGGTTGCACTTGCTGAGCAATTTGGGCCCCTTGATTCAGTAATTCATAAAGTTAGTCAATGAATACACTTTAACAGTAATGTCAGGATCTTGTGGTATGGTCTGGTGGCTCAGTGGACTAATGCGTCCACTGCAGGGGCCTATCTTCGACCTCATGGTCACAGGTTCAAATCCCGGCAGGTCCACTCAGCCTTTCATCCATCTGAGGTCGATAAAATGAGTACCGTTGAGTTGGGTAACAATAAACCTCTGTTATTCAGCGCCAAGATGCCTCCGGGTGAACGTGCGCTTTACTAATACATATGTTTTGTTATGTATTGGGTTAAATGTACCAGTATACTAAGTAGCACACCCCGCAATATTAAAATTGTAAGTAACATCACGTAATTTACCACTGTGTTAATAAGTCTCATATTGTATCTGAAAGAGACAATTAGTTATGGATTTCTCACCTTAGGATTACCCCCAGGCGTCAGACTGGATCCGGAGAATTTTTCCTCCGCAGTACCTCTGCGCGTCAATAGGTGGCGTCGGTCGACTCCGTGTTCGTCGTCGGTGTCGCCGGAATGACGTCCCGGTATCTACTTAGACGCCGCCCTCGCGTAATGACGTCAGTTCTTTCTTTTTCCGTGCCAGCCAGGGCAGATCCGGAGGGAGCGGTACCTCGAGTCACTTTTTGACTCCGTTTTTGCGAGTTTTGTCAACACCTTTTTTGAGTCGATCGACTCCTGGTGCACGGATGGATGTCACGTCGGACCGGCTTCAAGGCTTGTGACTCCTGTCACAAATTGATGTTGGTCACGGACCCGCACCTCGTGTGCCTTTGGTGCTTGGAGCGCGACCACGACCCGAAGTCGTGCTCCGACTGCCGGGCCATGAATCCGAAGTCTTTGTGGGAGCGGTCCCAAAAGCTTCTCGAGGCCCGGCAGTCCACTCCGCGCCATTTGAGATCCCGGTCGAGAGGGAAGTCGCGGGACCGGTCGCGAAGCCACCAGCACCACTTGTCGTCGAAGTCTTCGGGTAAGTCGAAGCACGAGAAGAAGGCGAAGGAGCATCGTCGCTCTTCGCGTTCTCCCCGTCTGTCATCCGACACTATGCCGGACGCGGAAGGGAGGGTCACCTCCGGGCTTCCCTTCCTTTATGGGACCCGGAGCGACCCCTGCCCAGCTTTGAAGCTTTTACGAAGCCTTACATTCTATCTTCGGGCAGCCCGACTCCGCCGGCGCGCCCTCTGGCCTCGCGGACTCGGTTAGTGGCTCTAGGCCTTCGATGACGGTGGCTTCGGCGCCGCAGGGCTCCCAAGGATCTAGGCGGGGATCCGGATCGGCGCCGGTCAACCTTGTGACACCTCCTTCGGCGCCGAATCCAGTGACGACACCCCCGCCGCCTCCGACGCCGGTTGTGTCCCCTTCCGGCGTCGACCCCGGCCTCCCCCTCGATTGGGACACGGCACCGGACCGACGTCGCCCAGCGCCGGGACCGGCGCCAACCGGTACTTTTGTACCCCTGTTCTCTCCTGATGTTTCCTACCTCCCTGAGTGGCTCACAGGAGAGGGTGAGGAGGACTGGGAGGGGTCTGAGGACCCTCTTGCAGACCAGTTGGAGGAACCGGACTGGAGAGAGGAGTTGGGTGAGGCCAGTGGTCTGGACACCTCCCCAGACCTTGGCAAGCTATCTCCCCCTACCGTGGCTACGGAGGATGGTGCATCTTACGCAGTGGTGTTGCGTAGGGTGGCTGAGGCTCTCAGCTTCGAGCTTCCTACGGTGGCTGTCAGGACTAACCTCCTGACAGAGGTGCTTCAACCGGCAGCGGCCTCCTCGGAGCCCCTGCTGCCGTTCAGTGAGGCCCTTACGGGCATCCTTTTGGGCACTTGGTCCAAGCCCAACACAGGGGCCCCTGTGGACAGGATGATTGCCCGACGCCACAGCCTGGCCCTGGGCGACCCCATTTTCCTCTCTTTCCATCCTACTCCTGAGAGCTTGGTAGTCCATGCCTCCACGTCCAAAGGCGCATTCCCTAACGCACCACCTGATAGGGAATCCAAGAAGCTGGACCACCTTGGGAAGAAGATGTTTTCTTCCTCCAGCTTGGGGCTGCGGTCGGTGAATACCGCATGCCTATTGGGCCATTACTCTCACTCGGTGTGGGACACGGTTGCGCAGGTGCTGCCACAGTGCCCGGAGGAGGCCCTTGCTGTGCTGTTGCAGAAGGGAGAGACGCAGCGAAGTTCACCAACCGGTGTGGGCTGGACACAGCCGACTCACTGGGCAGGACAGTCTCCACGTCAGTAGCACTGAGACGCTACGCCTGGTTGAGGTCCACTGGTTTCTCAGGGGATGTCCAAGCAACGCTTTTGGACATGCCCTTTGATGGCCGTCGCTTGTTTGGCGACAAGGCAGACGACGCGCTTGAGCGCTTCAAGGATTCCAGGGCTACGGCCAGATCCTTAGGCCTCGCTTCCACCTCCCGCCCGGTGCAGTCTGCTTTTCGCCCCTTTCGTGGCTACGGAAGGGGTGCCCCGCCACGTTCTGCCCAGAGCCACAGGCCTGCGCAAGCTGTCCAGCCTCTGTGCGGCCGAGGACGTGGATCCCACCGCCGTGGGTCGGGGGGCCAGCGGGCAGGCCAGTCCACCAGCGCCCCCTCTGCAGCAATCTCCAAACCCTCCTAGTCCGACCTTTCAGGCCCATCATTCGCCAGTGGGCAGCAGGATTCGCCATCACCTCCCCCACTGGCTCAACATCACATCTGACAGGTAGGTTTTGCAGATAGTCCGAAGGGGCTACTCCCTCCCCTTTGAGACTACCCCTCCATCCATGCCACCTCAATTCCATCGCATGTCGGAGGATCACCTAGCCCTTCTCCAACAGGAAGTTACGGCTCTCTTGGCCAAGGGAGCCATCAAGCGCGTTCCTGTCCCAGAAGTAGGTCGTGGTTGTTATACTACTTTCTTGTGCCCAAGAAGGACAAGGGCCTGCGTCCTATCTTGGATCTCAGGAGCGTCAACCGCTTCCTCCGGAAGGAGAAGTTCAAGATGTTGACTCTGGCTCAGATCCTGTCTGCTCTCGACCCTGGAGACTGGATGGTAGCGTTGGACTTGCAGGACGCTTATTTTCACATCCTCGTCCTGCCAGCCCACAGGTGTTGCCTACGGTTCACGGTAGGCCACGAGCATTTTCAGTTTACCGTGCTCCCCTTTGGCCTTACCAGCGCCCCTCGGGTGTTCACGAAAGTGATGGCGGTGGTCGCAGCTTATCTGCGCAGATCAGGGGTTCCAGTCTTCCCCTATCTCGATGACAGGCTGCTGAAGGCGGGCTCGCCCCAGGCAGTCGTCTCCCACCTCCAGACTACGGCGGACCTCCTGCATTCACTGGGGTTCACTGTCAACGTGCTAAAGTCACACCTGACACCCTCTCAGAAGCTCCTTTTCATTGGAGCGGTTCTGGACACGACGCAGTTTCGGGTTTATCCTCCCGAGCTGCGAGTCCGGGATATTCGGGCTATGATTCCGATCTTTCAGCCTCTATCCCGGGTTTCGATCAGAATGACCCTGAGGCTGCTGGGCCTCATGTCCTCCTGCATCCTGCTGGTGGAACATGCCAGGTGGCATATGCGGGCTCTGCAGTGGGACCTGAAGTTCCAGTGGGCACAGCATCAGGGGAATCTGTCCGATTGCGTCCAGATCTCGGAGGGCACTGCTCAACAATTGCAGTGGTGGCTCACGAACCAGGATTGGGTCAATGGCAGATCCCTCTCCCTTCCCCAACCAGAGTTTACAGTGGTGACGGATGCATCACTTCTGGGGTGGGGCGGCCACATGGGAGAGGCAGAGATCAGAGGCCTCTGGTCTCCGGCGGAATCCGGACTCCACATCAACCTTCTGGAGCTTCGGGCGATTCGTCTTGCACTAAAGGCTTTCCTTCCCTCTGTCCGGGGAAGAGTAGTGCAGGTGTTCACGGACAACACCACCGCCATGTGGTACTGCAACAAACAGGGCGGGGTGGGGTCGTGGACCCTATGTCAAGAGGCTCTCCGCCTTTGGACATGGCTGGAACATCGGGCATATCCCTGGTGGTTCAACACCTGGCAGGTTCTCTGAACGCCAGAGCGCACGAACTCAGCCGCAGGTGCATGATGGATCACGAATGGCGTCTTCACTCGGAGGTGGTGCAAGGTCTCTTTCAGCAGTGGGGAGAGCCTTGGTTAGATCTATTCGCCACCGAAGACAACACGCAATGTCAGCAGTTCTGTGCGTTGGAATTTCCAAGGCGGCACTGGCTAGGCGACGCTTTTCGTCGCGAGTGGAGTTGCGGTCTTCTATACGCCTTTCCGCCTATACCACTTCTACCCAGAGTGCTGAAGAAGATCAAGCACGACCGGGCCCAAGTCATTCTTGTGGCTCCGGATTGGGCACAAAGAGTCTGGTATCCTGAGCTGTTACACATGGCCATCGGTTCTCCGATCAGACTGTCTCTTCGGGAGGATCTTCTGTCGCAGCAGCAGGGGACGGTCCTCCACCCGAACCTGTCCAGCCTCCACCTCCTTGCGTGGAGATTGAGCGGCAGCAGTAGACGGCTTTCGACCTTCCTCCAGAAGTCTGTAACGTTATCTTAGCAGCCAGGCGTCCCTCCACTAAAACGGTATACGCCTGTAGATGGAACAAATTTGTGGCATGGTGCACAGCAAAGGCTGTGGATCCCCGTTCTGCCCTTCTTTCAGAGGTTCTTCTCTTTATTCTTTCTTTGGCTAGCAGGGCTCTGCTCTGGGCACTCTCAAAGGCTATCTTTCGGCCATTTCAGCCTTCCTTTGGCTGCCTGACCAGCCTTCTCTTTTCAAGTCCCCTGTTGTAAATCGCTTCCTTAAGGGCATCACTCACTTGTTTCCTCCTACTCCTTTCATGTGCCCCAGTGGGACTTGAACCTGGTTCTTACTTATCTTATGTGTGCTCCTTTCGAGCCGCTCCATAACTGTCCTCTCAGACCCTTGACCCTTAAAACTGCCTTTCTGGTTGCCATCACCTCTGCTCGAAGGGTGAGTGAGCTCCAAGCCCTTTCTTCAAAACCTCCTTTCCTGGCTGTTCATCCAGACAAAGTTGTCCTCCGCATTAGGCCTTCTTTCCTTCCCAAAGTGGTTACCTCTTTCCATATAGGACAGACCATCACTTTGCCCACCTTCTTTCCGCCTCCGCATTTTTCTAAAGAGGAAGAGAGGCTCCACTGTCTGGATCCAAAACGTGCACTTTCATTCTATCTGGATCGCACAAAACAATTCTGGGTGGATGACCAGCTCTTTGTTGGCTATGTGAGCGTCAAGAAAGGTCGGGTCGTGCAGAAACAAACCATCTCCAGATGGGTAGTTCTTTGCATCAAGATCTGCTATTCCTTAGCGAAAAAGGAACCTCCTGTAGGGTTGCGTGCCCATTCCACCAGGGCGACAGCGCCACTACTGCTTTGGGACGTGGAGTCCCCCTTCTTGACATCTGCCAGGCAGCTACGTGGGCTTCATTGCACATGTTTACCAAACACTACTGCCTGGACAGCCAAGTCTGGAGAGACGGCTTCTTCGGCCGTTCAGTTCTCCAGGACTTTCTGGTGTGAACTTGGTTAGCAGACCCACCACCGGGTTTGGTATTGCTGGGGTATCTATTCTAAGGTGAGGAATCCATAACTAATTGTCTCTTTCAGATGAACAAGTTACTTACCTTCGGTAACGATATATCTGTAAGAGACATAGATTAGTTATGGATTCCTCACCGCCCCACCCATCCTCCCCGTTCTGCGAACTGACTTCTAGGTTAAGGGACTCCCTTTCAGGGCCCTAGTTTTCGTGCACCAGTGGTCAGTGTCTTGCATGGCTCTGCGCTTCTGGCGTGGAATGTCGTGTAAAGAACTGACGTCAGCGCGCGAGGGGGGGCGTCTAAGTAGATACCGCGACGTCATTCCGGCGACCACGACGCCAACGACGAACACGGAGTCGACCGACGCCACCTATCGATGCGCCGAGGTACTGCTGAGGATAAAAATCTCCGGATCCAGTCTGACGCCTGGGGGTAATTCTAAGGTGAGGAATCCATAACTAATCTATGTCTCTTACAGATATATCGTTACCGAAGGTAAGTAACTTGTTCAACTGGTCAGTACTTGAGTCACTACTCTGAAACATAACAACAAACTCCCAACTGATGATGCAAACAGAAATTTTAATGCAAATATCAGGAGTTACAAACGTTCAGGGTGTAGTGGTCACTAATACTCTGGAACCAAATTCCATAGATTCAGAATTTCCCACATTCAGTCTATAATACAAAACAAAGGTCAATGGTGTAGCTCAAGTGGCTGATTTGCATATGTCCAAAATAGAATCACCACAAGCCTTAGCCATTCCTCGTGTGGATCTGTCCTGGATTCTGTCTGGCAAAGCTGTGTCATATGAAGCATTGGCAGTTGAAAAGAGTGTTCTAATCCATCTACTACTTGCCTTTGGGACCATGCCATGTGATCTATCTACAATAATGTCTTGCTCATCATGCCTGGATTTTTCCAAAAAGATAGGATCCTTTTCACAGCAGATAGCACCTTTCTAAGGAATGTGAACCTGAATGTATCCTGTTTTATTTCTAAGTATTCAGAGGACATACCATAAACATGAAGGCTCTTCTCGGGGGACACCTTTTCGTTCTAAATTATTTTTTTCTGATATCTGTTTTTCGCAGAGTTTTGGATTTGCAAATCCTCACATGAATCCAGGCAAAATCCACATTTTGTGGCATGGTTATTTTGGCCATTTCCTTACAGGGTTTGCAGAGGTCTTCTGAATCCTTTAGGTCTATTGGAGGGCTCTGGTTTGTTGTTGGGCATGTATTTATCCCATCCAAACAGGTCTTCAGTTTCTTAAAACCTCATTAAAGTTCTTGCCATAGCTGGTCATGGCCTTCAGCTATGCACAGCAGGGTTTGGCTGCAGGGCTACACTTTCGCCCAGGCCCTGCGCCCAACTCTTACCATTTGGCCACATGGCTTACGGCAGCGCCCTCCACCCATCCTGCGCCAGGCAGCCCATCCCCACTCCACACTGCATTTGACTGTGTACTGTAGGGGTGGATAACAGAGCCTCACTTCCTGCCCGACCTCTCAGTGTCTTCGGCGCAGAGCCACTGTGCTATGGTCAAGGATACCACTTCTGCTCCCCCTTTACTCTCTCTCAATATGTGGATAACACTGGTGTAGATCACAGACAGATGCTGTCTGCTCAATATCAGTCTTGTGTATCTCACCAAATGTGAATCTCCAAGGTAGGACTCGACCATGCCTCAGTGTATTTAAGTCCATGTCCTCCTCCCTGTGATGCAGTCCGCTTCCTGTCTCGGGTCTGGGTGGTGACAGTTGGGCTACTTCTAGGCATTTCACCATTCGGCAGCAGTGGTGTAGTCCGATCTACCGCACTTCGAGTCAGGGTCTTGTGCAGCCGCACAGTCTTTGAGACACATACTGGGCAAGTGCCTCCAAGCAGCGCCTTCAGTAATAGTGACTGAGTCTGCTCAGGCACACGTACTGCAACTTCCAGGGTCTAACCATTTGAAGTCCGTTCGGTCACAACTGGGCAAGTGCCAGGTGCTACAATGGTAGAAGTCAAGTTCGGACACACTTCAGCAAAGGCCACAGACCAGCAACAGGCATGTTGTGTTAGGGTGACTCATTTGGGCACACTTTGGCAGTGACATGGACCCTCCGCTTGAACCAGGGTGTCCTGCTCCAAACAGGGAGTACACCGGTCACGCTCTTGGGACTCTCTGTTGGAGAGGCTCTCAGCTTGGGGGTCATCCTCTCTACCCCATGCTGGAATTCAACGCCCCCTGTAGGGTTGACTCGATTTTTGCCTCATTTCTCAAGAGGGTCCCTGCAAGCATTCATGGAAAGGAAGACTGTTCTTCCTTCAGATCAGATATCACCTTTGGGAAGACGGCTGTTACACAGACTTCAACTCTGGTTGCCCAGTAGTTCTCATGGTATTCTGTGGAGCGCCCCCTCCTTGGTCAGAGAGAACATGGAACTGGAACCACAAGTGGGTCAACAGCTCCCACTTTTATACAGAAACAGCACATAGGGGAGGTGTGTTCTTAGTTTTCACTTTCAGAACAGGTTGGGATCAGTTTTCCATTCATATGTGTCGCTCAGGCGGACCTCTAGACTCAGCCTTTGGGTTGAGTTTCCCACCTCACAGTAGGGTTGTCTCCAGGTTAGAGCACTCACAACAGAGGCACAAAGATGTGTGAGCATTCTGCACTTTGCTATCAGGTGCCACTCTGCCAGTGATCAAGGAGAAAGAAAAGCTGTTCTTTTCTAGAGGCCAGTTCACACTCTGAAGAACAGAAGCTGCAGTTCAACCCTACACCAAATGGCTGTCCTCAGGAAAAACTAATGATTAGATCTTTGCAGCAAAAAGACCTTATTGAATTAGTAAGGGGAAGTCTCTCCTTTTTCCCCACTTCAGTGTATGGGGCCTTACCTGTTGTCTCATGAATGCCAGCAATATTCTTCCACTGCCTGGGAAAGTAACCTCACCTCTATCTTGTGCAGGAGGCCACCACTTCTGTGACACAGATAACAAGCATTGGCAAAGCTTAAAGGGCTTGCCTATGTGAGAGCTGTTGGTTGTTAGTGTCTTTTAGCCTTGTTGTACCGCAGTGTAGCTGCTGTTCAGTATTACTAAAAGTTATTGATGTGGTGTAGAATAGAGAGGCGTTGGGTGGAGTAGAGTGACGCGAAGCTGAAAGGTGTAGAGAAGCATACAGTGACATGGAGTAGAGCGGTGTGAGTGGCACAGGCTAGAGTGGGGTAGAGTTGAGTGACGTAGAGGTGAGTGGCATAGAGGTGAGTGGCATAGAATGGAGTAAAGTAGAATGAACTTGCATAGAGTAGAGTTGCGTACAGTGGAATGGCGTAGAGTGACGTAGAGGGGCTTAGAGTGCTGTAGAGTGGAGTTTCATACAGTGGTGTGGAGTGGAGTGACATAGAGTAGCGTAGAGTAGATTTGCATAGATTAGATTGGTATAGAGTGGAGTGGGATAGAGTGGAGTGGGATAGAGTAAAGTGTCATAGAGTGTAGTGACATGGAAAAGAGTGGCTTGGATTGGTGTAGAGTGGAGTGGGATAGAGTGGCGTAGCGTAGACTGCAGTGGCATAGAATAGAGTGGTGTAGGGTAGAGTAGAGGGATTTAGAGTATAGTGGCATTGTGCGGAGTGGTAAAGAGTGGCATTGTTGGAGTAGAATAGAAAGAGTAGTGGTGTGAGGTAGCGTAGACTGAAGTAGTGTAAAGTATAGTGGTGTAGAATAGAGTGGCATTAAATGGGGTGGTATGGAGTAGGGTAGAGTAGAGAAGTGTGGAGTAGAGTGGCGTAGATTAGAGTGGCATGGCGTGGCATAGAGTGGACTGGAGTGGTGTAGAGTGGAGTGGCTTAGAGTGCAGTAGAGTGGCATTGTGTGGAGTGGAGTATCGTAGAGTAGACAGAGTGGTGTAAAGTAGATTAAGTGAAGTGGCATATACAGTCAAGTGGCATAGAGTGGAGTGGCATAGAGTGGAGTGGTATGGAGTGGAGAGGTGTAGAGTGGGGTAAGTGGAGTGACATAGAGTAGCACAGTTGTGGGTGTAACTGAAATGTCTATAGGGAAGGCTGATAGGGTGAAAGAAACATAAATAAGAAGCCAAATGCCTATGTTAAAAGTAGGAAAGCATATTGCACATTGAGGAATAATACTGAAATGCTATTAACATAAAAAAAATAATGCATTGCAAGAAGACAAGGAAAAGCACAGCCGATGAAGAACACATATACTTGGTCCATGGAGGAGCTAACACAAGTAAGGAAGGGAAACCTATGGGAACTATAGAATTGAAAGATTGCAAATAAAAGTGGCAACCAAAACAACTGATGTTATGCTGTGGGTGGGTAATAAGCCGACTGAATTTTAAACATATGTCTCGCAGCACAGCGCATGCACTGTGTAGGCGAGACTCCTGCAAGGGGACACAATTGTACACCATGCAGAAATATCTTTTTCCTAACAACGGCCCCGATATCTCTACAATATAACCTCTTTATGTACAACCTGATATCCTCTTTAGCTAATTTCTCAAGAATTACTGGGAAGATTTATATCAAACCATGCCAAGTTCACTCTTCATAAAGCGTGGTGTAATTACCTTTAGCTGTTTTTCTCTGAATCGCAGAGCAAAGAATCCTATGGGAATTAAAATGTGAAACATATTTGCTCCTCCTTTTTCTTCGCACCCGCTTGGTTCTGCATAAAAAGTGTGCCATGAAAAACCCAAAGTGAATGCAATTTTTTTAGAAAGTTTTGCGCAAATGTTTTAAAGGCTAGAAACTTATTTTGAAAATAATAATTTCCTTTTCCGTGGTAACTCTGCCTAGCCGTAACTATCTAGGCACTGTTGATGCTTAAATATATATAGTCGCCAGTAGGTAGTTATAGTTAGGACCAAGTTTCCATAGGAAAAGCATTTTTTGACTTACCTATAACTTTGGCGTCGTTTGACCAATCTTCATGAAATTTTCCCCAAAAAGTGTCAAAGTAGGTTCTGTGTGTCATGGAAGGTTTGGGAGTCATCCGTGCAGTGGGGACCGAGAAATAGGGGCGCAAAATGAGGGTGCGTTTGTAATGTTAATTCTCATAGGAACGCGTTGTCGAACCTACAGCCCGAACTGCTGGACAGAATTACACCATATTTGTCAGAAAGGTAGGTGTTGTTACTCAGATTGTGCTTTTGTTATTTGGTTCAAATCCGTTCACAAGTTTTTGTGAAATTAAATCCGAACAATATAGTAATATCTCTGGTCGCAAATATTTCATGGCGATTCCGCGGTGGTCGCGGTCACATCTTGATGAGCTCGAGGTAAATGGGGGGGGGAAAGCTTGCGCCAGCGGGAATATTGTGATTGGCTGGATGCAACCTGAACAGAAAGTTGCGGCTGTTTTGCGGTGATTGCGGTGACATCGTGACAAGTTTGAGGTAAATCACGAAAGCGCCCGCCAGTGGGAATACTCTGATTGGCTGGATGGAACCTGAACAGAAAGTTGCGGCTGCCATTTTATCGATCGGGAATGGTTCCCGGGGCTAAACATTTGTGTCAAAGCTAAGATGAGGGGTCAGGGTGGAGATTCTCTGACCCCCATGTTTGAGAAATGGGGGTTAGTGACAAGTTGTGTGTACAAAATTGTTTATTTAATCACGCGCAATAATCACTACAACGCCGCGACCGCCAGCTCAGCCCCCCGCCCCCCTTGTACCATCGCGGGGACATCGCGACCCGTTCACGAATATTGGTGGAAATATAAAAATATATATATATATTTGTACACACTCGCCGGTCACTGTCACAAACTCCATTTTTTCTCTGTCCAATTTAAAGTTGCTTATTGTGGTATGTTTTCAAGGACTACAACATGCTTGTAGTACCACATAAATATTTTTTGCTGTGTGCTGAGATAATGTCTTCTCACATATGCTGCACCTCACCAATTTAGTTGTGGTCTTTGATTCACCAGATGGAATAGTGAAAAATCCCAAGCATGTTCATGTTCAGCTGAGTCTTCAACAACTTCAACCAATTGTAGGTTTTCCTCTGGTTCTTCTGATGGCAATTTATTTTTGTACATATAGCCAAGAAAAGTTAAAAACCAGCACAATTTTCGATATCAGTTTGGGACAGCTCCTATAAGAAACTAACCAGTACATGGAAAGTTTTAGAAGGGAGAAATGGGTGTGTACTTCCATTCATAAAGGAAACTGTGCAAAGCAATGACATTTCTTTGTTTGGTAGTTAAGTTGTATTCATGAGTTCCAATGTTGAAAGTCATTTTTTGAAACTGTTGTTTTTGTTAAATGCATTGTTAAAATAAAAACACAATATGTTACTAAACAGCTAGACGCAGACTTTGTGTAAAATATGTCTATATATCTGTTTTATACTTTGTCATTTGTATTTGTGCCTACTGAAGGCATCGCGACCTGCGGTGTCGCTGTGAAGAAGGAAAATGCATTTTCGATGTAGTTTTATCGAAAAAGGAATACTAAGGGGAAAGTTAAATTAATATCTTACTAAACAGCTAGACTCATGCGTTATGTAAAATATGGCTATATATGTGTTTTACACTTTGTCAAAAACAAGCGGTATTTGCTGTATGTCCTCGGGAAACGCAACGTTGTCAAAAAAATCAAAAATATCTTGAAATAAGATAGTTAATGTACTTTTTAAATAGATAACAAATACAACATCAAGTGGTGCACCATGCAGATGTAATGTTCAATTTCTAATTATAGAAAAAAATTCAGGGACGTTAGTTATGAAATTAAAAAAAAAAGTTTAGATATTCATTGACAAAAACCAAAGGTTACAGGGACGGTATAGTTAGAAATTAGCATTTAAAAAACCTTAGAAATTCACTAAAGAAACCAAAGGTTACAGGGACATTATAGTCAATTGAGATGTCATCAGTGATGACATCTGTGATGTCATTTAAGATGACATCAGTGATGTCATGAGTGATGCTACTGACCATGCCATGAGTGATGTAATATGTGAGGTCATAAGCAGTGCATTGTGGGGGCGCAAGTTATAGTTAGCTCAGCTAACTATAACTGCTGAATTTCTCTGGTTTTGTACCAGTGAAATGTCAGCCTAACTATAACATCTCTGTAACCTTTGATTTTGGCAGTGAATATATATATATATATTCCGTAATTCCTTCGCAGCCTCTCTTGGCGAAAGTCACAGCACCACAGCAAGGTAATCGTTTTTAAAGTGCTTTATTGTTCACACCATTGTGCAAAGTAAGCAAAAGGACGGTCTATATATATATGTGTGTGTGTGTATATATATATATATACACACACACACACACATATATAAATGTGTGTGTGTGTGTATATATCTATATATACTTTTCAACAAATGTCCACAAAGGGCCAGGAGCACTCTCTGGTTCCACATATGATTTTATTATGACCAGAAGACGCATTTCGGCACATTCGCCTTTTTCAATTCGGGAAATAAAAAAACAGGTTTGAGTTTGTATCAACATTTCTTCTTCACTAGTTGAATTACATGTCTGCCATCACAGTGTATATTATAAAGCACTAGTTGATCCCTTGAGTGCTTTTGCAGCCACAAATTGATGATTCCCAGTAAATGCTGCAGAGCATAAATTGAAGAAATAACACACTGTGAACTAGCCCGCAGTCAGCCATCATGTACAAACAGTTTTGTCCTTAACAGGGGCCCTCGTCCCGCTGCTTTTCTCAGCACATACCTGAAAGCACCGATTTAGTAGCCACTACTTGACATTTTGTAATGACCCAACTCCTATTGGCAGGTTTGCCAGTTCTTTGCGGCGGTTCTAATGGTCAAATTAATTTCCAAACAAATGCCACAGATCACCATCGAACTCCTGAGGGAATGGGTGCTTCCTTACGTAAGCGTGGCCTCACGTCAAATATTTTTCCAACAAATGTCCACAAAGGACCAGGAGCACTCTCGGGTTCCACATATGATTTTATTATGACCAGAAGACGCGTTTCGGCACATTCGCCTTTTTCAATTCTGGAAATAAAAAAACAGGTTTGAGTTCCTATCTCATTAAATAACAGAGTTCACCTCACCTGCCCATAGGACAGTAATTCAAGGCCATTGAATGCGGACAACATTTCTTCTTCACTAGTTGAATTACATGTCCGCCATCACAGTGTGTATAATAAAGCACTCATTTATCCCTTGAGCGCTTTTGCAGCCACAAATTGATGATTCCCAGTAAATGCTGCAAAGCTCAAATTGAAGAAATAACACACTGTGAACTAGCCCGCACTCTACCATCGTGTACGAACAGTTTTGTCGTTAACAGCGGTCCTCGTCCCGCCGCTTTTCTCGGCACATACCTGAGAGTGAGCAAGTTTCCTACGAATGTTAAACTGGGAAACACTTTCTTTTAAATACCTCCACCCTTTTTTAACCCAAATCCCTTCTGCGAATGGATCTACATAAAGCTTGCCATTCACAACCTAAACCTGGTTTACTTAATTTTTTTATTTTTTCAATCAGATTAATCAAATGTTGCCAAAAAATCTGTTTTTCAATGAAGACGTGGGTTTAACCATAACTGCAGAGTTGCTATTGCAGACTCTGTAATTAATTGTGCCTATGTAGGTCTGACTTTCCACTGAAAATTATTTTTTTGTTTTGGAAGTAGCTTTGACACCATTCAGCGAATCTGAAGGAAACATCCAATTAAAAAAAGAGCTCTGCCAAGTTGGGGTCAGGCTAGTACATTTTGTGCATATCCATTAAGAGGGTCTAAATTCATTTTAACTCCCATAGGAAGCTTTATACTGCACTACAGAAAAAAATTACACCTAACTTGAATGTAGATCTTTACTTCAAGAAAGTGCCTTTCCTTGGCATAGTGTAAATCTGTGCAGGTAATTTCAGAATTTTAGAGTTAGTAAAGTGTTTTTTGTAGGCCTCAAATTGAGCCGATGTGTCACTCAAAAAAGAGATATCTCGACTATTAGCCTTTAAGGATGAAGGACTATCTTGCGGACCCAAATTTTAAAAGATGCTAAAAAACCTATTGGACGAGGGAGCTTTTCCTCCCTTTGTTAATTTCGGTTCTGCAGTTCCAAAACTGGGACTTGCAATTCACATGATCTGCTAGACTTTCTGCCAGAAAAAATGGTCCTTATGTTCTGTACAAAATATTTAAAGGCAACATAAAGGATCTGGTTGATCGCACCCAGACACCCAGGCCTAACTGGAAGGGGGAAGATGCCCCATTATCAAAGAATAAAAGTGTCAATTTCATGGTGTTTGCAAAACCTGTGGTGGTGTTGGCTTTCAGGAATCAGTTAAGGCACACAGGGGCTGGCAGTACTGGAGACCGAAGCTGTAGAAATGTAGACATGCAGGATCACTAGACAGCTAACCTTCGTGGGAATGCACGCTCACTCATTTTCTGGGTTAAGGAAATTTCCAGGTTAGGAGGGTAAAGCCCCATTTAGACTCCTCGAGACCTTACCTCTGTGTCTGGCAATGAGTTGCCTGTTTGCATTGTCTTTTCTGATCCTCTTTACAGTCGGTACCCGTGTTGTCTCCCTTTCGTTCCCTTGGTCTCTTTGTTAGTATTGCCCTTTTGGTTATCATTTTCTTGTAGGGTCTTACCTGTGTTTGTGCAGCAGCGTCCTGTGGTCTTCACTGGATTTCTAGTGATTGCATCCTCTGCTGCTGGAACCAGAAATAATTATTTCAGTTGTTACCTGTATGTTACATCCAGCTAGTATTAATAGTGACCTTCTGCCCTGTACCTAAAATCTAGTCAGATCTAACGAACATTCAGACCATCAAAGTAGAGTGGTACTGTCCCTTGAAACAGACGAAGGGCCTAATTTAGATCTTGGCGGATCCTATCTTCACTTTTCCGTCCGTTAATCTGTCCGCCTACTAGGCGACCTCCCCACTCAATTTAGATCCTGGTGGGTCTATAGACAATAGTCTGTCCCAGTCCCGCCGTCTCTGCCAGAAATTTCCTCCCGCGCTGGCGTCGTCGAAGGCAAAAGCTGCTGTGGGTGGGAGTTCAGCCAGTATTTCTGCTGGGCCAATTACGATGTTCATTCCTGTTGATGTAACTGTGGCGAGTAAACCTCTACCTGAGTGGGCGATTTCAACATCACTCACACTTCAAAACTCATTTAAAAAAAACATAAAGACTCGTAAGGATACATTCGGAGTCCAAGCCTCTATGTGCGTTTGGGAAACTCAGGGCTGCTGTACATTTTGGCGATCGGGAATCCGCACTAGAGTCCGCCATTCAGGAGGCTGCAGGAGCCTAGGCCCCACTCTGCTGCTGAACCCCCAAGGCGGGATTGGCTGGCCATGCCCCGGTGGGAGGGCAGTCTGACGAGTGCGCAGGGTGGCTCCCCATCATGAAAGCAAGCACCCAAGTCCAATTGGTACAAGTTCTAATAACCAGATCAAACGAACCCCACTCGCGGGCCTTCGTCCCGGGGCCAAAATTCCCTCATAGCGTGTGGTCCCAACTGCAGCCAGCCGCCTCCAGTCCAATGGAGGCCCCTTTTCAGTTCCAAAGCAATGTTCCTGTGTTGGGAACCAGGTTTTCTGCCCACTTGGGATGACGAAGACCCTATGACGTCCATGGCACACGCACAAGCTCCAAACAGTTGCAAACCACCGCATGGCGCCGAGTCAGCAGAGAAGTCCACCGTAGTAATCAATCGTCCCAGAAAGGCGAGTTTCGACGAGTTCTGGTTGCGCACCGGACTCTCCATCCTGCAACATTCTACCTCCTCCTTTCGCTCAAAGTTTTTAAACATCCAAAGCCCGCTCGTCGGGTCATATCCTTCCAAAACACACAAAAGTAGCATGGTGCTGGCTAAAGGTCCCTGGCTACAGCCAGGGACAGCAGGCCCAAACATCCTGATAAGGACGTAGTCAAAGGGAGAGGAGGTGTCAGGAAGGAGAGAGTCCGCAAAATTCCATCACACCTCTGTACAAGGTATCCAGAAATATGCTCACCACCATATCCTGCCTAGCGATAAGCTATCACACACAAGGCCTTACACACACCATCTAGGGAAGTAAATAGCCCAATATTGGACACCGCCACATCCGGTACAGGACAATTGAGACCGGCAAATCACATGGAAACCTAGGGAAACACTCAAAACACCAGCTAAAAAGAAGCCCAAAAGTAGCCCAACACGAACCCTCCAGAAAAAGGGTGTAAACAGACACCTGGTGCCGTTAGGGAGGGTCCCACTGCACGCCACGTGCTGGGATTGGAGGGGTATACACGTGACCCCAGAGTACTTTGCAGTCACCAACAACACCTAATTGCGGCATGCTCCCTCTTTACACATCGCCCCAAACATGCAAACATGCCTAGGTGAAAAGACACCTCCGCACACACACTAGGGAAGGTAGTATATTAAGAAGTCTAGCGACACCCATGAAATATTAGCTAAATAGCTGAGATCATCCACATGCTCATGAAGTCCACCCCTCAATGAACACCCTTTTCTGCCTTGGTGAGGACCGATGACCCATAATCAGGAATTAAGGCGACCCATGAATGGAAAAAAATAATAGAAAAAGTGAACTCCCTGTTTGGGGCCACCTTCCGGTACCCCACCAAAATAGCATGTATGAATGTAAAAGCACACTCCTAAAAAAGAAAGGCAGAGGCATCACCCAGAATGATGGATGATGATAACATACGTAAGGATGCAAATGTTTTCTAATCTTAACCAACAAGCACCACTCTTATCTAACAGGTCTGCAATCGAGCCACCAAAGTGTATTGTGCACTTACTTAGTTGCAGAGCACTCGCTCTTATTATGATTGATGCGCACTTCATTAACAAACACTGGACTTTCGCTTTACTTTTGTATTACTATTTCTTTTAGTTGCTAGTGCTTTTTTTCTGTGGTTTAGGATCAGCATTGCGTCAGGGTGGGGTACATTTACCAATGTGATCATGCATGACTATCTTGTTTAAGCGTGATGAGAGTTTCATTTATTTGAGTATCCCGGTTCCAAAATTACTGTTATGGTCAAGACTCTTGGCTTTCCAGTCTTTTCTCTACTGTTTGTCAGCACTGTATATATCACTTATCTTTAGCCAGATACAGAGCACTCTATCTTTATTCGCATACCATCAACAAAACTGGATTCTCGTTTCACTTTGTAGCATTACTTTTTCTGGTTCCCTTCGTTTATTCGTAACTGTCTTTACTACTCTGGTTACAGAATTTGTAGAACGCTTTGGGGAGAAAGTTGAAACTTGATCTCCTCATTTCAGGTTACCATCTTATGATTCACCAGCTTGATGGCAGTACACTAATGGGAACCTGTGCATCAGATCTGATTCACACATTCATTCCTCTAGTCATCCGATCCTTACAATAGCTAGGTATTACTGGGTAGGTGGTGCACACTCCGCACTGCAATCTATATACAATGTTGTATAGTTTTATTATACCTCTACAAGATGGCCATCATTCTTTAATCTTAGGTTATTTCCGTTATAATAGTCCTATTTTCACTTTCACTCTCCATAAAAAACTCTGCAGTTTCTGGTGATGTGTCCGCTATTCGCATTACGGGGGACACTGAGCATTATGAAGCCGACCTCATCTCATAGAGGTGAGAACAAGTCTTTGATTATTGCCATATTCCTGAGCTGTTCATGGATGAATGCATTTCTACAGTTAGTCTATTTACCTGTTTGAGCTCTCGATCCTTTTCTCGTAACTGACAGGCACTTTGAACATCAACGGGCGAGACCGCTTGTCACGTTCAGGATCATACAGCTATATCAGAGGTACAAAGTTAAAGGTACAGTGTTTATTTTGTCACTAGTATCAATCACTTGGCTTCATTCGGTTACATTCCAGCATGGTGATTGCATCTTCCATGTATTTATCTGTTAATTAGCAGGTCGCGTTTCTGCATCTGTTCTGAGTACATCGAGCTTGTTGGAGCTTGTTTCTCTCAGTAAGTGGTTATTCTTCTGTAGTTATTGTTTATCACCTTTGCATTTCTCTTGCACTTCTTGGCATCAGGAGGTAGATTTTTTCTTTCCTCTTTGTGACACTTTACTTATATTTTTCACATATACACCCACCTGATTCAGCACTGCTCTTCATTCTGTGCATGATCGTCTCTTCCTCATTTATAAGCTTGGTGCAGGCACTATTACACGTATTTACACATCAGGTCTTATTGGTGAACGCCTTCAAGGATGATTTATTATAATTATTCTTTGATAAATGAGATCCTTCCTGTATTTGAAAATAAGTTCATTTATTGATTATGTTTTCAGCACCCCTGAAGAAGGGATTGTGTATCCCGAAATGCATTGGGACCGTTTTTGAGAGAAGATGGATTCTGTCCACATATGGAATATTGGAAATATTATTTGTAAACATTGCATACGTTGTCACTGAAGTGAATTCATGAAACACTGATTGCGGTTTACATAAATCATGATTGTGTAACAGCGGAGAGGGATCCGCAGTGAATAAAAAGAATATAATTCAATTGCACTAATTAATGTGTCTGAAATTTGATATATTGGTTCAGTTTTGTGTGATTTTGTTTTAACAAATTATCCAGCTGTGCGGCCAAGTGTCAAGTGAATTGTTAAACTTGCAACACAGTCATTAGTTTACATGAGGCAGGTAACCTCATTCCTGACCTGCACGCTAAACGTACAGCAGCATTGAATAGCATTTGAGTAATTAGTTGAGCTTAATATATGTGCGTATAAACTGAGGTGTGCGCAACAGCCCGGTCAATACTGCACATACCAGACATTCAATGGGGCACCTCCATGCTGTTGGATACCTACTGGCAGGGCAGTGAATGTGGCCTACACCCAGCTCCTTCCCGGATGGCGGGGTCTATGCTCCCTCGTCACCATACACACCCCGACCCTGGTCATTCCTGGAGAAGATCTGTTAGAGTTGTACCAACATCCAATACAGAAGAAATCAACTGTTACATCAGGCTTGAAAGAAAAGAACTGCTGATTATTTTGGCTGAGCTCAGTTCTAGGACATTCTGGTCGAATTCTGACATATAAGTAAATGCAGGAGGGTCCATGTCCTTCTTCACCATGCAGATGAAAGCAAATGCCCGCTGGCTGCAAATAACTAGATGGGAAATGTTGAAAATGATGAACACTGCTGAGCTTGCGTTCCCAAAATAGCATACGGTTAGATGCCACATGAAGTTAGGAACACTCAACCAATTAGGACACAACACAAGCAGTGAGCACACGCACCCCATGCTGTACATCTGGACACGTTACCCACTGGCCCTCATTGTGTCCACGCAAGGTTGAGACCCACCTGCATTTGTTATCAGATGGGTGTAATTTATGATGCCATGACTCGGTCCACATTCCTCACCCTAAAAAAAGGATCTATGAATTGTTTTATGATGCTCCAAGGAATGCATATAATGGTGCTCAAAACTATTGTACTTTGAGACTGTCCTCAGACCTTCTTCTGTAACTGTGCTCCCAGCCGCAGTGTTTAATGAAACCAACTGGTCCTGTTTTGCCAAACGCGTCTGGTCTTTGTGTTTTTTAAGGTAAATTGATATTCTAGCAATAATATTTACAGTAATGTTGTACCAATATTTGTATAAACTGAAAGCCTGTTTTGTTTTGGAGCATATCACAATGGTAAAACTTACTTTAATTAACGTATTTTTTAAATGTTAAAATAATTATTTTTGATTCCGTACTAAAGTTACTTATTAATGTATCATGCC
This sequence comes from Calotriton arnoldi, assembly GCA_963921515.1. Lineage (NCBI taxonomy): Eukaryota > Metazoa > Chordata > Amphibia > Caudata > Salamandridae > Calotriton > Calotriton arnoldi. The sequence continues at coordinate 831,777 of CAWUFW010008121.1, forward strand.
CTATGTATTTACTTATGCTGTTGAAGAAATCCAAAATATATATATATATTTTTTTTAAATTACTTATACAGCATAATTAAATACAACTGGCTTGATACATTTTTAATCCACTTTAGTACAGATATAATTTTTTTATTTTTTCTCTAAAATATCTTAATTTAAGTTTAGTTTTTCCATAGGGAAATAATTTTTTTTTAAATCTTCAGACTTTCAGTTCAGTAAAAAATTGGTACATTACAGTAAATTTTTAAACACATTGATTCAAATGCATTTTTTTCAATTAAAAAATCAAAATGCGCTTTGGAATTGATAAAAATTTCGCTTTGTTGCATTTCAAATATTTCTACATGGGTCATTTTTTGTGCCTGATTTAGAGTTTTGTAGATGGGATACTCCAACACATACGTGACGGTATTTCCATCCGTCAAATTCCAAGTTGATTACAAACTATTGCACTTGGAGTAGATTGGACAAAATGTATGTTTTGTTTGTGTGGAACATTCCATATACAAAAGTCCCTTTAAGTATTCTATTTTTGTTCACTATTTATTAATCATCTTAACATATATCGTAGGGCATAAAAATAATGTGTTTTTGGTATGTGTTACTCTGTCACTTATGTGTTTACATTCCTGTCTGTTTTTTAAAAACAATGTATGCCTATAGGATTCATTTTTCAATAAACAGACGTTGCTTACAGGCACATTTGTGAATGAGTAAGACATCATGCAAAACTGTAATTTTTAACATAAATCAAATGTTTTTTTACTAAACACATAGGGGCCGATTACGACTTTGGTGGTGCTGCGCCAGTTCAGCACCGCCAAAGCCAGCAGGGACTGCCTGCCAGATTACGAGTTCAACTCGTGTCTGGCAGGCTTTTTTGCCCTTTCTTTTGCTGTTCCCACGGCGGATCCCGAAAACGGGCACCGCAATGCAAATTCAAAAGAAGTTCCAGCACGGAATAGACTGTCAAGTCCATGCCTTGCGGGAACGTCTGTGATTGCTTTTAAATAAAGCAATTTTTTTTAAATGCAGCCCGTTCTCTTAAAGGAAAACAGGATGGGTTTCTAAAACAAAAATGAAAAGTTTTCTTTTCGTTTTTTAAGAGTAGGCAGTGATCTAGGGAAGCACTGCCTGCTCTTAAAAAACACTGTAACAAACATTCACAAAGGGGAAGAGGTCCCTTCGGGACCCCTTCACATTGCGAATGGGTTACCACCTACTTAAAGTAGGTGGTAAAATGCAAATGTTTTGCGACTGCATTTCGGTCACAAAACATTCCTACATACCAACGCCCTAAACACGCCCCTTCCTAATAGCGAATCGCAAACCTATTTTGCAATTCGGTAACAGGCTACTGAATTGCAAAATAGGGTTTGCTGCATCTGAAAAGCATTTTGTGCATCTGCAAACGGGACGTTTCTGCGAATCGCCTTGCTTGCGAAGACAAAAATGCTTGATGCATGTGCCCCTAATAATTTAGTGCTGTATAATTTAAATGTGTTTAAAAATACACACCATACTTTTTCTATGTAATAAAATATGAACAGAAACTTCCCTTCAATTGCTACACTTCACTCAGGAGCTAAAAGGGGCATTCTGGACTGTGTTTACATTTAAAATGAAGTTAGTCATGATTACCTTTTCATTTAAAACATGTACCTGTTCCTCTGGTAAGCCACACAGCTTGCTGTTCAGGGACAGGACCTTATTAGTCAGCATCTCCAACTCATCTGGTGAGTGGGTTGGGGCCCTGTCTCCTGCTTTGCCTGGCATTGTAGCTCCCAGAGGTACGAAACAGCAGCAACAGTTGATGAGGTGTTCTTTGTGGCAATGTTAGGAGGCAACTTCTTCACATGAGTATAAGTATATATTTACATATTACCACATTCACTTTTAAGGTAACTTTTAATCTAATGAGTATGAGTCTGTGCTGGACATTTTTAGAAAGGGCAAGTTAAGGAAAATCTTGGGCAAAGATGTTTGTTGATCTACGTTTTGACACATTGACTGCTTTGTTTATTTTCATTGTTTATCTTTGATTGTTTTCAGGAAATGTGTCCTCAAAATTAGTCATTTGTAATGAGTCTATTTTGTAATGTAATAAAATAAAAATCTTTTTTAATCTGTTTTAGGTTCCTTTACTATGTCATCTTCATTTGAACATTTCTAATTTGTAACATTTGCATTTATATGCTGCTGTTGCTAAGTACAAAGGGAACATGGGTTGATCCTATGAAAGACACACCCACACTTTGGATGTACATATCTTATTAATAATAACAACTTGCACAGCGATTGAATTGAACTTTTAAAATTACATTAGATTTGTTTTCTGTTGAATGTTGCCACCAAGCCAATATGTGCTGCTTAAATTGCTCCAACCATCCGGTCGGCGACCCAAAGCATACAAATCTCCCTTCACATTGACAAAATCCTCATTTTGTGGTAAGTGTTAGAAGATTTTGATGTGTCTCATCATTGAAGAAAGAACTTCTTGTAGCAGACCACTGAAAGTTGTTTTTGACATTCCACTAGATACCGCAACAGTGTATTGGAACGATCCTGTTGCCACAAAATGGAGCATTGCCATTATTTTCACTATTGGTGTTATTGATGTGGAATTCCTATTGTGAGGTAGAAGATCTGGCTCAAGCTGATGACATAAATCAATAATAGTTTGCCTAGTTAATCTGAATTTTATGATTATATCCCATTCGTCCATGGTGGCAAGCTCTGGAACTGTAAATGTAAATATAGCATGAAGTATTTGGATTATGCATGGGTTCGAATGTATTTGAAAAATATAAAATACAGTTCTTTATTCCAATGAATAAAATTATTTTATTATAATAATTGATTCAATGTTTTTTGCAATTTGTCATTTTTTGAAAACGTGAAAAGCATTACCTATATGTAATTTATTTATGAAGAAACAATCTTTTTAATTTTAACTTTTTAAAATGTATGATGAAACTGAAAAATGTAACAAATTGAGAAAATAAATACAACACTTGTATTTGTAATTTTTGATTTTATTCAACAAAACAAAATTTAATAAAACAAGATGAAAAAACAAAACTCCAAACAAATAAAAAAAGGTCAGTCATGGTGAATGAAACTATTATTTAATAGCCAAATAGTTTGAAATCTAATGCACAAAATACAACTGGCATCAAAAAGGTAACTGTGTCCAAAAGTGTGAATGGTAGTCATATGCTGGTGGAGGTCTTGCTATCCTCTCCTGCTGGTCTGGATGAACGTCCCCTCCTGAGGGAGACTGGTAGATCTACAGTTGAAGAGACTGAGGTGGGTGCAGGTGTTTCTTCTTGTGGAAGGGCCTCCCTTCCTGTGGCTGAGGCAGATGTAGTAGGGCTAGATGTTGTTGGATCACAGAAAAGAAAAGATGTTGCTGGAAAAGCCCTGCACATATAGGTCAAACAAACATGCGGCACCCTAATCTGGGAAACCAAATTGGAGTTGAGATTTTCCGTCTGAACATTATGCTCCCTCTGCAACTGCTTCATCTCCTGGAGCTTTAGAGTTGGTGGTGGTGTTGGATCAACATCAGCCAGGACTAGAGGGAGGGGATGGGGGGCCACAAGATTGGTGTGATGTTCCTTTGGACTTAGAAAGTGGAGGTATCTAGAGGCTGAGTTGTGATAATAGCTGGGGTGGGAGGTGCAGGTGTGGGCTGAGTGAGACTCACTAGAGCTGTTCCTCATCCTCCGGACTTGCAGGAGTGGATTCCTCACTGAAGTCTTTTTCCTGGTCTAGAGTGGAGGTATCATAACTAACATTGGCAGATGTTTGTCCACGTACTCTGGATGTTGAAACTATAATTAATTGCAAAAAAGAATTTGTAAAAGTCTTGATTATACATCAAATGAGTTTGAATCAAAAAATGAAGCAACCTAAAAGGGAAAAGAAAATTAATATAATGATTATGCCTTTCAGTCGTATTATAATAAATGACAATAACTGTTTAAATTACACACAAAACTACTTAAAAAAAAGCAGGTGAAACGATGTCCTGAAATTAAAGATAAATTAGAAAGTATACATAAGGTATACCAAACATAAACACAACACAGAGAGGAGAAATGTGAAATAAACCATTCCAAGGCCGAGCAGGCTAAAATTCTGAAAATTAAACAACTTAGAAAAATAAATAGCATTAGTCATCATATAAACATTGCAAAGTACATTTATTAAAAAGCACTTATATTCAGCATACAAAATAACCTACATTAAAAATTTTATGTCAACAAACTTTGATTTGTGAAACAAATAACTTCAAAACATTAAATAACAAGAAAATGACAACATACAAAATTGAACAAAAAACCATAGCACAAAATAGAGATTGATAAATGCATGACCTTTAACTTATGTGAAAATATGAAAGAAAAGAGAGACTGACCAAAATAACGTAGCAATATTATTTTTACAAAACAAACACAAGGCATTATGGTAGTTGTAGTCATTTCAATTAAACATTAACAACACTTGCAAAATTGTGAGTTAAACATACCTAGTAAAATGTGCAGTAAAAAATGAACAGACATTTTTAATATAAAACTCATATAAGAAATATGTTATCTGAAAGAGACTATTAGTTATGGATTCCTTCAGCAGTACCCCTGTGCGTCGGTAGGTGGCGTCGGTCGACTCCGCGTTCGTCGTTGGCGTCATGATCGCCGGAATGACGTCACTGTATCTACTTAGACGCCGTCCCTGCGCGCTGACGTCAGTTCTTTCTTTTTCCGCGCCAGCCAGCGTAGATCCGGAGAGAGCGGTACCTCTAGTCACTTTTTGACTGTCTTTTTTCGACTTTGTCAACATCTTTTTGAGTCGTTCGCCTCCTGGTGCACAGGGATGTCACATCGGCGAACCGGCTTCAAGCCTTGTGGCTCCTGCATCTAGTGTGCCTCTGGTGTCTGGAGCGCGACCACGACCCGAAGTCGTGCTCCAACTGCCGGGCCATGGCCCCGAAGTCTTTGCGGGAGCGGTCCCGAAAGCTTCTGGAGGCCCGGAAGTCGGCTCCGTGCTGCTCAAGGTCCGGTCGAGAGGGAGGTCGCGGGATCGATCCCCACTCCCCGTCGAAGTCTTCGGGTAAGTCGAAGCACAAAAAGAAGGCGAAGAAGCACCGTTGCTCTTCGCGTTCTCCCCGTCCGTCAGCCGACGCGATACGAGATGTGGAAGGTAGTCGTCCGGCTCCGCCCGCAGAGCCTGTTGGGTCAACTCCGAGCCTCCACCCCCCCCCCCTTTTCCGGGAGCCGGAGCGACCCCTGCCCAACTTCGTAGTTTTTATGGAGCCCTCCACTCCATTGTTGGGCAGCCGGACTCCGCCGGCGCGCCTTCGGGCCCCGCGGACGCCACAGGGCCCCCAGGGATCCAGGCCTGGATCCGGATCGGCGCCATTGGACCTTACGACACCTCCTCCGGCGTGGAATCCATTGGCGACACCTCCACCCCCTCCGACGCCCCAACCGACGTCGACCCCAGCCTCCTCCTCGACATGGACATGGAGCCGGACCGGCGTCGCCCGACGTCGGTACCGTGGCTGACCGGTACTTTTGTACCTCTGTTCTCCCCTGGTGTTCCCTATCACCCTGAGTGGCTACCAGAGGAGGGTGAGGAGGACTGGGAGGGGTCTGTGGACTCTCTGGCAGACCAGTTGGAAGAACCAGACTGGAGAGAGGAGTTGGGTGAGGCCAGTGGTCTGGACACTTCTCCAGACCTTTGCATGCTTTCTCCCCCTACCATGGCTACGGAGGAGGGTGCCTCTTACGCTGTGGTGTTGCGTAGGGCGGCTGAGGCCTTGAACCTTGAGCTTCCTATGGTGGCGGTCAGGACTAACCTCCTGAACAAAGTGCTTCAACCAGCAGCGGCCTCTTTCGAGCCCCTGCTGCCGGTTCACTGAGGCCCTCACGGACATACTTCTGGGCGCTTGGTTCAAGCCCAGCACAGGGGCTCCTGTGGATAGGATGATTGCCCGACACCACCGCCCGACCCCGGGTGACCCCATTTTCCTCTCCCAACATCCTACCCCGAGACCTTGGTGGTCCAAGCCTCGACTTCCAAGGGTGCATTCCCTACTGCGCCACCTGATGGGGAATCCAAGAAGCTGGACCATCTCGGGAAGAAGATGTTTTTTTCCGCCAGCTTGGGACTGCGGTCGGTGAACACTGCATGTCTCTTGGGCCATTACTCCCATTCTGTGTGAGACACAGTCGCGTAGGTGCTGCCACAGCCGTACTCTCCTGTGCAGTTGCCTAGGGTAGAGACGCAGCGAAGTTCGCCATACGATGTGGACTGGACACCGCTGACTCGCTAGGCAGGACGATTTCAACTTCGGTAGCCCTGAGACGCTACTCCTGGCTGAGGTCCACTGGCTTTGCGGTTGATGTCCAATCAACTCTTTTGGACATGTCCTTTGATGGCCATCACTTGCTTGGCGACAAAGTAGACAACGCGCTCGAGCGCTTTAAGGATTCCAGAGCTACGGCCAGATCCTTGGGCCTCGCTACCACCTCTCCCCCTGCGCAGTCTGCTTTTTGCCCCTTTCATGGCTACGGAAGGGGAACGCCGCCAGGTTCCGTCCAGAGCCACAGGCTGCGCAAGATGTCCAGCCCCTGCGCGGCCGGTGACGTGGGACCCAGCGTCGTGGGTCTGGGGGCCAGCGGACGGGCCAGTCCACCAGCGCCCCCTCTGCAGCAGCCTCCAAGCCCTCCTAGTCTGACCTTTCAGTGCCACCAGTTGCCAGTGGGTTGCAGGATTTGCCATCACCTCCCCCACTGGCTCAATATCACGTTGGACAGGTGGGTTTTGCAGATAGTCCGAAGGGGCTACTCCCTACCCTTCAAGACTACCCCTCCCTCCATGCCACCTGCCTTCCATCGCGTGTCGGAGGATCACTTGGCCCTTCTCCGTCAGGAAGTTGCAGCTCTCTTGGCCAAGGGAGCCATCGGGCGAGTCCCTGTGCCAGAAGTAGGTTGTGGTTGCTATTCCCACTACTTCCTGGTACCCAAGACGGACAAAGGCATGCGTCCTATTTCGGATCTCAGGAACGTCAACCGCTTCCTCCGGAAGGAGAAGTTCAAAATGTTGACATTGGCTCAGGTCCTGGCTGCCCTCGACCCTGGAGCCTGGATGGTAGCGTTGGACTTGCAGGACGCCTATTTTCACATCCCCGTCCTGCCTGCCCACCGGCGTTACCTACGGTTCACGGTAGACCATGAGCATTTTCAGTTCACTGTGCTCTCCTTTGGCCTTACAAGCACCCCTCGGGTGTTCACGAAAGTGATGGCGGTCGTCGCAGCTCATCTGAGCAGATCAGGGGTTCCAGTCTTCCCCTATCTCGATGACTGGCTGTTGAAGGCGAGCTCGCCCCAGGCTGTCGTCTCTCACCTCCAGACTACGGCGGACCTCCTGCACTCGCTGGGGTTCACCATCAACGTGCTGAAGTCACACCTGATTCCCTCTCAGAAGCTCCTTTTCATCGGAGCGGTTCTGGACACGGCGCAGTTTCGGGCCTATCCTCCGGAACAGCGAGTCCAGGATATTCTGGCAATGATTCCGATCTTTCAGCCTCTATCCCAGGTTTCGGTCAGAATGACCCTGAGCCTACTGGGCCTCATGGCCTCCTGCATCCTGCTGGTGGACTATGCCAGGTGGCGTATGCGGGCTCTGCAGTGGGACCTGAAGTTCCAGTGGGCACAGCATTGGCGGAATCTTTCCAATTGCGTCCTGATCTCGGAGGGCACTGCACATCAATTGCAGTGGTGGCTAACGAACCAGGATTGGGTCAACGGCAGATGACTCTCCCGTCCCCAACCAGAGTTCACAGTGGTGACTGATGCATCACTTCTGGGGTGGGGCGGCCACATGGGGGAGGCAGAGATCAGAGGCCTCTGGTCTCCAGCGGAATACGGGCTCCACATCAACCTTCTGGAGCTCCAGGCGATTAGTCTTGCACTGAAGGCATTCCTTCCATCTGTCAAAGGAAGAGTAGTGCAGGTGTTAACGTACAACACCACCGCCATGTGGTACTGCAACAAACACGGCGTGGTAGGGTGGTGGACCCTATTTCAAGAGGCTCTTCGCCTTTGGACGTGGCTGGAACATCAGGGAATGTTCCTGGTGGTTCAACCCTGGCAGGTTCTCTGAACGCCAGGGCGGACGAACTCAGCTGCTGGTGCATGATGGATCACAAATGGCGTCTTCACTCGGAGGTTGTGAATGGTCTCTTTCAGCAGTGGGAAGAGCCTTGGTTAGATCTATTTGCCACCAAAGAGAACGTGCAATGTCAGCAGTTCTGCGCGTTGGAATTTCCAAGGCGGCACTCGCTAGGTGACGCTTTTGTCGCGAGTGGAGTTGCAGTCTACTATACACCTTTCCGCCTATACCACTTCTGCCAGAGTGCTGAAGAAGATCAAGCGCGACCGAGCCCAAGTCATTATTGTGGCTCCGGACTGGGCATGAAGAGTCTGAGCTCTTGAACATGGCCATCGATCCTCCGATCAGACTGCCTCTTCGGGAGGATCTTCTGTTGCAGCAGCAGGTGACGGTCCCCCACCCAAACCTGTCCAGCCTCCACCTCCTTGCGTGGAGATTGAGGGGCGACAGTTGACAGCTTTTGACCTCCCTCCCGAAGTCTGTAACGCTATCTTGGCAGCCAGGTGTCCCTCCACCGACACAGTATACGCCTGTAGATGGAACATATTTGTGGCATGGTGCACAGCAAAGGTTGTGGATCCCCTTTTTGCCCCTCTTTCAGAGGTTCTCCTCTTCATTCTTTCCTTGGCCCAGCAGGGCTCTGCTCTGGGCACTCTCAAGGGCTATCTTTCGGCCATTTCGGCCTTTCTTCACCTTCCAGATCAACCTTCTCTTTTCAAGTCCCCTATTGTAAATCGTTTCCTTAAGGGCATTACTCGCCTGTTATCCAGTATTGGGGTATCTTTCATAGATTCACATGCTTGAATCATCCCCGCCTTCGAGGTGGGAGTCTCACGGTACAAATAAAATATATACATAACAGTAATAAAACATAATCCAATAGGCTGCAATGGACTGCACAGTCACTACAGTAGCCCATCCTTGTCCTTTTGTAAGAAAGAACCAAAGTTGAAACACAACCAATCAGGCTCTAGCACCCTTTAGAACACTGCACAGAGAGGCAAGTCCCTCAGATTTTCTACCGCACGTCGTGTGACAGGGAGTCTCCCTGAGCTCTGCTCAGTTTTTTCTACATTTACTGGATTTAGTGAGTACAGAATGTCTGATACTTCTAAAAAAGGTTTATTTTTGCTTTGTGGCTCCTGTGGTAAAAAGAGGCTACATTTTGAAGATCCCCACAAGGAGTGTATTTATTGCCTCTATCCTGCTCATAAGGTCAAGGACTGTATGATTTGCAGGACCTTTTCTTCAAAAACCTTAAAGGATAGAGAAGGCAGATTACTGATTTGGTTGGAGAGGCTAAAATCAAGATCCAACGTGGTATCTGAAGATGAAGGCAGTGGCAGTTCTCAGGCGTCAGCCCAGCTGAATAAGAAGAGGGATAGATCTGGAGAATCCCCTGTGAGACTTGGTAAGACTTCAAAAAAGTCCCATCATGAGACTATGCTCTCTACCTCTAAAAAAGGGAAGCTGACATTCTCTTCTGAGGAAAAATCTGGTGAAAAAACGAAAATACCACAAAAAACTGCCTTTAAACAGCCTAAGACTGAGTCTGAGTATGTCAGATCATCGTCGTCGAAAAAGACATTGTCAACGATGAAACTGCCTCAGACTTCGTCGACTCTTACTCCGCGACGGAATCATTGGTGAAAGCTGTACCTTCGTCGACGAAAATCACCTCGCCACCGACGACGGCACCACCGCCGACGACAGTTTCTCCCTCGCCGACGTCTCGCCCGTCGACGACACCATCGGCGTCGACAGTCCCTCCCTCGTCGACGCCTCCACCGTCGACGACGACCACTGCTTCGACGACGACATCATCGTCGACGATAGTTTTTCCGTTGACGGCCTCGATGACGACTACTTCAACGATGACGACGGTCATGTCAACGTCCGCTGTTTCTATGTCACCGTCGATGGTTATCTCGTTGATGCTTATACGGAAAAGGCCTACTTCCTTACAAGTAATACCTATATTGTCTTCCAGGCTATCGTCCACGTTCCCGTAGACTAGAAGCTTTTACCAGGACCCTTCTTACATATCTCCTTTACCTCCTAGCCATTTTTTTGAGGAATCTGAGGATGATGGGCTGTTTAGTCCAGCTCGCAGCCCCTCTCAACTTCATGTTAAATACCAAGAGGAGGATGATGAGGAGGAATATTACGAACATTATCAAACTCAAAGGCCTCAAGTTTTGTTACCTCGTCAGGAGCCTATGGTTCAAATGCCCGTGGCTTTAGTGCAGGACCTGACAACTATGCTACAGGACTACCATACTCGTTTTCCGTCTGCAGCAGGTTCCGTCCACGGACAACCCTCTCCTCCACCTGCTCTACATACTACAGGTCCCTCTATATCTACTACTGAGGCCCACGATATTTTGCCTGCGCCACAAGAGCAAGGAGCGCAAGAAGATGACAATGATACAGTCGCTGAGGAAGGTGAGCTCCCTAAAACACCAACTACAATTGATGAGTGGGAGGATTACTTAATCCCAACACCATCCTCACCGATTCCTCAGGAAACTGATTCTCCTCCAGAGGACTTTGGAGGTTTCCATGCCATCATGGAAAGAGCGGCAAACTGTTTTCACCTTCCTATGCCGGTTAAGCAGTCCGGCTGCTTTTTATATGATTTCAAAGACCAGAACAGGAAATCGATCTGTGCCATTCCCATTATCGATCATATTTGGGAAGAGGGTGTCAAGATTATGGAAAATCCTTTCTCCGTGCCTGCAATTCTTCCCAAAATTGATAAGAAGTATAGGCCCCAGATGATGCCCCTGCATGCCTGTCCGGACATCCTAGACCAGATTCCGTGATTTCCCAGGCTGCGCAATGCAGGTCTAGAAATCCATCAGTGCCAATTACTGCGCCACCTGATAAGGATGGAAGAAGACTGGATAACATCGGAAAGAGATTCACCACCATGGCGGGTGCTTCTGTGCGTGCTGCTAATTCCTTGGCAATTCTAGGAAGGTATGACCGCCAAATGTAGTCTGATGTTGCTCCGTACCTCGAATTTTTGCCAGGTGACAGGAAGCAGGAGGCGAGGAAAATTCTCCTTGAAGGGGAAAGGGCAGCATCCGAGATAATTGACATCTCTATGGATTTGGCCTCTCTAAGTTTCCGGCAACTGGCTGGAACAGTAGTCCTCCAACGTCAAGGATGGCTTAAATCTACCACCTTTAGTCCTGAGGTACATAGCAAATTCTTTATATGCCATTCGATGGGGATGCGTTGTTTGGCAAACATATTGACAATGCCTTGCAAGAAATTAAAAAGGACACTGACAACAGCCAAAGCCCTGGGTATGTTTCAGTACAGGAAAACACCCTTTTGAGGCGCCCATGGCAGAGGAACTTATTCCTTTCGTAGTGGCTACCAAAAATACCAACCACAAAATGACCAGAACAGATATGGCTATCAGCAGCAGCAATCTTACAGAGCCCGCCTGCTGCCGCTTACTCCAGACAGCAAAATAGGAGGAAACAGCCCCAACAGGGCAGAGATAATGCTAGAAAGCAGTGACTATCTCCCCAGCCACTGCAACAATTCGGCCACGTTTCAACCCCAAAATTCGGAATATTTCTCGACATTTCAACCAATGGAAGAAGCTAACTTCAGACAAATGGGTACTGGACATAGTAAAATTGGGACACACCCTAGAATTTGTAAAGATCCCACCATCCCATCCACCTCGAAAGAAACCTACACCACATATAACTCTCCTGAAAGAAGAAGCCAAAATTATGCTCCAAAAGGGAGCTATAGAGAGAGTCCCCCACTCCCAAATGGGAGACGGTTTTTACTCCCGCTTCTTTCTGGTCAAGAAAAAGTCAGGAGAATGGAGGCCAATCCTAGATCTAAGGAAGTTAAACAAATATCTGCAGAAGAAATCCTTCCGCATGGTTACTCTTCAAGAGATTCTTCAGCTCCTCGATCATGCGGACTTCATGACGACACTAGATCTACAGGATGCATACTTTCACATCCCTATTCATCCCAAACATCAAAAGTTCCTACGTTTCACTGTGGCAGGTGCTCATTTTCAATTCAGGGTTCTCCCCTTTGGTCTGCGGTCGGCTCCAAGGGTTTTTACAAAATGTCTTGCGCCAGTTGCAGCTCATCTCAGGCTGCAGGGTCTGCAGCTATTCCCTTACCTGGACGACTGGCTAATAAAGGCTCCATCTGTTCGACAAGCCTCAAAAGAAACGTTAACTTGCCGTCACATGTTTCAGTCCCTGGGGCTGTCCCTCAACTCCCAAAAGTCAGTTCTACATCTTTCTCAAAGGACGCAATATCTAGGAGCAGTTTTGGATACTATCCAGGACAAAGCATTCTTGTCCGCAGAAAGGCAATCACACCTGATTTCCCTAGCAACAGAACTAAGAGGAAAAAGGTTCGCTTCTGTGAGGAAAGTAAAATCTCTCCCCGAGATGTTGTCCTCTCCAATCCTTTTGATACCTCACTCTCCTCTCAGCATGAGGCCTATACAAGAAGAGCTGGACAATCAGTGGCTTCAAGTGACAGGATCGTTCGACGACCTGGTGAGGATATTTCTGGTCATGCAAGCAGCTCTGCTTTGGTGGCAGCGCTCCAGCAATATCTCGACTGGGCTTACCTTCCTTCCTCCAACACCAGAGTTCGTCCTTACTACAGATGCTTCTCTCGAAGGATGGGGGGGCGCACCTTCAAATCTCCGCATAAGGGGGAAATGGTCCAAGGCGCTGGCAAAGATGCACATCAACTTCCTGGAGCTTCGGGCCATATTTCTAGCCTTACAGGCTTTCCTCCCAAGACTTCAAGGATCCTCGGTTCTTATAAGGACGGACAACACCACTTGCATGTGTTACCTAAACAAGCAAGGCGAACACGCTCTCACATCCTATCTCGGGAAGCTCAAGATATATGGAAATGGCTGCTTTCTCACCACATTTCTATAAAGGTGGAACACCTGCCGGGAATAAACAACAGTCTAGCGGACACCTTGAGCAGAACGTCAAACTCTTGCCACGAATGGGAGTTAAACCAGTCAGTCCTGGATCACATTTTCCAGATGTGGGGCAGACCAAACTTGGATCTCTTCGCTTCCAAAACAAATCGGAAGTACCCATTCTATGCCAGCTGGGAACAAGAGAAAGGATCTTGGGGAAACGCCTTTATGATGAGATGGACGGGGATCTTCGCCTACGCGTTCCCCCCCTTCCCGTTACTGCCGAGGCTTCTGAGAAAGCTGAAAATGGGACCATGCCCGATGATTCTCATTGCCCCACGGTGGCCGCGTCAGCACTGGTTCACAGATCTTCTCCTACTCTCAGAATGCAGACCATATCGCCTCCCAGTGTCTCCAACACTATTGACGTTGAGCAAGGGCCAGATTCTCCATCCGCATCCAGCACCGCTGCAGCTACATGCCTGGCTGCTGAGTTCTGTGCAAGGAGATAGATTTGCCTCAGGACTGTAGAGACATACTTGCTAAAGCAAGAGCACCATCTACGATTAAGACCTATTCACTGAAATGGAAACGTTTTTGTTTATGGTGCCTTGATAATGATGTACATCCCCTGGAGTGTTCTCCAGACAAGGTTCTTCCTTATCTACGTTCACTAGCCAAGTCTGGCCTTATGTTCACATTGGTTAAGTTACATCTAGCCGCCATCTCCACTTACAGGCGTTCTTCAGGTGGCATATCTCTTTGCTCTAACCGTCTGGTCAAGCAAATTATGAAAGGTCTCTTCAGAGCTTTTCCTCCTATTAGGGCTCCTCCTCCTTAATGGAGGCTTAACCTGGTTCTAGCGCAGTTAATGAAGTATCCCTTCGAGCCAATTCACAGAGCTGATCTTAAGTATCTCGCCTGGAAAATCGCTCTTTTGTTAGCTCTTAACTTCCGCTAGGAGAGTCAGTGAAATTCATGCATTTACTATTAAACAACCGTATCTACCAGTGACTACTTTCTCCTTAGAACAAATCCTACCTTTATCCCTAAGGTCCCCTCGTCTTTCCATCTTAATGAGCCTGTTATCCTACGTACATTTTTTCCCAGTCCTTCTACCCCGGCTGAGGAGGCTCTTCACACTTTGGATTTAAAGAGACATTTGAAATTCTATCTATCACATACTAAATCCATCCGAAAGTTGGATCAATTGTTTGTGTCATACGGTGGACAAAAGCCAGGTACAGCAGTTACTAAAGCAACAATTGCAAGGTGGATTGCATCAGCGATTCAATTTTGTCACTCTAAAGCAGGAATCAAACCTAAAGCTCATTCCACAAGAGCAATGTCTTCATCAGCGGCGCTCATTGCCGGAGTGCCATTGGAAAAAATTTGCCGTGCTGCCACTTGGAAAAATGTGCATACATTTACATGGCATTACTGCTTAGACCTGGCTACAGAAGCTGAATCAGCTGTTGGACAAGCAGTGTTACGCAACCTTTTCCAATAAGGTAAGCCTCTTTTGAGAGGTGAATTTCTATTACTTGCTAATGCAAGCTATTTGTTTTGCTTATTAATGCTATCTCTTTTCTCTTTATGCATAATGCTTCTCTATTATGTTGCATATGTTGAGCATATATTGATATATCATTTTTCCAGGTATCTAATGTGGTTCGTATGATACCCACCATCCACTAAATAACTAAGGGCTTTTACTGCTAGCTATTCTGATTCAAGCATGTGAATATATGAAAGATACCCCAATACTGGATAAGAAAACGAGTTACTTACCTGTAACTTCAGTTATCCAGTATTGGTATCTTTCATAGATTCACATGCGACCACCCTCCTCTCTGGAGAGGCTTCCCTTATTGCTATTTATACTTACTGTCACTTGTGCTCGAAAATCTGAGGGACTTGCCTCTCTGTGGAGTGTTCTAAAGGGTGCTAGAGCCTGATTGGTTGTGTTTCAACTTTGGTTCTTTTTTACAAAAGGACAAGAATGGGCTACTGTAGTGACTGTGCAGTCCATTATTGTATTATGTTTTATTACTGTTATGTATATATTTTATTTATACTGTGAGACTCCCACCTCGACGGCAGGGATGATTCAAGCATGTGAATCTATGAAAGATACCAATACTGGATAACTGAAGTTACAGGTAAGTAACTCGTTTTCTTTCCTCCTATTCCTTTCGTAATGCCCCAGTGGGACTTGAACCTTGTTCTGACTTGCCTTATGTGCGCTCCTTTCGAGCCGCTACATAACTGTCCTTTCAGACTTTTGACAATCAAAACTGCCTTTTTGGTTGCCATCACCTCTGCTCGCAGGGTGAGTGAGCTTCAGGCTCTTTCTTTGAAACCTCCTTTCCTGGCTGTTCATCCGGACAAGGAGGTCCTTCGCACTAGGCCTTCCTTTCTTCCCAAAGTGGTTACCTCTTTCAATATAGGACAGACTATCACTTTGCCCACCTTCATCCCGCCCCCACATCCTTCTAAGAGGAGGAGAGGCTCCACCTTCTGGATCCAAAACGTGCGCTTTCATTCTATCTGGATCGCACAAAACAATTCGGGGTGGATGATCAGCTCTTTGTTGTCTATGTAAGCTCCAAGAAAGGTCGGGCCGTGCAAAAGCGGACCTTCTCTCGATGGGTCGTTCTTTGCATCAAACTTTGTTATTCCTTAGCGAAAAAGGAACCTCCAGTAGGGTTGCGCGCCTATTCCACCAGGGCGACAGCAGCCACTATCGCTTTGGGACGTGGAGTCCCCCTTCATGACATCTGCCAAGCAGCCATGTGGGCTTCATTGCACACGTTCACCAAACATTACTGCCTGGACATCCAAGTCCGGAGAGACAGCTTCTTTGGCCGTTCAGTTCTCCAGGACTTTCTGGTGTGAACTTAGTTCGCGGACCCACCTCTGGGGTTGGTATTGCTGGGGTATCTATTCTAAGGTAAGGAATCCATAACTAATAGTCTCTTTCAGATAAACAAGTTACTTATCTTCGGTAACGATATATCTGTAAGAGACCTATATTAGTTATAGATTCCTTACCGCCTCACCCATCCTCCCCGTTCTGTGAACTGACTTCTAGGGTAAGGGACTTCCTTTCAGGGCCCTAGTTTTGTGCACCAGTTGTCAGTGTCTTGCATGGCTCTGCGCTTCTGGTGTGGAATGTTGTGTAAAAAAACTGACGTCAGCGAGCAGGGCCGGCGTCTAAGTAGATACCGCGACGTCATTCCGGCGATCACAACGCCAACGACAAACGCGGAGTCGACCAACGCCACCTACCGACGCGCAGGGGTACTGCTGAAGAAAAATTCTCCGGATCCAGTCTGACGCCTGGGGGTAATTCTAAGGTAAGGAATCCATAACTAATATATGTCTCTTACAGATATATCATTACCGAAGGTAACTAACTTGTTCATTAGGTGAAAAAACGCTTACAAGTACCATAACATCATGTGAAATTTAATTGAGATTGAAACCTGTAATCAAGAATACAACAAAATATATTCAAACAAACAAACAAGGCTAAAACAAAAACCAAATGAAGAAAAACATGAAGAAAAACACATATTGACAACACATTAAGAATTAGTAAAACGAGAGAAACCACAATAATGCTACAAATTTTCCACCCATTGGGTGAGCCAGGCGGTCAATGCCTGCGCATTTGACAAGGCTGTGGTGCGTATCCGGGGCGGGAATGAGCTGTCCAGTGCAGCTTCAAGTACAGAATTAAAGTCGCCTCCTATCAACCAGGGGATCCCACTCCCATCGGGCCAGAACATAGGTCAGCTTGCGCAGAAATGAGGCTTGATCAGTGTTGGGGGGCCTATAAGAACCCCACTAGTATGTTCTGACCATTCAGCCTGCCCTTTGTGATCACATATTGGCCCCCCTCGTTCGCTTCCACTTCTTCTACCACATAAGGAGTTGCTGCCTTTACCCATATCAGTACCCCCCTGGCCTGAGAGGAATAATTAGTGCTGAACACCTGCCCTCACCAGCGCCGATGGAAACGATCTACCTCCATCCGTGTTAGATGTGTTTCTTGTAAGAGTGCTATGCTTGTGGATCTGTGCTATAGGAATGAGTATATAGAGTAGCAGGGCGCAGGTGTATGTATACCTCTCACTTTCCAAGTGACGATATTCATGTGTGCCATTGTGAGGGCTCAATGTTACCCGCATCACTCGTGTGATGAGTGCTTCTCAGGGTCACCTCAGTGATCAAGTGCAATCGTGTATGAAGGGATCGGGCTTCAGCTCGTTTCTCCGTAGGTCTTAAAAGAAATGTGGAGATCTTACTGTAACATGTACAACTTTATGAGGGCGGACCCATAACGAGGGTCTACCCAAACTGCATTGCCCAACCATGGAACTACCGAATGTGTTGGTGTTTGTAAAGGGGTCGCATGTAATCTGGCGTCAGCTCCGAGATACCCCTATAATATTGTGTGTTATGTGCTAGATATGTTCTGCTGCGCCTCGTTATATGGCGTGGCCTGTTGTGGTGTGGCAGGTCTATTTCCTAATGACTCATCCCCTTATCCCGCATGGGGACCAAACCAACATTTGTATAGCGCAAGCACTGGGCACGACTAGTGTGGGGCCGACCCATTATGTTCGATGAGTTCTTCAGGGTATCAGTTCAACTATCTATCATCTTGCGTCTATTCATATTATATCAACCGAAGTCTGCGATGTCACAACAGGTGGGGCCGGCGAGTCCGGACCCCCCTGCCCCTCCCTCCACCCCCCGCCTGACCATGTATGAGTGGAGCAGCCACGGCCCGTGCAGGTAACAGTGGTGGGCCGGGTGAGGGGGAATCTGACGGACGATGACGAGGGAAAATTAATTATTTAATTGTCCCTCTACATCGTCCTTCGAAATCCCCCCCACCTGGCCCACCGCTGTTACCTGCACGGACCGCGTCTGGAGTGGAGTCATCTTCATTCTGGGATTTGGCTGAATCTGCATCTTCGTCTGAATCCTGTGCCTGGTCCTGGAGTGCCGCTGCTACATGAAAGGTCCTCTCGCCGTTCCGTTATTATCTGATCTAGGATGGGGACAGCTGTCGCCAGAGCATGACGGTCTGCTCCCTTGCCTCTGCCCCTCTGCCGACCTCTCTTTTCTCATCATCTTCCCGCTGCGCCCCCAGGCGATGTCCGCCCAGCCGCAAGGCCAGCGCTTTACAGCCAGTCCCAAGCGTCCGATGGGGAATCAAAGAAACCCTATGCCACCACCAGGAGCAGAGCCGGGAACAGCAAGGAGTAACGTATGTCTAGTCTACGAAGGTGGCGTTTCACTGCTTGAAAGGAACTCTGCTGTTTCTGTACCTGCGCCGTATAATCAGGAAACAGCATAATCTGAGCATTTTTGATCTTGATTTTGTTCAATTTGCGTGTTTCTCGCAGGACGGTGTCACAGTCCCTGTAGTTCAACGATCTAACGAGTAGCAGTCTGAGATTAGCGCCCTGTGGTGGACTGCGTCCCGGCACCCTGTGTGCGCGCTGCACCACAAAGTGGGGTGACAGCGCGTTCTTGGACATCAGTTATTTCAGCCTGTTTTCGACATAGGACACTGCAACCTGGCCCTCTTCGCCTTTCTGGAGGCCCACCACACTCACATTGTTCCGGCGCGATCGGCCTTCCGGGTCTTCTAGTCTATCTTCCAAGGTGCTCACCCGGTCCAGTAGGTTTTGTAGCGCGAGTCGTTGGTTGTAGATCTGCCAGTGCAAGCTCGTTGGTGCGTACTCTATCAGCCAACTTGCGGTGATCAACGGGTAGGAGTGTCAAGTCTGATGTGACCTTATCAATTTTGGGTTTGAGTGATGTGCAGGTTTGGTCAAGGGCAGCTTCTATCTTTCAGTACCATTTCTAGTTTAGTGGCTAGCGCTAGGTGCGGTGTTCCTTGTCCTGTGTTTTCTTCCGCATGTGACACGTCTTACATTCTGGAGAGTGCCGCTGTTTGTGGAGTGTTCGATTGCAAGCGGCCCATGAAAAGCTGTTAAGCTGTGGGCATGCAGCGGCTCCTCACGGGATTCCTCATGCGAGCCGAGATTTGTCTAGTTGTGCCCACAACCTGTTTGTGTCCGTCTCCACCTTCCCACAATGACACCCCCAGCCACCTCTTCAGTGCAGCTGCCGTTTTTCTGCTCCATTTCAGTTTTGGGCCTCAGTCCACTTTGCTCTGGGGGCATTTGGTTGTCCCTCGCTGCTGCTGCCTAGTTTTCCAGTTGCATGGGCTCACCATCCAGTTCAGCGGGTGGTCCAGCGTTCAGGGTTAGGCTCTCTGCCACCCTCTGCTTTCTCTGCGAGTTGCGTCCCTGGTCGAGGGGGAGACTCCCAGTTCCCAACACTGCCCCAGCTCAGTGCAAATGTGGGCAGCCATCAGGTTGGGCCAATGCAGTTGGGGTCGCTGATTAGCTCCCCCTTGGTACAGCGTCAGGTCATCGCCTTGTCCAGTGCCGCTCAGAGTTCCCTAGTTCGGTGTCTTTAGGCGCCTACCTGGGGCCAGCCTCCTTCGACAAGGAAGGGGCAAAGCCAATCACAGTGTCCAACTTCTCCAGCGCAGTGGCTGCTGCCAGGTGGTGCTCTGGTGTTCCAATTTGGCGCTCCCAGCGATCGAGGGCAAAGTCGCCCAGGCTTAGGAAGACTATGCTTTGAGCGTTGGCTGCTCCGTGGTCTTCCTTCAGACCAACCTCCTGCACCATTCACGCCGCTTGATCTGGGCCACACAGCCTCACACCCAACACGACAACTGTTTTTTTGGGGTGCCAAGGCCCGCCCAAAGCCACACACCTCCAGTGCTCCGGCGGTCAGCGCGCCTCGTGGCTATTAAGCCTGGGCTCAGTCTGTTTTTCAGGCCTCACAGTGCACCACCATATATCTTTTGTCTCAATATCAGGAAGGGCGCACAAGTCTGGATCCCTCCTCTCACTCCCAATCTCCGATTCACTCTGCGTCACAGCCCCTGCATACACGCAAGGCTCTCTTGCTTCAGGTAGGCCGCAGCATTAGGGCCTAGGCCCGAGCCGGCCTCCGGACCCTTCCCAGGGTCACCGGTCTAAACAGTCCAGCAGCCAGGTGGGGGCTCACTTCTCTCCTCCATCCTCTCACCTCTGTTCTTCGCGGTTGCCAGCCTTCTCAGTTCCCAGTCAATGGTGGTCACTCTCCTCCTGGCCACTTTCAGTTGCACGTAGGCCGCAGTCAAGGACAGCCGCCGCCACCTCTCGTGCCCTGGGATTCAGGGCCACCGTGGGGCCGGCAGGCTTGGTGTTCTGCAGCTGTATCAGGGCTTCCCACATCCGACATGGGTCCAATTGCGTCGTCCTCTCTGCTTCCCCACTCAGCTTCCTGACGAACCTAGGCCTGCTCCGACCTCCGGGTTCACTCTCGGCTTCCTCAACAACAGGCCCGGAGTGTCAGGCAGGGCTGCGCATTCATCTCTCAACCAGCGCCCCGAGCCCCGGTCCTGTCACACCGCACCGTTTGCAGTCCGCCACACAGGTCTCAATGGCCTGACGTCCGTCGTGCATCTTTCTCCGCCCACCTCTTTGCTTTTCAGGCCGCTTCGGTTGCTGTTCGTCGCAGCCGGCTCCTTCACACTGGCTGCAACCACTCTCCCCGGCCTCGCCGTGGGCGTCCTGTTTACAGCTGCTCTGCACACCACAGTGCAAGGCACCGCTGTTTCGGGAGCAACCTTGCTCCTGGCGGTGGTTAAATTACTTGTGTTCACGGGGGACTTTGCAGGATAATAGGGGTAAGGTGCGGAGCCTTACATGATGTGTCCACCATCTTGGCTTGGTAGCCACGCCCCCCATGTTCCATGACATCATTTACGGCATTACTGATGACATGTCAAATGACATTATTGCTGATATCATGGATGACATTATCCAAGCTTCTTTTGTACACTTTACTCTGTAAAGTTGTAGGGCATTAGAGGCCTGAAAGTAAGTACAAAAAAAGCTTATTACAGGCGTGCCGTGAGGAAAAGTGGCATGGCGATGGCCTTGCATAACTGTTTGGTCTTAGGTGGTGTACTGGCTGTTAATACCACTCGAGTTATGGAAATGAAATCTCCACCTCCTAACTCCCCCTTACTCACCCAGCTCTCTGAACAGCCTCAGCCGAGCAGCGTTTGCCCAAATAATCATTTTTTCCCAGGAAGAGCAATACTTTTTTCAACCCAAGGGGAAGTCTACAAGCCACCTCCGTTTCCTTTGGCTGCAGCACACAGGAGGTAAAAAAAAATAACCTTGAGGCACTGTGATTGGTGCATGATTTCAAGGACTGTCAAGCTAATTTTGATGCGTCACATTTGAAAATGTTTTGTGTTTACTGAAAAGAGCCTTTATTTAACAAAGGGCTCCCTGTGCATTATTATGTGCTTTTTCACTATTTGTTTCTCCATGGGAAAGACCATATTTGTAAGCATCGCTTTGCCTTTCCTGTCTCCTCAGCCAGAGAACCACTGAATTTAAACAAGAGAGATCTGTTCACGTAGGGAGAAATTAAAAGTAAAACTCTTTGCAGTTTGATTCCAACTGCTAATCATGTTTTTTCCCCAGGTACTTGTTGTATTTTAATAAATTGCTACATTCAAGTGTTTTGGTTTTGACATTTAAAAAATATTTTAACTATTTCACTTTCCAAGGCCTATGTAGTGAATCTACGCTCTCAGAAGCTTAATACCCTGGCTCAAGGCTGCAGACAGGAGTATTCTGAGAACTTAAAGAAACTTTCTGTAACCAACAACGGGCATTTTTATTCTAACCTTAGTTCTTTTCTTTTTATTATTTGCATTACTCTGATAGTCTACTATTTTTCAATTTGAGCAAGCTATAGTTCCTACTGTTATATTTGTTATAAGCAATAAAAAGGTTTGCATACGAGACGCATAACGTACACTGGACTCGAGAGGCCAGATTCCTTGAAGGAAGCAGAAGCCATGCACAGGCGACGCATCTAAAGATATCAAATATCATACATGGCATACGCAAGTAATCAATTACAGCAAGGGCTTCCGCAATGGCAGCTACACACAGATCCCAGCAGTGCAATCCACTTTCGTTAATATGGGGGAAAAAAACATAAAATTAGTCACGCAGTGCAAACTTCCCCCAAAAAACGCCCAAACAACGACATACTTTATAGCGAGAAACACACCTAGGATTTGAAGAGTGCAAACGGACTTAGATCAGAAAACGACTAATTTAAAATAGTTTGCTCATATGACCCTAAGCCCTGCGTAATAGTTCTAGCCCCTGTCCTCTGCTCACCAGTAACGCCACCTCGTGATGCACCGGGATAAACTAGTTCAAAGGCTGCAATTAACATAACTATGGGAATGGAATTTTAATGCCTAATTAAGAAATCCGGGTTAAGGCGAAGCTTGACAGGTATTTTTGAGAGAAAACACACACTCGCCGAGCTAAGGGCGACGCATAAAATAGCCAATAGTAAAGGAAACGACTGAGACTGCGGTGAGCTGCCAGCCGCTGCCAACTGTCTCCAACCTGCAGGGCCCCACTCATTCAAATAGCAGAGCCCCGTCCCCCGCCGCGCTAAATGCAGACAAGTGAGCCACGGCTTCCAGGGGCGGGCAGCCAGCCAAGCATGCAGCTCTCAGCCGTTCACATCAGCGAGAGGGGACGGTGGAAGAAAGCATGACAGCAGCAAGGGATAAACAGCTTCCTCGGGGACAAGTGGTCACGTAATGTCAGCTTTCAGAGAATGCCAGCACAGATCTGCTGCACAGCTAGACACTCGTGGCTCACTCTACCTCGGCAGTGGAGGATGAGACATAGCGCTCACTCGGGAAGAGGTGGCGCTCGGTAGCCACATTCATAGCCACTAATCCCTCTTGATCACTGTCTTGTTTAGGGTTTACAATTCCCATCGCACTGCGCCAAACGGCACTGAAAACAAGTTTATGATTCTGAAGAAGCATGTGCAAAACTGAAAGCAGAACTGCCTCTGTAAGCTGCACATGACAAAAATAAACGTGCTTCTACATAAAAAGGTATAGCTGAGCATCCACAGGAGAAAATAGGCTGCCCTATTAACTCCACAGTTTACCAGCAAACTGTAAACAAGCCAGCCTGGGAGCTGCCTTCCGAAAGAAAACAAAAGAATGTCAGCCACATGGCAGGAACTGGGAGGGACAAATGCTGCAATAAAATGTATGCAGCTACAGGTCTGAGCACCCACAGTGTGACACAAGGTTGAAAACATAATAAAATAGTCCCCCCCACAAGCAGATCAACAGAACAAAGCGTAATGATATTGTACTAAGTCCCTGCTCCTTGGAGGAAAAAGGAGGGACAAAGAGGCAGGACTGGCCACTAGCAAGCAAGGATTTTTAAAGGACACTGTAACCAACAAATGAGAAGCCTGGGAATGGCTTTATGCCCACAGAGATGTATACTAAAGTGTACAAGAGGTCGTACGCTTACGCTCGACCTAAAAATAGTGTGGGTGCTCCGGGTAGGCACCCACAGAACCATTAAAAAATAATTTAAAAAAATGAAATGAATAATAAATGAGCGGCAGGAGGCACTCATTTATTATTCACTGCTCCAGACAAGAAGCACCCTATATTGCCCAGCAATGGCTTTTTGTTTATATTTCAGGGTTATGGTGGAGGCCCTAGAAGGGGCAGGTACACCACCAAGTATTTCTTTTTTATGTTGTAGGGGGCTGCTGAGATTGCAACATCCCCCCCAGCAACATTAAAAAGAACACACAGTAACTCCCCTGGGTGTTTGAATCCATGACCCCAGGAGAGCTTACCATATTTATTTAAAGCACTTTGAGCTGGGGCTGAATGATTTTCTGCTGGAGTGTGGTGACCTCTTGTGGTTGGTTCTATGTCTGTAATTTGTGGCCTGAAAAATAATAAAAAGTCATCTTGATTTTTTTTTTTTTTACTAAGGCTCTATTTAAAGAATGATAATCACTTTTGTTAAACATTGCAATATGTGGGGGCGTGGCCAAGAGGTCTGACATGGCGGACGCTCTGTAGACGAGCTCCGTGGGCTCGTCCGTTATCCTACCTATTATCCTGGTCTTCGGCGCTTACTGGTTTTCTTCAACCCTCCCATAGCCCACCGGAGCCTCGGAGGAGCGGCCGGGAGCCCGTGCCGTGAAGATTGCTGCCTGGGATCTAAAGATCGGCCCCTCGCCATAGCCTGCGGCGGTCGCTCGGGCCGGCCTGTACAGGAGCCCTTGCGCCGCCCCTTGAAAGTGGAGCGGAGGCGGGCGCCTCCCAGACGTCCTGACCGCTTCTAGATGGCCGCGCCGCACCAGTGATCTGCCGGTGCCCCACGACCTGGGTTTTGGTGGAGCCCGGCCGGGACTCGCCTGTTTCCCTGGACTGGCGGCTATCTTGTGGAGTCCTCTGGCGCGCTGCTGCCCGCGGCCGCGCATCAGCATATCGGCGGCCGAGTCGGTGCCGCCCCCGCGGATTCCTGATTTCGCGCCCAAGTGGAGCGCACGAGGGGCGCTGGATGCCGCCTGGCCCTTGCTGTGGGGCCCGGTCTCGAGAGGGTGTGCTGCTTGGCGGCGGCGGCCGGTGCGGGCCCCGGAGTATGTGCTGGTGAGTGCATTGGGCCCCATACTGACATCGGGAGCGTGGAGGCCGCTAGCGAGGCCTGTCTGCATCTGCAACTGGGACAGCAGGGGTGGGGCTCCTCCCCCCCCCCTGAATATTATTCCTGGGACCTCAGCTGTCACTCGCAACCACCCTCATTTCAACTGCCAGTCAGGCAGGGCTCAGCGAGCGCGCCGGGGCTGCGGTGATAGAAGAGGCCCGGCTGCGGGGTGTATGTTGATCCAGAGCTTCAGGATTGTGCAGCGCTGTGGGTTCGTCGGCCTGGCTGGGGCTCTCTGCTGGCTAAAGATCTGATTACGAGTGAAAAGGGGGGGCCCTTTCCCTTATTTGGCTGAGGATATCCTGCGAGGGGCCAATACACCGTCTGGGCGGATGGGTGACACCCATTAGGGGGGCGCAGAGGTACTTGTGCACGGAGGCAGCCAGGCTAGTCCTGCTGCGGCTTGTGTGCAGATCGCCTCAGGCCTGTCTTCCCGCCCACTAGATACGAGACGACGAGGTGGGTGTCCTGTCGCATATTGACCGGAGCCGTTGGTCCAGAACAAGATATACCTGGCAGTGCCGCACCCCTCCCTGTCGGGTCGTCACCCACTTGCCACCATCACAATGACCAGGGATAAGGTATCGAAGTAGAGCACCCTGGATCGATACGCGGGACCGGGGGCCCACGTGCCTGAATCGTTGAGCCAAGCCCCGTCCGGGCCAGATAATGCGGCTCTGATGGCGGCGATAACCCAGTCCCTCGAGACGCTCGAGGCCAAAATCGGCGAGGTGGGGTCTGAGGTCACCCTTATCCGTCAGGACTTGCGTAGAGTGGTGGATAGAATCACCGAGGCCAAGCCCGCATCTCCACGGTGGAAGATATAACTGAGTCCCTCCAGGCCCGGGTGACCTCCCTGGAATCCATCACGAAGGGGCTGGCGACCTGGGCGGAGGATGCAGAAGGAAGAGCTCGGAGAAACAACCTTCGCTTCGTAGGCTTTCCGGAGGGCTGCGAAGGTAACAATATGGAACAGTTCCTGGCAAAGTGGATCGCGAGCTGGATCCCTCAGACGTCCCTGTCGCAGTGCTTTATAATTGAACGTGCACACCGAGCCCTTATGCAAAAACCACCACCGGGGGCCCGACCGCGGCCCGTTATTGCGAGACTTTTGAATTTTCACGATTGCGACGCCATCCTTGCACAGGCCAGGCTGACCGGTAAACTCCACTTCGATTCTCACCACATCCTATTATTTCCGGACTGTACGCGCATGGTACTACAACAACGCCAATCCTTTACGGCTGCTAAAGCCCGGTTGCGGGAACTCAAAATCCAATATGCGCTCTTTTTCCCGGCCAGGTTGAGAGTTATATACAAGTCACGTACTCACTTTTTCGACTCCCCGGAGGAAGTCTTCGCCTGGGCGGACGAGAGACAAAGACACAAGCCGCATACCCCGCCACGTTTCAAACCTGACCCATCGTCCGAAGAGTCTACGCGACAGGCGACCAGGCCTAAGCTAAAATCAACTCGCAGGTCTCGCTCGAGACGCCGCTCCAAATCACGAAGTACATCTGCATCAAGAATAGAGGAGACTCTGCGAATCCCGTCACCGGCTTGACTCAAGGCTGGAGAACTCTCACTATATTGACTTCAGCGGCAACGACGTTTGCGGTATCACGGGCCCACGTGAGACCCACCCCCATAACTCTTTTCTCAGTATCTGAGAACCCTGTTGATGTTTGCGGACAGTTCTTTTGGGGACTCTTGGTATGGGACTGGGCCCTGCCCCCGTTGGGGCAGCGGCGTGACGCATACTGCGACAGATGCTTCAGCTGTTTTGAGGTATTGGGTGGGGTGGGTGGGGGAGGGGTTACTTTTGTTGAATGTTGTTGATCACACTGTGTCCTTGTCGTTTTCATCACTGCTCTTTGTGCCCTGCGACAGCCCAGACTTCTACACCTTTCTTAGATGTCTTGCCCTGTAGTTGACCCCGTAGGTAGGCTCCAGGTGGTTAGCTGGAACATACGGGGGGCACTCAATAAGATCAAACGAGATGCTGTCTTACGACAGGCCAAGCGGGCCCTAGCCGATGTTCTTCTTCTGCAAGAGACCCATCTGCTGGGTACCAAGGCGTTGTGTCTTGCTCGCTTTGGTTATATACAAGTCTTCCACGCAGGGTTCACCAGGGCCTCCGGGGGGTGGCCATACTCATTCACCGCCGAATCCCTTATATTCATTCTAAAATATGGACTGACCCTCACGGTAGATACATCATCGTCTCGGGGACATTATATGGGGAAACTATAACCTTGGGCAGTATCTATGCACCTCCTCAGCTTTCGGAAACTTTTGTTGAGTGCCTATCGGCAAAATTGTTGGAAATACCTGAGGGCCTCTCTATTGTTGGGGGGGAATGGAATGATGTGGCAAATGTGGTGCAGGACAGATGGCGCTTGCGCACGGCGCCGGAGCTTTCGAGACCTACACGGCTACACACGTTCATGAGTAACATGGGGTGGCTGGACACTTGGAGGCATCTGCACCCTGCTACATATGATTACACATACTACTCGGCTGTCCACGACTCGTTCTCCAGGCTGGACTACGTGTTCATACCAAATTCCTATTTTGGTCGAATTGTAGGGACAGATATCTTACCTAGAGGTCTGTCAGATCATTCTCCGGTGGCCCTAACACTCCGCCTAGAAGTGGCGCGCCCCCCCCTTAGATGGCGCTTATCGCCGTGGCATCTCCAAGACCCACAATACTTGTCCCACCTACATCAGGCCCTTGCAACTTACTTCTCTGAGAACTCGGGCACGGTGGATTCTCTGGCCATGCTCTGGGAGGCGATGAAGCCCACCATAAGGGGAGTGGATATTGCATACTGTGCCGCCCAACGGAAAAAGCGTCGGGAGGCTCTGAGTCGGACCGAGGCCCTGATTTTGCAACTTGAACAGAAATGTAGGGATGAACATGGTGGAGCACACCACTGCCAATTGCTCCTTCTTCAGCAAACATATGCCGATACCCTTCGCGATGAGGCAAGACGGTCTTGGTTGGCATCCCACAGCAGAATTTACCAATGGGGTGACAAATCAAGTTCGTTGCTACATCGTTTGTGCCAGCGTGCTCTTTGCCCAGTGAGCATACCGGGTATCCCTGACGGGGGTGGCCGGATACTCACGGACCCTGCTCAAATTGCTGTTAGTTTTGCGGCGTACTACGCGGAGCTTTATGCTCCCAGGGACGCCCTTCCGGAACCTCTCGTCCACCAATATCTTGACGATTTGCCTCCCAAGGCCATTTCAGACAGTGTTAGAGGGGATTTAGACGTCCCGCTGACAGTCGACGAGCTGGATGCAGTGTTGGTCTATTTAAGAGCCGGGAAGGCACCAGGACCGAACGGCTTCCCCTGCAAATTTTTTAAATCATTTCAGATTCAACTCCTTCCCCATTACTTGGAAGTGATACATGCAGCCCTTGACGAGGGGAAGCTTCCTCCAGACTGGCGGCATGCTGAAATTGCGGTTTTCCCCAAGCCGGGCCGGGCCGACCCCCAGATCAGCATTCCTCGTACCGCCCTATTTCTCTGTTGAACCTCGAGGCAAAATTACTGGCCAAAGCGTTGGCCAATCGCATTCTCCCCTATATGTACGAACTGGTTCACCCAGACCAGGCCGGTTTTATGCCCCAGCGGGCTACCCGTCATAACATTAGACGCGTGCTTAATGCAGTTGCGGCCATTGATCGCCTTCAGGGTCTGGCGGCTCTGCTCTTAGCCGATATCAACAGAGCGTTCGACTCGTTGGGGTGGACCTATTTGTTTGCTTTATTACATCGTTTAAATTTCGGCCCCCGCCTTATCTCGTATATTAAACTTCTTTATACTGACCTTTCGGCCTCGGTCAGAATCGCTGGTGCGGTGTCCGAATCATTCCCTATAGGGCGCGGTACCCGACAAGGTTGCCCCATATCCCCGTATTTATTTGCCCTAGCTATGGAATCATTAGCCGCCTGGGTTCGTATTGACGCACAGGTTACGGGATTTGAGTGGCCGGGTGGTTTCTCGGATCGGATCGCTCTTTATGCTGATGATGTCCTGTTTTTTATTATGGATCCTCAACGGACAGGTCCACGTATTCTCCGCATCATGCAGATCTTCGGCCAACACATCGGCTTATATATGAACGCCAAAAAATCTGTACTCTGGCCTGTTCGCGGGGGATCGAATATGGGCTCCTCGGCGGTGGAGGTGACGGTGGCTACGACCGGGCTGAAATACCTTGGTGTATATGTTTCAGATTCTCAATCGGTATCATGGGATAGAAATATCGCCCCTATTTGGTCACGTACACAGGCGGAGCTGGAGGCGTGGTCGCGTATGCCCCTCTCTATATTGGGCAGATCCGCGATATTTAAAATGGTTTCCCTCCCTCGCCTCCTAAACCAACTACAGGATCACCCCTTTCAGATTGCACCTTCCTGGTTCCGACAGCTGAATTCTAGGCTGAGCCGCTTCTTGTGGCACGACCAGGCTGCCAGGGTGTCCCTCAGGACGTGCTTCCAGTCCACCTTTTGCGGGGGTATAGCGACCCCCGATCTCCAATCATATCACGCGGCGTCCCACCTATTGGTTCTAAATGACTGGTGGTACGGCATCAGCACTGACCCGGCATATCGAGTGGAGAAATGGCTGATGGGAGATATGTTGCCGCACAGACTGCTATATGCGCCGAGGGAGTTGCGCAGGCTGCCGCCCGCTACCCGGGTTGTATTCGGTGCGTGGACAGACTCACTACGTCGGGTGGGGTGGCTGCGGCGGTTGACTAGGGAGACCCCACTCTGGCAGAGTGGCCTTATGCCGCAAGTGACTGCACTAGCGGGATTTAAACAGTAGGATGCCATCGGTATCTCTATGCTGGGTGACGTTATGAGGGACACTACAATGAAATCGTTTCAAGACCTCAGGCTTGAATATGCTATGCCACAGACTCAGTTCTACAAATACCTGCAATTGCGACATGCCTTATCCCCGTACATTTCACACCTGGACTCCCTTCCCGAATTCAACCCTATCGAGGCGAAAGTCTTTATGGGGGACTTGGGTGATCACAAAACTGCAAAGATATACCAGACTTTAGTGACAAATCTGTCCACGACCTTAGATCCCCTTCGGGATAAATGGCAGAAGGACCTGGGCCCCTTGGACGGTGATAACTGGCGAGAAGCCTTGGAATCCCCGAGATACGCGGCGATTGCCTA
Organism: Calotriton arnoldi; assembly: GCA_963921515.1. NCBI lineage: Eukaryota > Metazoa > Chordata > Amphibia > Caudata > Salamandridae > Calotriton > Calotriton arnoldi. The sequence goes on from CAWUFW010008121.1 coordinate 861,777, forward strand.
TCGTCTCAGGCTTATTCAATTTAAATACCTGCACCGCACATATTTTACTAGGTATCGGCTTTGGAGGGCAGGGATGATAGACTCCCCCATGTGCCTTAGATGTCATGAAGAGGAGGGTACACTGCTCCACACAACATGGAACTGTACAGCCTTGGGCCAGTTCTGGAGGGGGGTCATTCGCTGTCTATCTGAAGTACTGGGGTGGGTTGTGCCTTCTTCACCTAGGCTTGTTCTGTTGCATATATCTGAAAGAGACACGTTAGTGACAGATTCCTTACCTTAGAATATCCCCAGGCGTCAGGCTGGATCCGGAAAGTTTTTGCGTAGCAGTACCCTTGCGCGTCGGTAGGCGGCGTCGTGCGGCTCCGCGTCCGTCGTCGGCATCGTGGTCGCCGGGATGACGTCGCGGGCAGTACTTAGACGCCGCCCCTGCACGCTGACGTCAGTTCTTCTTTTTCCGCGCCAGGAGCGCAGATCCGGGAAGAGCAGTGCCCTAGTCAATTTTTGACTAAATTTTGGGTGATTTTTTCACTGTTTCTTTTCGAGTCTTCTCGACTCCTAGGTGTCAGTAGGGATGCCCGGCTTCAAGCCATGCGACGTCTGTGGTCGAATGATGTCGATTACAGACCCGCACTTAGAGTGTCTCTACTGTCTCGGCCGAGACCACGACACGAAGTCGTGCCCTGACTGCCGGAAACTCCACCCGAAGGCTTTGCGAGAGCGGTCTCGAAAGCTCCTCGAGGTCCGGCAGTCGGCTCCGCGCCGCACCAAGCCCGGTCCCGTGAGAGGTCGAGGGGCCGGTCGCGGAGCCCCCGCCGGTCGTCGGAGTCCAAGTCTTCGCGCTCCTCGGGTAAGTCGAAGCACAAAAAGTCTAAGAAGCATCATCGCTCTAAGACTTCGCCTCGCCGGTCTCGCGACTCGGCTGAGGCCCCTGTCGGCACCGCCCCCGCTGCCCCGGATGTGCCTGTGGAGCCGCCCCCGCATTACCCGTCCTTTCCGGGATCGGGGGCGACTCCGGCCGAAATACAGGAATTCCTGTCGGCCATGGCCCGCCTCTTCGGGCCTCAAGGTCCCTCCGGTGCGCCTTCGGGCCCCGCGGGCCCTGATGGGGTTGCTCCGGCGTCGCCGACGACTCAGGTCCCGGCGTCACCTGTCCCGCCAGCCTTGATCCCGGCCTCGGCCTCGATCCCGGCTCCGGTGGTACCGCAACCCCCATCGACGCCGGTTGACCTAACCACGCCTCCGCCGGCGCCGATGTCCCCGGTGCCGTACGGGCGGCGTCGTTCCCCGGTCCTCTCCGGCTCCGGACATGGAGCCGGACCGACGTCGCTCGACGCCGGCTCCGGCGCCGATGAGACCTTGGGTCCCAGATGTCCCTCCTCCTCCATATTTTGAACCAGAGGAGGACCAGGAGAGCTGGGAGGGGTCGGAAGACCCTCTCACACAGCAGTGTGAGTATGATCAGGACTGGGCAGAGGAACTTGGGGATGCCAGTGGTCTAGACACTTCCCCTGACACTGGCATGCTGTCTCCTCCCGTGGCTACGGAGGAGGGAGCAAATTTCGCAACGGTGTTGCGTAGAGCAGCTGGAGCCTTGCACCTCCAATTGCCTACTGTGGCTGTCAGGACTAATCTTCTGACGGAAGTGCTTCAGCCGGCAGCTTCCTCATCGGAGACTGTGCTGCCGTTTAATGATGCACTATCTGACGTTCTTTTGGGCACCTGGTCCAAGCCCACCACAGGGGCTCCTGTGGATAGGAACGTGGCCCGACGCCATCGCCCTGCTCCGGGCGACCCCTTGTTTCTCTCTCAACATCCCACCCCCGAGAGCTTGGTTGTCCAAGCCTCTGCCTCCCAAACCACCTTCCCTACCGCCCCTCCGGATAGGGAATCCAAACGCCTGGACCAATTTGGGAAGAAGGCTTTTTCTTCCTCCAGTGCTGGCTTGCGGTCCGTCAACACCGCTTGCCTTTTGGGCCGATATACCCACTCCCTGTGGGATTCGGTGGCGGCTGTTTTGCCCCAGTGTTCTGAGGAGGTCCAGACACTGCTTACTCGCACCATTGCGGAAGGTAGGGATGCGGCAAAGTACACCATACGTTGTGGCCTTGATACCGCCGACTCGCTGGGCAGATCGCTTGCAACGACGGTGGCGCTGCGTCGCCACGCCTGGCTGAGAACAACTGGTTTCTCGGGTGATGTCCAGAATACACTCATGGACATGCCCTTTGATGGAGTCGGTCTTTTTGTTCCAAAGCAGACCATGCGCTGGAGCGTTTAAGGACTCACGGGCTACTGCCAAGTCCCTGGGCCTTTCTGTTGTGCACCCTCCGCTAACCTCTGCTTTTCGCCCCTGCCCAGCCACCGGCCCGCGCAGCAAGCGTCTTCGCGTGGCCGAGGACGTGGATACCGCCGTGGCGGTTCGGGCAACCAGCGTGCGGGTCAGGCCACCACCTCCAACCCGTCCGCGGCCTCCAAGCCCTCCTAGTCCCTCCTTTCAGGTGCACAGCACGCCAGTAGGGGGCAGGGTCCGCCATCACCTTCACCACTGGCGTGCCATCACCTCGGACAGGTGGGTCTTGGACATTGTCCGAAGGGGCTACTCCCTCCCCTTCGAGACCACCCCCAGCCATGCCACCTCAATTCCACCGCATGTCAGGGGATCACTTGGTGCTTCTGCAGAAGGAAGTCACGGCCCTCTTGGCCAAGAGGGCCATCGAGCATGTTCCGACCCCAGAAATAGGACGTGGTTGCTACTCCCACTACTTTCTGGTGCCCAAAAAGGACAAGGAGGACATGCGTCCTATCTTAGACCTCTGGAACGTCAATCGCTTCCTCCGGAAGGAGAAGTTCAAGATGCTCACCCTAGCTCAGGTCTTGACTGCCCTCGACCCTGGAGACTGGTTGGTAGCGTTGGACTTGCAGGACGCTTATTTCCACATTCCCGTCCTGCCGGCCCACCGGCGTTACCTTCGGTTCACGGTAGGCCTCGAGCATTTTCAGTTCACTGTGCTCCCCTTTGGCCTTACAAGTGCCCCTCGGGTGTTCACGAAAGTGATGGCGGTGGTCGCAGCTCATCTGCGCCGGGCAGGGGTTCCAGTCTTCCCCTACCTCGACGACTGGCTGCTGAAGGCGGGCTCGTCCCAGGCAGTCGTCTCCCACCTCCAGACTACGGCCGAACTCCTGCACTCGCTGGGGTTCTCCATCAATGTGCCGAAGTCGCATCTGATTCCTTCTCCACAGCTCCTTTTCATCGGAGCAGTTCTGGACACAACGCAGTTTCGGGCCTATCCTCCCGAACGGCGAGTCCGGGATATTCAGGCTATGATTCCGATCTTTCAGCCTTTATCCTGGGTTTCGGTACGGATGACCCTGAGGCTGCTGGGCCTCATGGCCTCCTGCATCCTGCTGGTCGATCATGCCAGATGGCATATGCGGGCTCTGCAGTGGGACCTGAAGTTCCAGTGGGCGCAGCACCAGGGCAACCTGTCCGATCACGTCCAGATCTCGGAGGGGGCTGCAAAACAGTTGCAGTGGTGGCTCTCGAACCGGCAATGGATCATGGGCAGATCCCTCTCCCTTCCCCAGCCAGAGCACACAGTTGTGACGGACGCGTCCCTTCTGGGATGGGGCAGTCACATGGGAGAGGCGGAGATCAGAGGCCTCTGGTCTCCGGCGGAGTCCCGGCTCCATATCAACCTTCTGGAGCTCCGGGCGATCCGACTTGCACACAAGGCATTCCTTCCCTCTGTCAAAGGGAAGGTGGTGCAGGTGTTCACAGACAACACCACCGCCATGTGGTACTGCAACAAACAAGGCGGGGTGGGGTCGTGGACCCTCTGTCAGGAGGCTCTGCGCCTCTGGACATGGCTGGAACATCAGGGCATGTTCCTGATGGTTCAACACCTGGCAGGTTCCCTGAACGCCAGGGCGGACGAATTCAGCCGCAGGTGCATGATGGATCACGAATGGCGTCTGCACTCGGAAGTGGGGCAAGGTCTCTTTCTGCAGTGGGGAGAGCCTTGGTTAGATCTATTCGCCACCGAAGAGAACGCGCAATGTCATCAGTTCTGCGCGTTGGAATTTCCAAGGCGGCACTCGCTCGGCGACGCTTTTTGTCGCGAGTGGAGTTGCGGTCTGTTGTACGCCTTTCCGCCTATACCACTTCTACCCAGAGTGTTGAAGAAGATTCGGCGCGACCGGGCCCAAGTCATCCTTGTGGCTCCGGACTGGGCTCGAAGAGTTTGGTATCCCGAGCTACTCAGTATGAGCGTCGATCCCCCGATCCGTCTGCCTCTTCGGGAGGATCTTCTGTCGCAGCAGCAGGGGACGGTCCTCCACCGAACCTGTCCAGCCTCCACCTGCTTGCGTGGAGATTGGGCGGCGGCAGTTGATTCCTTTCGACTTGCCTCCCGAAGTTTGTGATGTGATTCTGGCAGCCAGGCGTCCCTCCACTAAGGTGGTATACGCCTGCAGGTGGAACAAGTTTGTGGCATGGTGCACAGCAAAGGCTGTGAATCCCCTCTCTGCCCCTCTTTCTGAGGTTCTTCTGTTCCTTCTTTCACTGGCCCAACAGGGTTCTGCCCTGGGTACCATCAAGGGCTATCTTTGTGCCATTTCGGCCTTCCTCAGGCTTCCAGATCAGCCCTCCCTTTTCAAGTCCCCTGTTGTTAACAGATTCCTTAAAGGCATTACACACCTCTTACCTCCTGTTCCGTTTGTGATGCCTCAGTGGGACTTGAACTTGGTTCTTACCTTTCTCATGTGCGCTCCCTTTGAGCCTTTACATAACTGTCCTCTTCGTCTTCTGACTCTGAAGACAGCCTTTCTGGTGGCCATCACCTCCGCTCGGCGGGTGAGTGAGCTCCAGGCTCTATCATGCAAACCTCCCTTTCTGTCTGTCCATCCAGACAAGGTTGTTCTTCGGACGCGTCCGTCCTTCTTGCCAAAGGTGGTTACTGCCTTCCACATTGGGCAGACCATCACTTTGCTCACCTTCTTTCCGCCTCTGCATCCTTCCAGAGAGGAAGAGAGGCTCCACCGTCTGGACCCAAAACGTGCGCTTTCCTTTTATATCAACCGCACACAACACTTCAGGGTGGATGACCAGCTCTTTGTTGGCTACATGGGCGCCAAAAAAGGTCGGGCGGTGCACAAGAGAACCATCTCCCGCTGGGTAACCTTGTGTATCAAAGCCTGCTATTCTTTGGCTAAGAAGGAGCCTCCTGTTGGGCTGCGTCCCCATTCCACCAGGGCAACGGCTGCTACCACGGCTTTGGGCCGTGGTGTTCCGCTGCAGGATATCTGTCAGGCAGCTACGTGGGCCTCGCTGCACACGTTTACAAAGCATTACTGCCTTGACAGTCAGGTCCGGAGGGACGGCTTCTTTGGCCGTTCTGTCCTCCGGGACTTCCTTGTCTGATCTTTGTTCGCAGACCCACCACCGGGGTTGGTATTGCTGGGGTATCTATTCTAAGGTAAGGAATCTGTCACTAACGTGTCTCTTTCAGATGCACAAGTTACTAACTTGTGTAACGATATATCTGTAAGAGACAGTAGTTAGTGACAGATTCCTTACCGCCCCACCCATCCTCCCCGTTCTGCGAACTGATTTCTAGGGTTAAGGACATCCCTTTCAGGGCCCTAGTATTTTTCAGACACCTATGTCAGCTTCTTGCATGTCTCTGCGTTCCTGGCGCGGAAAGTCGTGTACAGAACTGACGTCAGTGCGCAGGGGCGGCGTCTAAGTACTGCCCGCGACGTCATCCCGGCGACCACGACGCCGACGACGGACGCGGAGCCGCACGACGCCGCCTACCGACGCGCAAGGGTACTGCTACGCAAAAACTTTCCGGATCCAGCCTGACGCCTGGGGATATTCTAAGGTAAGGAATCTGTCACTAACTACTGTCTCTTACAGATATATCGTTACACAAGTTAGTAACTTGTGCAACAGATGAGATAGGGGGTAATATATACTGTTCTTGGGTCTCACCCTGGCTAAAAGGGACATTGCTAGAGCATGGAAGGATCCGTCCCCACCTAAATTGAGTGCTTGGCGAGCTGGTCTCGACTGGTGTATGGGTCAGGAACAACCTATTTTTAAAGCAAGAGGGTGCCCTCAGAAACATTATAAGATATGGAAACGGTGGGCGGATTTTAGGGGCCTTGAACTGGAGCCGCCTCTTCCGCACCCTGAGGACGTCGAAACCATATAGGGATGTAGCATGGGGCTTTATGGCTGCCCAGATGGACTTGAGGTATATCGATGGGCGTGCAGGGCATAATCGGGGTTCTGTTATACAGTATGCGACACAGTGTGTTACAATGTTTGGGGCTGTCGTTTACGGTCCCGAAATGTTTAGTTTCTTAATATTTAACTATTATATAATAGTCACCTGCTCGGTGTTCAATATATGGAAAATTGTATGTTTTCATTGCTTTGTAATGCCTACAAACACTATATCAGCTGACTTAATAAAAAGAGTTTTGAAAAAAAAACATTGCAATATATGAATTTATACAATAGACATTTGACCAAAATTATTGGTGACTTTTTGACAAATACAATAGGTATGCTTTATATATTTTGATATTTATATGCTGACTCCTTGATAAGGCCAATAGGCCCAGTTTTTTATATTTTGGTGTTCAGACACTGACAAAGTCAGTAGGTCTTTCTTACTTAAAATGACACCTTGCAAGGGTTGGGCACAGGGTTGGGTTAGACACAGGGCCTGGCCACAGGTCTGGCCCTGCTCCCAACCCAATGCACGGCCAAAGATCATTTGCTGCGGGGCATAGGGTGCCCCCAGGTGATAGAGTGCCAGGCTCAGCGCCCAACCACATGCCACGCACAAGTAAGGCCTAACGCTGTGGGGGTAGGACGCCTGTGGGGTGTTGGGTGCTGTTCAGCCCTAAAGGTTAAAGTGACGTTATAATTAGGAATTGAAATAATATGTTACTTTACATTAAAAGAAAACTTAGAAATTCACAGCAAATTAAATTATGTTTACATTAACAAAACCACTGAAATTCACCAGTTATAGTTACCTCAAGTAACTATAGCTCATACTCTAAATTAACTATACCTCGCACTGTAGGAAAGTAGAATCTGCTTTCATGGTTACCCCCACTTTTTGCTGGTGTCATATTGTTTTTTTTTCTGACTAGCCTGACTGGGATCCTGCTAATCAGGACCTCAGCGATACCAAAGGGGATGATGGACGGAGCGCTTGAGCAAATCAAACACTCACCCCCAGTCAACTGATCTGGTTTTAATCCATCATCATTCTTTAGCTCACTCCACCACCCCAGTTCAGACATGGCCATATGCAAATCAGTCTGACCCTGTGCCTCATGGGAACAGTCCAGCCCGAACTGCCAAGCCATGTCTTCCCTGGACCGGAAACAAGCATCCTGGGACCGGTTTCTGGCTATTCAGCCGTCATCAGCCAGGCTAGCTTGAATCCAGTGGCAAAGTGAGCAAGGGACCCACGTCTGGGCATACCCTGCCAACTTAGGGCGAACAAAGCGATACCAAAGGGTCACTGTGCTTCCTCCCTAAATTGGCTATGGTGAGTACCTTAGTACGTTCCTAATTGGCTGCTGGTGTACCCTAGTATATGGTACTATGGTACCTAGGGCCTAGGTACACCAGGGGTCCCCCCTGGGCAGAAGCATGTTTTATGCCATCCATAGGGGACCCTCCAAACTCTTACTACAGGCCTGCCATTGCAGCCTGTGTGAGTTGGTGCTTGCACCTCTCACAAAAGATATGTCTCCTTATATCTAACATCACTGCACTTAAAACCTCTAAGTCACCCCGCTAGTAGGCCTTTCAGTCCCAAAGGCAGGGTGCTCGGTTCTAAGTGTGAGGGTGCCTCTGCATGAGCAGAACATCCCTGCAACCTTCAGAGTCAGTGTATCAGCCAGGCGTCATTACGCGATGACCATCTCCAAACTGGCTGTGACGAACCCTGTCATGTTTGGTATCAAACACATTGAAATCATACTCCCACACTGTAACCGGTTTGGGAGGTATGATTCCATGCAGCACTGCAAATCTCCTCCGGGAGGCCCTCAGTGCTCCCTGTACCAGTCTTCCAGAACCGGACAGCAAGCTAGGGCTGCCGCCGACCTGAGACACGATTCTGCACTCCTGCTGCCGAGTCAAGCTCGAGCAGGGGAAGGCAGAACAATAGGTATCCACAGGGAGGGGTGACCACCTCCCAGACAAGGTTTAGTGTATTGAGACAGGGTTGGGGCGCTTGCCAACGTCACTCAGACTGCTTGAGGGGAACATTTGGTGCACTTGCATACTCCAGCTCAAACCAGTTCAGGGAGCTGTTGGCTCCCGCTCTTGCGCAAAACTGAACAAAGGACATGGGAGTATGCTCCCCACTGTCCAGCCCCTCATCTGGGAGGGATCCCTGAATCATCCCAACCCTTTCCTTGGGTACTTAACGGCTTACCTGAGGGTGGGTCCCTAGATTCGTTGTGGGATTCGATTCAGATCTAACTCCGCGTCCTCTTCAACCGTATGGACATCCTGACCGAGTCGTACTGACCGCGTCGGACTAACCGTATCAGACTTTGCTTTGGGAACTGAGAATGCAACCGGGAAGACTGTCTGCTCCTGATCTCTTCATTCTGCAAGCCCGCTGCACCATCAGTGTCCGTGCTCCATACAGGTTCCATCCAGGGCCTGTGGACATCAAAAGACCCCCGAAGGAATCTCCCTTGGAGTGAAGGAGTCGCTCCCCTGCATCTGCAGGCACTGCAAAGTAGCTGACTGATTTGCTGATCCTGGGCTCCTACGGACTCCAACAGGTTCAGTAACAGAGGAGGTGGTTCTGCAACGTCTTTGAGGCCTGCACTGTCTTCAGACCAAGTCTAAGGCCAGGATCCCTCGTCGACACCGACGTAACCGAGTCCCTGTACACCATGTCGGCTGGTCTTTGCTAATGGCTGGGCAACTCTCGTCTCCAGAGATCTTCGGGCCCTGTAAAGAGGCTTCTTTGATTCCAGTAGGCTCCCCTGCTTGCTTGGGGCCTACCCTGACTTACTTGAACGTGGCGAGTCTCTTGGACCTTGCTGGTCCCTACAAAGCACCTTTTCGTCTTCTCCCACAGGTTACCGTTGCCAAGGCCTGTTGGTGCTCCCGCCGGACACCGACCCCCTGGATATCGGCAGCCGACGTAGGACAGCTCATACACTGTTCCTCCCCTGCAACAGCCGACATTGGTGGGCACTCTATTCCCGTGCCTCATGGTCACATCTGAGTGACATAGACTCTGTCCCCTCTGCTTGCAGGTACCCTCTCCTTAAATCCACCCTTGGATTCCACCGGACTCTTCCAGCTTCTTCGCCAGCAGCATCTTGCTTGAAATCCTCCATTAGGGTCTACAGCGGTTCCTGACGCCACTTCGTACCTATGCACCCAGCTTCCCTGGGACAGGTAACCTGGTCTCCTGGGTATCCACGAGTGGGGTGATTCTTGAACCGTCCTTCTTCCACGGGGTGTCTTCCAAATCCTCTGGGAAGGGTCCTTTTTCCTAAGAATTGCAACAGCCACTTCCCCAATGACTTACCTTGAGCACGCGGTTGTGTATTCATTTAGCTCACGGCCTCCGTGGGGTTCCTGGGTCCTTACCTCGGGTGGTTCCTTGGTTCCCCAGCACTTCTAAGTTTTCTGGGTCCACTCTCGACTTCGGTTGTTAGTCGCATTTCACTATTTTTGTATATGGCTTGGTCTCCCCCGGGAGCCCACTGTATTTTCGTGCTACTTAACTCTCGTATTATCATAGTATTGTGTGTATTGTAATTATATCTCCGGGTAGGAGATATTGCTTTGCGTTAGCGAGTGTTTGTATTTGTAAGGTTGTCTAAACCACTAAAAACACCATAAGGGTTGTCTGGATTGGTGCTGGGTGTTAAACTTTAATAACTGTGCACCATATACCAAGCCAGCCTCCTACATTGGTGTGCAGCGGTTAGGATTCAAGCTTGCACTGTTTTACCAACTAATCTAAGTGTGAATTTATCGAAAAACCATCACCAACTTTAGGCAGATATAAAACTTTTTTATAGAAAAGTAAGTTCTACTGAACTTACAGATTGGTTGTTGATGGTCTAGCACACCCTTTTTCCAATCTTAGGAAGTTTAGTTCCCACTAGGTTAGGTAGGTGCAACACCACACTACACCTAGTATGTCTTTAGTTGTAGAATCCAGTGGGTCTCTGCCCTCTAGATGCAGTGGCCTCACATTCCAGGAACTGAGGACCCTGTGTTCACTCAACTCTACTCTATTTTTTGGCAGATCTGGTTTTGATAACACTAGAGGAATCCTGTAGATATGTAGTCAGCTTTTTGCCAGAAGGTATGAACATACTTTCTCTGGTTATATAGCCATGGAATGCTGCCAGCACGCAAGGTATTCAGTGGGTTTTCTTTTTTACAGATATACTTCGTGGTTACAGATTTTCCATTTAGGTTAGCACATGAACTACCTTGTGTGCATTGTGAGGATTCAGCGTCTTAAATTCTGTTGGACACTATCAGCATGCGATCGATTGATTTCTCACTTGTAGGTCCTGGTTGTGGAGGGTAAAAGATCACGGCGTTTGGTGAATGCTATTATCTCATTTGGTGTAGAACCTAGTGCTCATTATGGGGCCACTACTCTGTTCACATGGTGTTGCGTTGGAATTCTCACGTTACACTGCCCATCATGAGTATACATAATTTTATTCTCTGCATGTATATTTTGACACACACTACAAATGGATTAGCACAAGGCACTGCAATGTAGAAGCTGATATCAGAGCTATCATGTTATTTGTTAATTGACCACCCTCATTCATTAGAAAATGTCATTTTTGTTTTTATTACAGATTTGCCCCTGAAAAAGGGACTTGAGTCCCGAAATGCATTGGGCATACTTTTAGAAGTCTTCTCTGGAAAAGTTATGGAATGTCATGATCTATGAATTGAATTTACACATATCATTCATTCTCAACAGTCTATATAGTTGAAAATATTTGATAGATAAATAATTCTTCAATGACTGTACATAACAACTGTGGTTGACTGTTATGATGTTGGTTTGATATATTGTCATATCGCTTATATAATAGCAAAGTTGTGCATGTCTTGTCCAAGTTCATTGTAGCAACTCAGCCTTCTTTTACTTGTCTGTGATGGTGGCATAGACCTTGCCACCTTGCTAGTAAGTCCCACTAACGTGGACAAGTACAGGCAATAGCCTTTGATTAATGGACAAGAAGCAATGGCCTACAGGGACATAGGGGCCAGTGTTACAATGGTGACAGAGAAATGTTGTGTCACCTGAACAGATCATACTTGGTCAGCAGTACCAAGTCACCAACGCTAGCTATGTCAGGACTGATCATCCCTTGTCAGTTGTGAATCTCAGCTGGGGAGGGGTAACTAGTTCTAAACGAGTTATGGTATCTCCAGACCTACCTGTAGATTGTCTGTTGGGCAATGATCTAGAGACTTCAGCCGTGGCTGAAGTGGAGTTCAGGACTCAAGCAGGGATGACTGGCATCTCTGCTGGTGCATTTGCTGTCACCAGGGCTCAGGCCAAACTGCTTAACACTAAGGGAGCACTGGATCCTGGAACTGTGGGCCAGTTGGCTCCCAAGAGAAGGAGCAGGAAGGGTAAGGATTTATCCTTTCCCCACACTCCCAGTGAGAGTCAGTCTCCTGAGGGAAATGACCCCAGTCCTGTGAAGGAACTGCCCCAGAGGAACTTGGGCCTGACCGGGCAGAGTTCTTGGGGGCAGGGGGCCCTTCCAGGGCAGACCTGAGTTTGGAACAGAAGTCCTGCCCCTCTTTCTCGAGCAACTCAGACAGCAAGCTGCTGTTGAGGAAACAGGGGTTGTCAGTGGATCCCACAGGGTCTACTGGGAAGAGGGGCTCCTTATACTCTGAAAGTAGAGACCCCATGACATTCCCCTTGCAGGACACCTTGGGCAAAGCGAGACTTAGGACCAGATTGTCCCTTACTTTCACTGGCCCCATATGTCTGAAGACACCAAGGAGTTTTGTCGCTCCTGTGTCACCTGCCAAGCTAGTAATAAGTCAGGTGGCACTTCAAAGACCCCCTTAATTCCACTTCCAGTGGTTGGGGTTCCCTTTGAGAGGGTAGGGATCGACATTGTTGGGCCCTTAAACTCTCCAACAGCATCTGGACATAGTTGCATACTAGTGGTGGTGGACCATGCCACTAGATATCCAGAAGCCATTCCCCTTAGGACTACCACCGCTCCTGTGATGGCTAGGTCCCTCCTGGAAATCTTTTCCAGGGTGGGCTTCCCTATGGAGGTCTTGACTGCAGAGGTACCAACTTCATGTCGAGTTACATCACTGCAATGTGGAAAGAGTGTGGAGCAAGTTTACCTCACCCTACCATCAACAATGCAACGGGCTTGTTGACAGGTTCGAGATTCCCCTCTGTGCTTAAATTATAGAAGTAGTGACGATTGAATAGTAACCACTGAACCAAAAACCTTTCTTGTGAATAACTGTTTTACCAAAACTTTTTGTTCAAAACCCTTTATTACATAAAAATCATATTAAAACATATTTGTCATATAGCATCAATACAGTTTTTTATATCTTTTGTTAAAATTTGATGGAGGTAAATTTGCTTTGTTTCGTGTTTCCTCCTAATTTTTTCTCAGCAAAAGATTTTTCCAAATAATCTCACCATATGCATAGCAATCCTGATTCTTTAAAAATGATTTTAAACACTTATACACACAATTAAGACAAATATTCACATTTATATAAAAAACATTTGTGTAAAACACTGATTCACATTTGAATGATACAAAAGTCATACAAAAGTCGACGCAGCGTTTCGGCGATTATATCTCCGCCTTCTTCAGGACTTGTACATCATTTATTTCTCTGTTATTCTAAATCACATTAGTCTAAACACTTTAGAACAAAAAGAAAAAAAGAAAAAGAAAAGTATATAATTAATCTTTCTCATAGTTGGTTTGCACTATCATGTTTTTATACATTATTTATTGATGATATTTAAGAGAATATCATCTAGAAAGTTATTATTTATGCTTGGTTATTATAATTTCCAATTCTAATGGTCTATTAACTCACCAATAAATGCCTTTATCAGTCGGGTTAGATTTACGTGCCTATCCTCCAGATTAGGGAACAACGTCCTCTACCGACTCCTCATAATGTATCCATCATTAGAGGGAACAATCCTTAACTTGGGTTGTTTGTATTCTGTAATAAGTGGGTATTTTAAACAACTGTTCTAATTTTTTATCCATTAGATATATTAATTCAGACATCTTTTAAGTAACCTACTTGGGGAGCTTTTCCACTCGATAATAAGTTGGGGAGCTTTTCTACTCGATAAAGGGTTGCCCAACAGTTTGTCAATAATCAATTTCATATGTAGGTTTTTAACCCTGAAACAGATATTATCTAAGTTTAATCACTTTCTTCATTATCCTTAAAAAATATATAAACTACTTGTTTTGATGTAACTAAAGGTTCACAACTTACCCAAAATGACTTTTGAGAATTGGTCAGCTCAATACAAGCATTCTTTGTCCCGAGATGCTGGCGATCATCTCCTTATATTTATTATGATCTCCGGTTTTCTATTGTCAACATTTTTTTTAAGTAATTCTTTTAATGCCCCCATTATATCGCTCACCCCATGTTATCTACTTTTGGGATATACTTTCTTTTTAATTAATAAATTATTATCTGCATATTAAACCTAACAGACTATTTGCATTATCCCTCCTTCTTGGAGTTTTGATTACGGTATCCTTTACTTCTACCCATTTTCTTCCCACATCTCGCATTTCCCATGTATAACATTACGAGCATTTCGCTATGGCTTGTCTATTTATGTTAGTATATAATCTCCGTTTAAATATTTATGAGCAAATGAAGTTGCCCCTTTATTTTAACAAGCGTAATCATTAAGTTGTCGCTATGACATGTCTATTTATGTTAAAAAACGAATTTCCGGATAGCATATCCGGGTTCTCAATCCTATAATTTCCCTTACGTTTCTCAAGGAGCTTACTGTATCAATACAACGCGACCACTGATCCCAACGAGAATTACAAAATAAAGTAAGCGGTGGTCCCTCATGTCACCTCTAGGTCTAAAGTAAACGGAGGTCCCTTATGTAACCTCTCAATCTATCCGTCTAGAAATCTAGAAAACTCCCCTCTCCTTACCTTCAATTGCCGGTCTCATGCACGTCTCAGGGTTCAGATGGCATTTCCGGGTTCACAAACCGGTAGTGTTTTTATACAGTGTCGGGTCAATTTGACGTACATTGTGCGTTTTTTGGCGGCCATTTTGAACTACGACCGTATTTTGATTTAATCGTTCCCTTATGCCGAACTATACCCTGTATTCCGTTTATTAATATATATCTTGATTTATTATTTATTTATTGTCTCTGCAATATGGAGATCTAAAGACGAGACTTTATTGAAAAATCTACTTTACAAATTCCGTATTCCATTGGCGTCGGCCATGTCAGAGTCAGGCATGTTTAGTTATCGCAATTTATAGAGTAAAACATATAAAGCAAGGTTCTTTTTATATAATATTCTCTATACTGGCTCAATTCTTAATTCTATTATAGCTTTAAGAGTATACGAAATATACCGTCCCTTGTTTTTTAAGTCTCTTAGGGATCCGTATTGTCTACTCGTCAGCCATAATTAGGTCAGGCAACTTATTGATGTCGTGGTCTATTTAGGTAAATCCAAAAGAATTTTTAAATTTTTTTTTGTTTGTTTTAATAAAGGATAAAAGGCTATGTCCCTTATTCGGAGGCTACTACATAGTGTCTATTTTTACATAATACCGTTACCTCACTTGGCACGTATGTTACCCTCGCACATCTGTTAACATTGTTCCCTCTAATGATGGATACATTATGAGGAGTCGGTAGAAGACGTTGTTCCCTAATCTGGAGGATAGGCATGTAAATCTAACCCGACTGATAAAGGCATTTATTGGTGAGTTAATAGACCATTAGAATTGGAAATTATAATAACCAAGCATAAATAATAACTTTCTAGATGATATTCTCTTAAATATCATCAATAAATAATGTTTAAAAACATGATAGTGCGCACTGAACCAAACCAACTATGAGAAAGATTAATAATATACTTATCTTTTTCTTTTTTTCTTTTTGTTCTAAAGTGTTTTAGACTAATGTGTTTTAGAATAACAGAGAAATAAATGATGTACAAGTCCTGAAGAAGGCGGAGATATAATCGCCGAAACGCAGCGTCGACTTTTGTATGACTTTTGTATCATTAAAATGTGAATCATTGTTTTAGACAATTATTTTGATATAAATGTGAATTTTTGTCTTAATTGACTTTTGCATGATTCTTGCATCATTCAAATGTGAATCATTGTTTTACACAAATGTTTTTTATATAAATGTGAATATTTGTCTTAATTGTGTGTATAAGTGTTTATAATCATTTTTAAAGAATCAGGATTGCATCTGCATATGGTGAGATTATTTGGAAAAATCTTTTGCTGAGAAAAATTAGGAGAAAACATGAAACGAAGCAAATTTACCTCCATCAAATTTTAACAAAAGATATAAAAAACTGTATTGATGCTATATGACAAATATGTTTTAAAATGATTTTTATGTAATAAAGGGTTTTGAACAAAAAGTTTTGGTAAAACAGTTATTCACAGGAAAGGTTTTTGGTTCAGTGGTTACTATTCAATCGTCACTACTTCTATAATTTAAGCACAGAGGGGAATCTCGTCTTGTTGTGTGCAACTTCCTTACCCAGTCCCTTCTGGCCGATTTGGGGTAACTCTCTTACTTTGTAAGATTAATATACAGCTTGATAGCTGGAGAGGAACGATGGACACCCTGAGAACCTTCGGTTTCTCGGAGGATCAATTTAACAAAATAATAAATGGAACATCTAAATCCATCAATACATTAACCTTATCTAAAAACGATGATGAAAGGTGGAATAATCTTTGGAACTTAAAAAAGAAAATAATCCGCACAGAACTACACTCTGATTTTATTATAGAGTACTGTAAAAAGGGAATAATACCCAAAGGGCTACAAATTAAAAATGAGTCCGGTTTATTTGTCAAGAATGAGAAATTTAAGGAAAACTGGACACTTATTGCAAATCGCTGCAGCCGCGATTGGATGCTTCTAATAATAGAGACTGCACAAGAAATTATAATAATTGAAAGGCAAGAAATAGAAACCTTAGAAAAGCAATTAAAGGAGAGTGTAGCATTAGAAGAAGCAAAACAAAAATTGGAAGAAATAATGGAGGATATTTCTGGATACAAAGAATACTTGATAAATAAAAAATCAAATAAATTGAGAAAAGATATTATGAAATTTAAGGCAGAAGTAGTATATCCCTATTTACAAAAGGATTATTATGACCAACCGGTACAAATAGAATACAACGCTAGGAATAATCAGTTTAATAAGAACAGATACTTGAGAAAAAATGTAACATTCTCTGATACATCCTACACAAGTTCTGAATCTGAAACAGAAAGGGGCCCAGATAACCGGGGTAGGACTGACCCTAGAGAGGAAATACCAGGTCACAGTAGAGACTATCCGTTTTTTTAGGTCAACAGCCGAGGAGACAACAACACAATTTCAGAATGAGAGGGAGTGGCAGAGCAACAAATCAATTCAGGGAACAGGGTCAGAGAAGACCGTACATGAAAACAAGAAGCCAAAAAGAATGGTAATAGAGTCCAAAAAAGCCCCCATAATAAACCTTTCGTCCAGAACATTGAGTGTTAATGAAATATCGGTCCTGGAGAAAGGTTTAGGCTTCGCCCCTGGAGCTCCCACATGTAAGTACACAATTGAGAGAGATGTAAGAGATTTATTTAGAAAAATTTGAATAAAAATCTTTTTTGAAAATAAAGAAGAAAGGGTTAGGACTAATAATTCTGGTTTAAAACCACCTTCCACCTGGACTCCAGCCAAACAATTAGTAGGCCAAGAAGTTGAGACATTTGAAAAAGTTATAATTAGAGGACTGGAGGATCTCCTAAAAGAAAAGGAGTGGGTTAACAGAAATTTAACAAGAGACCAAAATATGGCATTAAAACAACTGCAAGATTGCGACACAATAACCATAAAACCTGGTGATAAGGGGGTAGCATAGTGATCATGGAAACCTCCGATTACAACGATCGCATGCAGTCACTCTTAAATGTCCCTCTCCACTATAGAAAATCAAGTAGAGAAGAATGGAACAATCTAAAAAAAGAGGTCGATAATATACTGAGATTAGCTAAAGAAGACGATGTTCTATGTGAAGACGAATATAAATACATGTGCAATGATCAACCGACAATACCAGCACTCTACGGTCTCCCAAAAGTACATAAAAATCTCACAGATCCACCAATGAGACCCATTGTATCATGTATTGATTCCATCACCGAGCCCCTTAGTAAATACGTGGATCAATTTATAAGACCTTTAGTTAAAGAACTTCCTTCGTATATTAAGGATACGACGGACATGATACACAAAATAGAGGGTCTGAGATTTAATAATAAACAGGAATGGTTAGTGTGTCTTGACATAGAGTCTTTATACACTAACATCCCACAAAGTGACACAGTTGAAATGATAAGAAATATATTAAAGGACACTGAAGGAGACTTATCTCCTTTGAATGAATTTATTGTAAGTTGTACTGAAATAATCTTGATGAACAATATATTTTTATTCGGAGACAATTTTTATTGCCAAACTAAAGGTACGAGCATGGGAGCCACCTGTGCTCCCAGTTTGGCATGCCTCTATGTAGGTATGTTTGAGAGGAAACATCTCTATAATGAAATCTCACCATATTATGAAAATATAAAAAATTGGTCAAGATTTATTGACAACATTTTCTTTATATGGGAAGGCAGTGAATTAGACCTAGCCAACTTCATTGACTGGCTAAACTGTGGTGATGTTAATCTAAAATTCACTTTTGAGATGAGTTAAACTTCAGTGAATTTTTATTTATAACCATTAAAGAAAGTGAAGGCACTCTATTAGTGGAATTATATACCAAACCATCTGACAGAAATACATTACTTCACCATACAAGTAACCATCCTAACTGTCAAAAATACAGTATCCCTTTCAGCCAATTCCTTCGTATTCGAAGGAATTGCAGTAACATGCGTGACTTTGAAACTCATGCAAAGACACAACAAGATAAATTACTGGCCCGGGGATATCCGAAAAGACTGATCAGACAGTCATATAAAAGAGCCAAATATTACAATCGTGACAGCCTTTTTGAAGAAAAAAATAAGACAGAGTGTACAGAAAAAAACATAGTGATGGTAACAAACTTCAGTGGCATGAGCAATAAACTAAAAAACCTTATCAATAGAAACTGGTTTCTGTTAAACAGCCCAGGCAAACCCATATTAAATAAACCAATCTATGCATATAGACGTAATAAGACCATCCGAAACCATTTGGTAAAAACCTATCGGGAACAAAATCGAAAATACCAAACCTGTATAACCGATGGTTCAAAATCAATGGGCAATTACCCATGTAGCTCTTGTACCAACTGTAAATCGATAATAAAGGAACAGAGTGTAGAACTTAATGGCATAAAACATTGGATTAATGAATTAGTAAACTGTAGAACAAAAAATGTCATCTATCTCATCATTTGTCCTTGTCAGAAAGGGTATATAGGAGAAACCAGTCGCGAAATAAGAACTAGATTAAATGAGCATAAGTCAGCGATAAGAACAGGGAAACTAAATGCTCCTTTAGTAGAACACTGGAAGGAACAAAAGCATAATGAACAAGATTTAAGATGGTTCATTTTAGAAAAAATTCAGATTTCCATGAGAGGAGGAAATATAGATAAAAAAAGAAAACAAAGGGAGCAATTTTTCATGTCAAAATTTAAAACATACAGTGAGGGGCTGAACAATCGTGAAGAGTGGGGAAGATTAATAGGTTGATAAGCATCAACTCCCTGCGAAAGATGTGAGCATGTACTATTATTCCATATGAATAATTAGTAAAACAACACATTGAATATCATTTTTAACGTCTAATATGATCCCGTGACTATATAGAAAACACTATACGGCCAGTGACATTGATAAAGGATTACCTATATTCACGATGCAAGAAATACACCATGGTGAACGCCTGGCACAATGTTAACAGATGTGCGAGGGTAACATACGTGCCAAGTGAGGTAACGGTATTATGTAAAAATAGACACTTAGGGCCCGATTCTGATGCGGGTTGGAAAAGCTTCCCGACCGAGGGCCTGATTCTGATGCGGTTAGGAAGGCCTCCTAACGGCATTTGCTCCTTCCAAATCGGATCGGGAACGTGTCTTCCCGACCGAGGGCCCAATTCTGATGCGGTTAGGAACAAATGTTCCCATTGAAGTCAATGGGAGTTCATCCAAATCGTATCTGGAAGCATCCGGATGCATCCTACTCCGCCGGTCGGACTTTCCCGATCCGAGTGGGTCGGAAACCATTTCCCAACCGATTCGGTCGGGAAGCTTTTCCAACCCGCATCAGAATCGGGCCCTATGTAGTAGCCTCCGAATATGGGACATAGCCTTTTATCCTTTATTAAAACAAACAAAATAAAAAATAAAAAATTCTTTTGGATTTACCTAAATAGACCACGACATCAATAAGTTGCCTGACCTAATTATGGCCGACGAGTAGACAATACAGATCCCTAAGAGACTTAAAAAACAAGGGACGGTATATTTCGTATACTCTTAAAGCTATAATAGAATTAAGAATTGAGCCAGTATAGAGAATATTATATAAAAAAGAACCTTGCTTTATATGTTTTACTCTATAAATTGCGATAACTAAACATGCCTGACTCTGACATGGCCGACGCCAATGGAATACGGAATTTGTAAAGTAGATTTTTCAATAAAGTCTCGTCCTTAGATCTCCATATTGCAGAGACAATAAATAAATAATAAATCAAGATATATATTAATAAACGGAATACAGGGTATAGTTCGGCATAAGGGAACGATTAAATCAAAATACGGTCGTAGTTCAAAATGGCTGCCAAAAAACGCACGTTGTACGTCAAATTGACCCGACACTGTATACAAACACTACCGGTTTGTGAACCCGGAAATACCATCCGAACCCTGAGACGTGCATGAGACCGGCAATTGAAGGTAAGGAGAGGGGAGTTTTCTAGATTTCTGGACGGATAGATTGAGAGATTACATAAGGGACCTCCGTTTACTTTAGACCTAGAGGTGACATGAGGGACCACAGCTTACTTTATTAGTAATTCTCGTTGGGATCAGTGGTCGCGTTGTATTGATACAGTAAGCTCCTTGAGAAACATAAGGGAAATTATAGGATTGAGAACCCGGATATGCTATCCGGAAATTAGTTTTTAACATAAATAGACATGCCATAGCGACAACTTAATGATTACGCTTGTTAAAATAAAGGGGCAACTTAATTTGCTCATAAATATTTAAACTGAGATTATATACTAACATAAATAGACAAGCCATAGCGAAATGCTCGTAATGTTATACATGGGAAATGCGAGATGTGGGAAGAAAACGGGTAGAAGTAAAGGATACCGTAATCAAAACTCCAAGAAGGAGGGATAATGCAAATAGTCTGTTAGATTTACTATGCAGATAATAATTTATTAATTAAAAAGAAAGTATATCCCAAAAGTAGATAACATGGGGTGAACGATATAATGAGGGCATTAAAAGCATCACTTAAAAAAAATTTGTCCAATAGAAAACCGGAGATCATAATAAATATAAGGAGATGATCGCCAGCATCTCGGGACAAAGAATGCTTGTATTGAGCTGACCAATTTTCATAAGTCATTTTGGGTAAGTTGTGAACCTTTAGTTATATCAAAACAAGTAGTTTATATATTTTTTAAGGATAATGAAGAAAGTGATTAAACTTAGATAATATCTGTTTCAGTGTAAAAAACCTGCATATGAAATTGATTATTGACAAACCTTTGGGCAACCATTTATCGAGTGGAAAAGCTCCCCAACTTATTATCGAGTGGAAAAGCTCCCCAAGTAGGTTACTTAAAAAATGTCTGAATTAATATCTCTAATGGATAAAAAATTAGAACAGTTGTTTAAAATACCCACTTATTACAGAATACAAGCAACCCAAGTTAAGGATTGTTTCCTCTAATGATGGATACATTATGAGGAGTCGGTAAAAGACGTTGTTCCCTAATCTGGAGGATAGGCACGTAAATCTAACCCGACTGATAAAGGCATTTATTGGTGAGTTAATAGACCATTAGAATTGGAAATTATAATAACCAAGCATAAATAATAACTTTCTAGATGATATTCTCTTAAATATCATCAATAAATAATGTATAAAAACATGATAGTGTGCACTGAACCAAACCAACTATGAGAAAGATTAATAATATACTTTTCTTTTTTTCTTTTTGTTCTAAAGTGTTTTAGACTAATGTGATTTAGAATAACAGAGAAATAAATGATGTACAAGTCCTGAAGAAGGTGGAGATATAATCGCCGAAACGCTGCGTCGACTTTTGTATGACTTTTGTATCATTCAAATGTGAATCATTGTTTTAGACAATTGTTTTGATATAAATGTGAATTTTTGTCTTAATTGACTTTTGCATGATTCTTGCATCATTCAAATTTGAATCATTGTTTTAGACAAATGTTTTTTTATATAAATGTGAATATTTGTCTTAATTGTGTGTATAAGTGTTTATAATCATTTTTAAAGAATCAGGATTGCTATGCATATGGTGAGATTATTTGGAAAAATCTTTTGCTGAGAAAAAATTAGGAGGAAACACGAAACGAAGCTAATTTACCTCCATCAAATTTTAACAAAAGATATAAAAAACTGTATTGATGCTATATGACAAATGTGTTTTAATATGATTTTTATGTAATAAAGGGTTTTGAACAAAAAGTTTTGGTAAAACAGTTATTCACAGGAAAGGTTTTTGGTTCAGTGGTTACTATTCAATCGTCACCACTTCT
The DNA here is from genome assembly GCA_963921515.1 of Calotriton arnoldi. Taxonomy (NCBI): domain Eukaryota; kingdom Metazoa; phylum Chordata; class Amphibia; order Caudata; family Salamandridae; genus Calotriton; species Calotriton arnoldi. The sequence continues at coordinate 883,902 of CAWUFW010008121.1, forward strand.
ATAATTTAAGCACAGAGGGGAATCTCTTCTTGTTGTGTGCAACTTCCTTACCCAGTCCCTTCTGGCCGATTTGGGGTAACTCTCTTACTTTGTAAGTTTGTTGACAGGTTCAACAAGACCCTCAAGGGTATGATCATGGGTCTCCCAGAAAAGCTCAGGCGAAAATGGGATGTCTTATTACCCTGCCTTCTCTTTGCCTACAGAGAGGTCCCACAGAAGGGGCTTGGCTACAGCCCAGTTGAACTTCTGCTTGGACATCCAGTTAGGGATCTATTGTGTCTAGTTAAGGAAGGATGGGAGCAACCTCTCAAACCTCCTAAACAAGATATTGTGGACTATGTCCTTGGCCTGTGTTCACGTACGGCTGAGTACATGAAGAAGGCAAGTAAAAACCTGGAGGCCAGCCAGGTGCTTCAGAAGGCCTGGCATGACCAAAAGGCTGTGCTGTTTACCAACCAGGGTAGAACGTGTGGGTGTTGGAGCCTGTGGCCCCAGCAGCTCTCCAAGACAAGTGAAGTGCTCCCTACGCTATCCTTGAAAAGAAAGGGGAGGTCACCTACTTGGTAGACCTAGGCACCCCAAGAAGTCCCCACAGGGTACTTCAAGTGAACCGCCTAAAACTTTTTGTGGATAGGGCTGACATGAGCTTGCTCATGGCAACTGATGAGGGGCAGGAAGAAGAGAGTGGCCCTCTCCCTGATCTCCTTTCTTAGTTGAAGGAGTAGCCTTGGCAGGCAGCCTCACTGCCCAGCAGCAAGCTGATTGCAGGAACGTCCTCAATCAGTTCAAAGGCATGCTTTCCCTGACACTTAGTCAAACCACCTGGTGTACCCATGAAGTTTTCACAGGTGACAGTCTGCCTGTACAGAACAAAATTTACAGACAGCCTGACCATTTCAGAGATTGTATCCGGAATAAGGTCCAGAAAATGTTGGAATTGGGGGTCATTGAGCCTTCAGATAGCCCTTGGGCAAGTCCAGTAGTCCTGGTACCAAAACCTCACACCAAAGATGGCAAGAAAGAGATGAGGTTTTGTGTAGACTACAGAGGCCTCCATGCATTCACTAGGACTGATGCCCATCCTATTCCTAGGGCAGATGAAGTCATAGACACTTTGACCAAAGCCAAGTTCTTGAGTACATTTGACCTGACTCCAGACTATTGGCAAACCAGACTCTCTGAGGATGCCAAGCCAAAAACAGCATTCTCAACCCCCAGTGGGCATTATCAGTTTACTGTGATTCTCTTTGGCTTGAAGAATGCACCTGTCACATTTCAGAGTTTGGTGAACAATGTTCTCACAGGTCTAGAAGCCTATATTGCAGCATATCTTGATGATATTGCTGTCTTTAGCTCCACCTGGGAGAATCACCTGGTCCACTTCAGAAGTGTCCTGGAGGCCTTGCAAAAGGCAGGCCTCACTATGAAGGCCACCAAGTGCCAGATAGAGTGGAGCAAGGTTGTGTACTTGGGCCACCTGGTAGGTGGACACCACGTTCAACCATTGGAGAGCAAAATCCAGACCATCAAGGACTGGGTTTCTCCCACTACCCAGACTCAGGTCAGAGCTTTCTTGGGGCTGACTGGGTACTACAGACGATTTGTTAAGGGATATGGGTCCATTGTGACTCCTCTTGATGATCTCACATCCAAGAGAATTCCAAAGAAGGTTCGGTGGACAGCAAGCTGTTGTATATTTCCTAGGGTGTCCATAAACGGGCTTTCCAGACTCATGTCCTTATATAGGCATAATTCGCCTTGCCCTTATATAGGCATAAAATCCCAGACCTTATTTAGGCATAAACCATGCACTCCAAATACAGGCATGGATTCCGACATCCGTCCACCCTAGCCTCACAACGAGTTCATGAAAAAACAGACCCTTAGGCTGCGGGAGTTTCCCTTGCCCAGGACTATTGATTTCTTCAAGGACTCATATATTATGCAAGAACCATTATTCCTTAGGGATTCATTCATGATGTCTTTCGCTGTCCAACTCACGTCAATGCTAACATTTTCAGGTATAAATATACCTTCCCAAACCCCTGTAAATCAGAGGAGACCTCGACTTCAGAGGAGCCCGATTCCCGGCCGGACGCACTGAGAAGACGCTGTCATTCCTGCACGCAGAGAGTCCAGCTTCCAGTGATCTAACTTCCCTTGCGGGGTGTTGGAGTTCGAGTCTAGGAAAGAGATTCCTACCTCTCTCATTCTTCAGGTATGGAGCAGACTAGAACCTAGAGGGACTCTTGGCATACTAGACTCTTGGCATACTAAGCTTAACATACTCTTAGTATACTCTAGTCAGGACTACATCACCTACTTCTACTTCTCCCTACACCTAGGACAGGTTAGGTACACTGGGGTAGAACTAGGCTAGAAACGCATCGTATGAGTACTCGCATTTTTAGGCTGTGTCATTTTATGTAAATGCATATATGCTGAAGAGATAATGCTAACGCAGTATTATTTATTTCTACTGCTCACTCTGTACATTATTTATCTCGCATACTGTCTTGTGATCGTAACAGCACATCTAACTTACAACAGAAACAAGACTGTTCAATAAATCCTTTATTGAAACGCCCGTCTGTTATTTCTGTGTAACTTTGAGAGTAACCAAGATATGCACGACTGGGCTGAGTGAAATAGTTATCTATTGTTTCTACGACTCTGGGACACGTCCTGATTCTGTAAGGGAAACACAGTGGTCATGTTTTGCGGCTGCCAGAAACTACTCCCTTCTTGTCGTCAAGAAGTTTCTAGTGGCCTCTGAGCTAGCTGGCACAAGTAATTAAGTTTAATATACTCGATAGGGACATACCGACCTTAGTCCTATGTCAAACCTATAGGATATATTATTCCAATGCGCAGAGCCTATAAGGGAAATAGGAGCTACACTACATGGCGCCCAACGTTTGGTAAGGCAGTAATTCAACGTTAGATACTGAGTAACTCAGCCGTGCTTTTTCTCTCAAGAGACCCCTACCCATATACTCCAAAAGACGTCTGGAGTGGGCAGGGTTAGTATCCGCCACGGCTACATAGGGCAGTACCCTATATATTAGCTGTTTGGTTTGCTCAACGTTGAAGGATACAGTGTTCCAAAATATTGTGCACCTTATCTTTGTTTCCTTGAAACTTGTTCTACATTTTTCAAAAAACAAAATGCCTGGCTCTGACACTGAGGCCGGAAACGGTGGAGCTGCGGCTGATCCAGCCCAGCCAGCACTTTTTAACAACACAGGTTTAAATGAAACCGAGGAGGGTGTCATCGACATCGCTCCAAACTTAAGAAGAGCCATTACTCTAAAACTTATAAAACATGGCCTATCACCGAGAGGAGGTAGAGCAGTTTTCGTGATTGAGGCACATGAATCCTTTCAGACAGAGGTATTCTATTCATGGGTAATGTTTCCTGAATCCAATTCAGTAACACACATGTTTCACTTCTACAAAGAAGATGAACCACCAGAGGAATACATTCCTTTCGAGGATATAGAAATTCCATTAACATACCAAGAGCATCAGCTCTGGTTTAAAGGCGCCCTAAAACATCACAAAAACATAACCAGGCTCGGTCCACTAGGTAGACCAGGAGCAACATGGCCGATTCTAGCCGGCTATACACCTCATCCTGACATCAAAATAATGTCAGATGAGTAACTACTTACTCAACTCACAGAGTTAATAAAAATCTACAGACAATTGGTTCAATATGTCATGCGGACTTTTACAGTCCAACCACCATTAACAATTCCAAATCACGCCCCTCACCAGGGGAATACTCTAAAAATTACACCACAGACTCTATACGCAGTCATAGGTAAAATGCCCACTAAGCGGGAGCAAATTCCATTTTGGATAGCTCAAAAAATTACTCAAATCGAAGCAGTATTTCCAAATACTAGCCCACATGAGAAACACAGAATCCTAACCATCAGTTTACCGATGGGGATCACACCACAACTGGAAGACTGCACCACTTGGGGCTCAGTCTTTGCTGCCATCTACACTAAAACACACGGCATTCCGTCAATTGCGGTAATACCTGATGTCCTAAAACAAATTCAAAACGAATACGGGGCAGAGCCTGCTTTAAATTTAGGTATGAAATTACTGAAGAATTTTGACCAGGTCTCAACAATAATATTATCTAATATTAAAGGAGAGGCAGCAGCAGTGGCGATCCGACAAAAATTAAGGGAATTTGATGTTACAGAACATCAAACAGAGCTACCCAGAATAATAGAACAATCTTATGCAGAATTAGGCAGAGATAGTTTGGGTGGACGACCAGTTAAACCGAAACTATCTGAAAGTCCTGAGAAGGACTCAATTAAACAAACTCCTACATCTTCTAAAAAGAAGTGGGAGTCTACTACACAAAATTCAAATGAGAAAGGTTCTCAATCCCGAGGTAGGTCTCCTCAAAAGGAGCCCTCTGAAAGGAGGTATAACCTCAGAATATGTACGTTTACATCGCGGTTTTTACACCGCGATACCATTACAACGCAGGTATTACAACGCAAGTCGTTACAACGACTTGCGTTGGGGGGCGCTGGACTTAGGAGTAGTATGATTTACTATTCCAACACCAGTCTACATACAGTAGGGAAGGTGTTGGTATAGTAAACCATACTATTCCTTATGTTAGTGCGCTTCCCAACGCAAGTCGTTGTAACGACTTGCGTTGTAATACCTGCGTTGTAAAGGTATGCGGTGTAAAAACCGCGATGTAAACAACGTTTCCCATAACCTCAGGAATAGGGATAATTTGAGAAAACCTGATAGGTATCAAGATACTGATACACGTTCCTCTCGTCCCTTTCAGGTCTCATCACAGACTTCGGAAAGAAGAGGACGAACAGAACATAGAGAAGAACGCGTGAAATCGAAAGACGACAAACACGCTCCAAAAACTAAGGCAAAACCTCAATTCTCCAAAAGAAAGTAGCAGGTCTAAAGATCAGACATGCCGAGAATACTGAGAACACAACTCAAGAATGGAGAATGGGCTCAGACAATGCTGGACAGTGCAGCAGAAGTCACAATAGCTCGCCAGAACCTGAAGGAACTTCTGGAGATAGTGGACTTGAATGAGTACATTACGGTAGAGACTGTAGACACCAGGGTTAGTACTCCACAAAAGTTATTTGACATAACACTCCGGATGGAGGGAGACAAACCTAGACAGGTTAAAGCACTCTTTTGGGAAAGACTATCAAAGGGTTATGACATACTTCTAGCAGAAAAGGACTGGCCACCACAATTTGTCAGGGAGTGCCCACACGGCGAGGACATTATTATGCCTGCCTTCTCCAATCACATACCAATTCACCTAAAATATACATATGCCAGAAAATGGGCAGTGGCCCAGGCTCCAGCATTATATAAAAATCATGTAGGATGGGATGAGGACTCACCTCACCATAAAATAAATCTGAAACATGAACCAACTGCACAGAGGCAGTATCCTATTAAGCAAGAAGCTAAAAAACAGGTCAGGGAGATCTTAGATCAACTTGAATACCAAGGGGCGATTGAAACATGCACCTCCTCCATGAACAATCCTTTGTTTCCTGTCTCCAAACCAGACAATACATATCGTCTAGTTTTGGACTACAGACATTTAAACACTTGTTCTAAAACTTTTGCAGTGCAAAATGCACATAGCACAGCATTAATGAATAACATTGTGCGTAAAAAATACAAAACAACATTAGACATCTCAAATGGTTTCTTTTGTCAAAATATAGCACCTGAAAGTAGGTACTTAACGGCATTCTCCATAATGGGGACCCAGCGTCACTTTTGTCGACTCCCACAAGGGTTCAAGAACAGCCCAGGTTTATTCTCAGCGAGAGTAACGGAGTTATTACAAATTTATGACAACGAGGCATTGTCCTATGTCGATGACATGTATCTGACAGACGATGACCTAGTAAAACACTTGAACAGGGTGAGCACCATTATACTGGGATTCGCCTCTGAGGGCTACAAGTTCAACTTTAAAAAGTCCCGAATTGCCCATCTCAATGTCCTATTTTTGGGATATGAGCTTTCAAGTGAAGGCAAGAGCTTGGCAGCAAACTTTCTAGAGAAATGTGCGCTGCTCCAACCTCCAAAGACGCTAAAAACTTACAATCCATTCTGGGTTTCCTAAATTTTGGAAGAACATACATACTAAACTATGCAGAAAGGGTTAAACCTCTCTACGCATTAATCAAACCTGATTTTTCAATCAAAAACTGGACAAACGAACACACAGAAATTTTACGTTCACTTCAGGCTAACATGTTAGCAACCAAACACTTACAAACACGCGTAAGTCAAAGAAATTTGGTGATTCGAATAATTTCGGGTCAATGTGGATTCACCTACTTAACCTTCAATGAGGGTGAAAAAGTACCAATCGCGTACAAATCACATTTGTACACACAAGCGGAAATGCGATTCAGTTCTACTGAAAAAATTCTAACAGCAGTTCAAACAGCTGGAGCAAAAGAAAGAGCCTTAGCCCAAGGGAAATGCATAATTGTCGTAACCCCGGTACCAGCTTTAGAAGCGGTCACAAAAGCAAGCATTCCAAATGCTAAAGCACTACATCCGAGATGGATACAATGGGTTAATTCGTTTTTGATCCAGATTTAAAAACACAAGCATTTCTCCAATATGAACAAGAATGTCCTCTGCCCACTGAGATTCTGCCTCTCGATCAGTATGAATTCATAATTTAAACTGACGGATCCGCACAACCCGCAACAGGGAGTAAGCAAGCTTACAGTGCAGCGTGTGCTATCGTTAAAGGTCGCATGCGAAATGGCATCTTCAGACCTATGGTCACAAAAACTCAATCACTAGGTGATTGTACAGCTCAGCGAGCTGAACTACAGGCATTCAAACTGGCACTTGAGAGTACGGATCGAGAATTCCTCACACTAATCGTGTGCGATTCCTTTTACTGTGTTCAGTCGTATAATGACTATATACGAACCTGGCTTGAAAATGGTTTCAAAGATGCGAAAGGTGGCACAATAAAGCACAAACTGCTTTGGGAACAAGTAGTTCAGTTGAAAAACGAACTACCAAAGGCTCACGTGATTCACACACTGAGTCATCAGCGTGATGGCGTTCACGTTGCAGGGAATTCATTGGCTGATGAAGCCGCAAAGGGGGCTGTTCAGACGGCTTCCGTAGCTGCGATCACTTGTTCAAAAACAAAAATAGACGGTGAGATAATGTTAGCTGTCAATGCTTCGAGCAAAGGCAGCAGTGCAGCGTTACCAAAAAAGTTTCCACTCAAGTACTCTTATGTAGTTGATGCGAACAACGTTCCTTTTGCTCGAATCCCTGGAGTGGGGGATAGGGTAATTCCAAACATGGAACGAAGAGCAGCCTTAATTTATGAAACACATTTGGGAGAGGGTCTGTCACATCAAGGGATCTCTAAAACAATTTTAAAGTTAAAAGAGATGTACTGGTGGCCTGGAATGAATACACACATTCACATATTTATCAACAACTGCTTAGACTGTAAATTACAGCGAGCGAGCCACCAGATACCATGCTGCGAATGCGGCAGCCCAGTACAGACACCACTGTTAGACAGTATTAGGCTATCTACTCGCCGGAGTCCCACTGGACAAAGGCATTCCCGCAAATACTAAATCTAGGTTCCTATGGTTATGGCCTCAGCGCTCGGCTGACGCTCGAACTGTTATAAAAGATTTGCGAGTCTTTATCGGCAGATACGCAATAGGCACGCTACATTCTGACCAGGGTCCTGCGTTTAGCTCTAGGGCTTACAAGGAGGCCATGGCCAGTCTGGGCGTTGCATTGCGGTACTCCTCTCCATTCCATCCTGAGGGAAATTCTGTTGTGGAAAGGAAAAACCGGGACATAAAGCAGTCTATAACAGCTAGGGTATTAGGTTCGGGTGATGGGTGGGTCAAACACCTCAATAGCGTACAGCTCGCTCTCAACAATCTGCCAAGAAGTTCTCTAGGGGGGGTCACTCCATATGAGGTCCTATTTGGGACAAGAATGTGGGTTCCAGACTTAGAACACGTAGGCACAGTGGTGGAAAATAAACCATTTGATATCAAAGATCGTTTGGCTGTTTTACAGGATCTTAACAAATTAAGAACGAAACAAAGCAACGTATCCCTACAGCCAACCACCACTGGGGAAAAATCGGCGGTCCCAGCAAGGCCTGCCTGGATTCCAAAAGTTGGGGATCATGTCAGAGAAAAAATCACGGACAAGAAGGAATTTGGACCTTCTTACAGACAACCGGTACCTGTTCTAGCTGTTCAAGGAACAAGGACAGTATTTCTGCCGCCCCTTACTGGAAGAAAGGAGAAAAGATTTGTGTCCATCGACCTGATCAAACCACAGTATGTGGCCAATACTAAGCAGTAGGCCTCGTGGACTCCGACCTAGTAGCAGACGCACTCCTCTCGCTACTATTCAAGAGGTTCAGACTGAAAGACTGATCGCGATCGAGAATTCAGCTGTAACAAATGAAGGACTAAGCAACCAAGCTATGGAACTCATCCCTCTTGACAACCAAATAACAGTTCGTCCCAATACACCTGTCTACACCAACGTGACACGTGATGAACTGTCTCCTGTGATTTGTACAAATCCTGATGCAATTCCAACAATTGACAGAACTGCTTCTGGCTATTTCATTGACTTTGATACGTTCTCAGAAGATCCAAGTGAACCTGAAACGACGCAAGCAACTTTGAAATTAAAGCAGCAAGTACAAGACTTTATTCACTTTCTGAAAAAGACTTATCTGGTTTCTCCATGGATTGAACTCTGGATTACATCTGGACTTTTTGTTTTCCTGCTCTGGCTAGCTTTGGTAACAACTGTAAGCGTGCTTATAAGTGGCAGATACATCCATGTGAACAGTGAAGGAAAAGGCGTTAACGTACTTTTGAAACCACATAAATCTTCCCATCGTGAAGCAAGAGACTTGTCATCAGTGAACATCACAGCTGTTCCTATACAGGATGGTATAGTGTGGGACAAAACAGATTATGAAATTTTCGGACCAACAAAACAATTGAACATTCCACATTTGTTTAAAATTTCACTAAGTGATTTAATTACGTCCAGTACCTATTCAGATGATTGGGACTTAGAAACTGTACATGACATAATGTTTGATCTAGAAAAATCTGCTGCATTTTCTAAAAATGAATATTTAGAGGGTTCATCAGACTATGAAGAACTGTATTGTTATAACCACTATGGTCATCATTATTTGCATAAAACTGCATATCCAAGAAATGTGTTTATGTTTAACCAATGGGAACATTGTCCTACACCACCACAAGGTAGTTCAAAAACTTTTGCTAGTAAGTTTCCATATTTTTCAGGATACAATACATCTGACCCAGAAACGTTTTACTACAGAAATGTAAACAAAACAGGACTGAAAATTATGTTAACAAATACAAAACAGATTTACTCTGCAGCATTTATTGCCCAACTGTCAACACAGGGTTTCGACTTATGGAAAGACACAATAGAGACAAAAACTGTCTGGGGTAGTAAAGATTGGCAAGTACAGGGTATAGAAGCTTTATTTAGAGCCTGTATCATCCCTGAACAAATATTGTTTTTGAATGAAACCGTCCAACAAACATCTTGTCTTGGATTAGCCAAGATCAAAGAGATGAAATCACCTTCTGTGCCAACACCTGCCAGTGATAATAATACAAAGGCAGTGGTGACAGTTGACAATATACTACAACTCAACAGATCTGATCCAAATTGGAAGAAATGGTTGATCTGGCCCATAGACACAAACAACTGTCAGGAAAGGTTCTTGAACAAAACTCAGGGCTTTACTATTCATAGGCCAGACCCAAGATATGTCCAAAGACAACATCCGGGGGTAGTAACAACATACAGTGTAGGAAAATTATGCCTCGATTGGCTGCATAGATCTACACTACAGGATGTGAAACAACACTTATCCTTACTTACAGGAGACGCAGATCTTAGGGAATTCTTGCTTGGACCAAGAAAACCGCATCAAAAACGTTTCATATATGCCGGCATTTATGCTGCTTATAATGAAGCATGGAAAGTGTCACAGATAGAGGCCGCAGAACGAATACGTGAACTTGATCGTATTAATTTAGAGAAAACACTCTCTGTGGTCGACAATGGGTTAACAACTTTGTCCTCCAGAATATATTCATTGGATGGCATTGTATCCTCTGCTATCGACATTCTAGAACAAGATTTGGCTATGTTACAACAAGGTCAATCTCAATTACGTTCTATAGTGTCATTGAGCTGGACGCTGCAATCTTTGCGAGCGGGCTATGTGCCTTGGCGTTTCATCAACACGTCGTCTCTGTTTGCGGAATACAATCTCACTGATAAACAGATCGAATTGGCACAAAGAGGAGCAAGGTATACAGTGCTGAGCATTGAAAACCTGGAGAAGTTACCATTCACAGTGGCAGAAAAACCAGCTACAGAATGGGTTATTCATGGCAAAATAACATTACCTGTGACAACTTTTCAGTTTCAGTATTGCCTCAGACAAATGCAAGCAGGCAAATATGAAAGGTTGGGTGAGGAATACATTAAGACATCGTGGGATTTACCGTATACACATAGATGTTGGAGTGGGGATCGTGAAGTGTTTCTTAGCGGTACCAACTGTAAACATGCACTGACTGGTTCACTTATGTGTCAGGACATTTCTTTACACGGGACTTGTAATGGTTCTGTGGCAAATTTGTCTTGCCATCAGCGGGGTACACCAGCTGCTGTGATTAATCCAACGTTTGGACAACTTTCTAACGGGAGTTACCTCATGTTGAATGATCAGAGTTGCTGTGGAATGTTGCCAGGCATCCCATATCTAGTAACGGTCAACTCCAGGGTCACTTGCTGTTTGCAAGTATTGTTTCCCCCAATAGACACAGTCAGGAGTCGCCGCTATGGCCTTCGCTGAACGTCTCTTTTATAAGATTTGATACTTTGAGCAGAATGAAAGCCATGCTTTTACAGCAAACAGTGCCTTTGACCTCGGCCAAAGAAACCTATGATCTACAAGTAGCAAGGACTTCGGCTGAGATACAGACTTTAATACGTACAAACTGCCCTATACATTTCGTAGAAATGGTATCACGTATCTTTAACATGTCAGATACGACCGGAATTGTACATGTATTTAAGAGCATTTGCTCCGGTCTGTTAGCACCTTTCCAGGCTATACTTGGAATTATCCCCAACTTTGCACATTCGGTGTTTGGTGGCATACCATTAATTCTCGCACTTGTTGCCGGAATTTTATTCATCTTTCTGCTATTGCGCTATGGCCAGCTTATTCGCAGACATCACTCCGAGCGAAATGGAGAAAGCTCTCCTTGAAAGAAAGTGCCGTGAGCGAATAGTACAGCTATTGGGCATGACTCGTCTACGGGACCTTAATACAACTTGGTTCCTGTCATTCAGACCAATCTGGCAAGATTGCATCTTACCTGTTCTACGATGCCTGCTATGCGGTGAAGAATGCGTGTTGGACGCTTGTCTAACATATCCATCAGCCACGCCAAAAGATGTCGATACTTTGCTGGTTCCGATAACGGCCCATGCTCTGGGTTGTCCCCAGTGGCTACCAATCCTGATGTCAGCATTCATTGAGATCTCACAGACGCTTCCGGCAGCTGCTGAGGTACGAGAGACAACTCCAGGCACACAGGTAACAACGGACGCGAACATTGCTGCGGCGACCTATGCTGAGAGCGATGCTTCACATCTTTGTGCGGTCAATCTCTTACACGAGGTGTTCCAACTTACACCAACGACTGTGGATGATGTTTTGTCTATTGAAATAGATGATCTCATGTTTACACCAGACCCGTAAACTGACTCTGATTCAGCATACTGTGTTCCAGAGATGCAGTACAATTTGGCCTTCATTTTTCAAAAACTTGGAACTCTACCAAATTTGAACTTTTGTCCCATTTTTTCGAACGAAAATGGCACTTCAGTCTGCTTAAAGTAGAACTAGCCTTATAATACGGACTTGGCAGTACTTCCAGGGACACTTAGTCATCTTGTGTGTCTAAATCAGTTCATTTAATTTTCATGACAGGAAATGACTTTGATTTTGAACAAACTTATCGATCATTTTCGTCATATGTAAATATTGCTTTTATATTTCATTCCAATTGCATTTATTACGAACTTTATGCTGGAAATGAAAAGCATTGCTTAATGATGTACAGAAACCTTTGCATTTTTAATATGTCTTTTAATGCTTTTAGGATATGTTTTTATATGCAGTACTCCATTTTAATGTTTTAGCATTTTATATGTTTAGCATTTAGTATTATCGTAAACACGAAAGAGGAGTGGGTGTTGTATATTTCCTAGGGTGTCCATAAACGGGCTTTCCAGACTCATGTCCTTATATAGGCATAATTCGCCTTGCCCTTATATAGGCATAAAATCCCAGACCTTATTTAGGCATAAACCATGCACTCCAAATACAGGCATGGATTCCGACATCCGTCCACCCTAGCCTCACAACGAGTTCATGAAAAAACAGACCCTTAGGCTGCGGGAGTTTCCCTTGCCCAGGACTATTGATTTCTTCAAGGACTCATATATTATGCATGAACCATTATTCCTTAGGGATTCATTCATGACGTCTTTCGCTGTCCAACTCACGTCAATGCTAACATTTTCAGGTATAAATATACCTTCCCAAACCCCTGTAAATCAGAGGAGACCTCGACTTCAGAGGAGCCCGATTCCCGGCCGGACGCACTGAGAAGACGCTGTCATTCCTGCACGCAGAGAGTCCAGCTTCCAGTGATCTAACTTCCCTTGCGGGGTGTTGGAGTTCGAGTCTAGGAAAGAGATTCCTACCTCTCTCATTCTTCAGGTATGGAGCAGACTAGAACCTAGAGGGACTCTTGGCATACTAGACTCTTGGCATACTAAGCTTAACATACTCTTAGTATACTCTAGTCAGGACTACATCACCTACTTCTACTTCTCCCTACACCTAGGACAGGTTAGGTACACTGGGGTAGAACTAGGCTAGAAACGCATCGTATGAGTACTCGCATTTTTAGGCTGTGTCATTTTATGTAAATGCATATATGCTGAAGAGATAATGCTAACGCAGTATTATTTATTTCTACTGCTCACTCTGTACATTATTTATCTCGCATACTGTCTTGTGATCGTAACAGCACATCTAACTTACAACAGAAACAAGACTGTTCAATAAATCCTTTATTGAAACGCCCGTCTGTTATTTCTGTGTAACTTAGAGAGTAACCAAGATATGCACGACTGAGCTGAGTGAAATAGTTATCTATTGTTTCTACGACTCTGGGACACGTCCTGATTCTGTAAGGGAAACACAGTGGTCATGTTTTGCGGCTGCCAGAAACTACTCCCTTCTTGTCGTCAAGAAGTTTCTAGTGGCCTCTGAGCTAGCTGGCACAAGTAATTAAGTTTAATATACTCGATAGGGACATACCGACCTTAGTCCTATGTCAAACCTATAGGATATATTATTCCAATGCGCAGAGCCTATAAGGGAAATAGGAGCTACACTACAAAGCTGTCAAAAGGCATTTGATGACCTGAAGCCGGCCATATGCACTGCTCCCATTCTGCAGAGTCCTGATTACTCCAAAACCTTCATTGTTCAGACAGATGCTTCTGAGATAGGGGTGGCAGCTGTGTTACCAGATCGTAATGCAGAGGTCCAGGACCAACCAGTAGTTTTTATAAGCAGAAGGTTGATCCCCAGGGAGAAACTTTGGTCAGCTATAGAGAGGGATGCCTTTGCTGTGGTCTGAGCTCTGAAGAAGTTGAGGCCATACCTGTTTGGCACTCACTTCATTGTTTAGACAGACCATAAGCCCCTCCTGTGGCTTAAACAGATGAAGGGTGAAAACCCCAAACTTTTGAGGTGGTCCATTTCCCTACAGGGGATGGACTATACAGTGGAACATAGACCTGGGAGTAACCAAGCCAATGCAGATGGACTTTCCAGATATTTCCACTTATAAAATGAAGACTCGGCTGGGCAAGGTTAGTCTCATCACCTTACGTTTGGGGGGCGGGGGGAGGTGTTTGTGTAGGAAAGTAGGATCTGCTTTCATGGTTATCCCATGCTGTTTTTCAGACTAGTCTGACTGGGATCCTGCTAATCAGGACCCCAGTCACTGTGCTTCCTCCCTAAATTGGCTATGGTGAGTACCTTGGTATGTTCCTAATTGACTGCTGGTTTACCCTAGTAAGTCCCTAGTATATAGTACTAAGGTACCTAGGGCCTAGGTACACCAGGGGTCCTCTCTGGGCTGAATCATGTATTATGCCACCAATAGGGGACCCTCCAAACTCTGACTACAGGCCTGCCATTACAGCCTTTGGGAGTTGGTGCTTGCACCTCTCACAAAAGATATAAGTCTCCTTATATCTAAAATCACTGCACTTAAAACCTCTAGGGCACCCCTCTAGTAGGCCTTTCAGTCCCAAAGGCAGTGTGCTCGGTTTGAGTGTGAGGGTGCCCCTGCATGAGCAGGACACCCCTGCAACCTTCAGAGTCCAGTCTCCTGGGTTGTCAGTGCATCAGCCATTACAATATATGGAGGGGCAATGCGTCATTATGCGATGACCATCTCCAAACTGGCTGTGACGAACCCTGTCATGTTTGATATCAAACATGTTGGAATCATACCCCCACACCATAACCGGTTTGGCAGGTATGATTCGATGCATCACTGTAAATCTCCTCTGGAAGGCCCTCAGTGCTCCCGGTACCAGTTTTCCCGAACTGGACATCAAACTAAGGCTGCTGCTGACCTGAGACACGATTCTTCCCTGCTGCTGCTGAGCCAAGCTCGAGCAGGGCAAGGCAGAACAATAGGTATCCTGTCACAGGGAGGTGTGACTACCTACCAAACAGGGTTTAGTGTATTGGGACATGGTGGGGGCGCTTGCCAGCACCACTCAGACTGCTTGAGGGGCACCCTTGGTGCCCTCCTTGCTTACTCCAGCTCAAACTAGTTCAGGGAGCTGTTGGCTCCGGCTCTGGAGCGTAACTGGACAAAGGATATGGGAGTATCCTCCCCACTGTCCAGCCCCTCCTCTGGGAGGGACCCCTGAATCATCCCAACCCATTCCTTAGGGTACTTAAGGGCTTACCTAAGGGTGGGTCCCTAGATTCGTCATGGGATTCTATCAGATCTAACTCTGTGTCCTCTTCAACCGTCTGGACATCCTGACCGAGTCGTACTGACCGCGTCTGACTGACCGCATCGGACTTCGCTTTGAGAACCGAGACTGCAACTAGGAACACTCCGTCTGCTCCTGATCTCTTCGTTCTGCAAGCCCGCTGCACCATCAGTGTCCGTGCTCCATACAGGTTCCATCCAGGGCATGTGGACATCCAAAGACACCCGAAGGAATCTCCCTTGGAGTGGAGTCACTACCCTGGATCCGCAGGCACCGCAATGTAGCTGAACGATTTGCAGATCCTGGGCTCCTATGGACTCCCAACGGGTTCAGTAACACAAGAGGCGGTTCTGCAACGTCTTCGGGGCCCGAGTCTGAGGCCAGGATCTCTCATCGACACTGCCGGAACCGAGTCCCTGTGCACAGTGTCGGCTGGCCGTTGCTAAGGCTGGGCGACTCTCGTCACAAGAGATCTCCGGGCCCTGTCAAGGATCTTCTTTGATTCCAGTAGACTCCCCGCTTGCCTGGGCCTACCCTGACTTACTTGAACGTGGTGAGTCTCTTGGACCTTGCTGGTCCTGACATAGTACCTTTTCGTCTTCTCCCACGGGTTACCGTTTCCAAGACATGTTGGTGCTCCCGCCGGACACCGACTCCCTAGATATCGACAGCCGACATGGGACAGCTCGTACACCATTCCTGGTCATCCTTAGTGTCACCTGGTTCACGTAGCTGCAGAGACAAGGGCACCGTCAACTCCCCTGCAACAGCCGACATTGGTGGGCACTTGACTCCCGTGCCTCCTGGTCACACCTGAGTGACATAGACTCTGTCCCCTCTGCTTGCAGGTACTCCTCTCCTTGAATTCACCCTTGCATTCCACAGACTCTTCCAGCTTCTTCGCCAGCAGCATCTTGCTTGAAGTTCTACATTGGGGTCTACGACGGTTCCCGACGCTACTTCGTATCTATGCACCCGGCTTCCCTGGGGCAGGTAACCTGGTCTCCTGGGTATCCACGGGTGGGGTGACTCTCAAACCGTCCTTACACGGGGTGTCTTCCAAGTCCTCTAGGAAGGATCCTTTTTCCTAAGAATTGCAAACACAACATCCCCATTGGCTTACCTTGAACACGCGGTCGTGTATTCATTTAGCACACGGCCTCCGTGGGGTTCCTGGGTCCTTACCTTGGGTGGTTCCCCAGCACTTCTAAGTCTTCTGGGTCCACTCTCTACTTCGGTCGTTAGTCGCATTCCACTATTTTTTATATGGATTGGTCTCCCCTGGGAGCCCACTGTATTTTCATGCTACTTACCTGTCGTATTATCAAAGTATTGTGTGTATTGTAATTATATCTCCGTGTAGGAGATATTGCATTGGGTTAGTGAGTGTCTGTAATAAATAACTATTTTTAGAACTATACTGTGGTTCTTTTTCACTTAATCTGCACAACAAGATTAGATACTGGTAAAACAAGTTGCTTTACACTCCTCCTAGACTAAGCCTGAAGGCTGGCCTCCACATCTATCACTTAGAGAGCTTTCTAAGGTTGTCTAAGGCCAAGCCCAGTGCTTAAGGAGCACTACAGATAGACTTTATCCTCCAAATTGATGTCCAATAGGAAGTACTCTCCTTTTTAATAGAGTTTTGACTTCTAAGAATTAATTAGAGAAATAGCCACCAGATTTTCAGTAAACGGGAGTGTGATTTTTTTAATCAAAAAATTGATTTGTTTATCAGCAATAATTGATCAAATAGTTACAATTCACAGTTTAAAACATGCAACAGCACTGACTAAAATGATTGTTATGATTCTTTAGATATTGTACAGTTTACGATTTAAGATAACTGTTGGGTATCTGACAAAGTACTCCACCTGTCACCTGAGACCTAATCTGGCGTAAGACATTCACTGTCACATGGCACATCTCTAGGAGCTTTAATGTTTGTCAAATAAAATCCTGAGAATCATAAGCAAGGGACATAAAAACAAGAGAGCTATTGGCTTTTGATTGTCCCTGGCTTCCCATAATACCCACAAAGCTGTTGTGTACTTTTATAGCTAGTTTATTATATTCACTATGGATTTAGAAAAAGGCCTGCCACCCAACCTATAGAAAAGTGTAATGGGAGCCGAATATGGTGGGGTCATTTCGAGACAGGTGGGCGGCCCACATGCCTGCCAGATCAGCTGACCTTCACCCCTAGTTATATATCTCAATCTCCAAAGCCTTCAGTGGAGCCACTGTTATGCTGTTTTCACTGAAGAACTTTGCTGAGCAGGGGCCATGTTTGTTTCACTCTCTTGTAAAAGGTTTTTGCTTTTCAATAACAAACTCCCAAAGCTGGAGTTTATTATTGAAAATCAAAACAAAATGAATGGCACTGACACTCAGAGTATTTATTTACTTTCAGCTCATGGGAGTCATCTGTGTATTTTGCTATTGCGACCACAGTTCTATTGTGGGCAGACTGTCGATTAAATGTGTCTGGTAAAAGAGCCATCTAAGGCTTTGCCTTTAGAAACCTCGACCCTCTGAATTTGATGGGTGGAACACAAATTTGCCTCGTGGGGCAACTGCAAAACTCTAAATGACCCCACTAGTCTTCCCGTTAATGGTAGGAAGAATGCTATTTGGAGGAGCCCCATAGCTCATCTTTCTTGAAAGATTAAGAAATAAACTACCCTCGAGAACAGAACACAGTAGAGGATAGCAGACATGAGTTAAAAAAAAAGAAGAGGTGAGGAATAAGTACGATGGGAGCTGTTGTGATGTTGAAGACAACAGCAAGGAGCAGATGTGATTAATCACTATGTGGTGAATGAATCAAGTTCAAGAGTCTGCTATGGACTGAAAAAGTCTTTGAGCCCACTTTGCTTAATCGAAATGCAAGAAACATATGTGACCAATTGCATCATTTGATGGTTAGGGATGTACTGTGACCTTCGAAGAACTATTATTGGCGAGCCTGCATTTTCCCTTGACCAGTCTTAATTATTGAGAGTCCTTGCCACCTCTTTTTCCAGCTTAAGGGTGGCTCGAAAAATGTGGTTTTTTTCTTCTAAGGTCCTTGGAATGTGTCTCATTGGCTGAGACTGGCTACCCATCAACCGTTGGTTACACCTTTGTAAGAATAACAGCTTTTGCAATATCACTGTTTAAAGGAAGAATGTACGTTTGCTGTAAACCTGTAATTTTCAAAGTTGCCATTGCCTACTGCTGGAACCGGTAAGTAACCACAGTCCTTTGCATGCCTAGCAACCATTGAAGTTTGACTGTGATGATCTATTGACAAAGTTATGGTTTTGAAATTTAGTACTGCTGATGCAGTTTGTCTCGTGGCAAAACCAGAGGCTTTTCTCTTTCGGACATTGAAAGTTAAAGTTGTAACTCTCCTGAACTGGGTATAGTGCTTCCTGTCTGTGCCTATTGGTGCTCTGATATCCACATTGGTTGGACACCAGGAGCTTTGACTTTGTGCACATTTTCCCTTGCCACCCACAAATATACCTATAGTTGGCAGGGAATTCTTTGGATGTTTTAATTGTCCAGTCTTTTTAAAACTTTATTTCTTTTCCAACATAAATTGGTTTTATATCCACATAATTGCATACCATTGCCATATCACAAAGAAGATTTTTGTCAGACTGCCTAGTTACTCGTCGTTAAAATATTGTTTGCTCGCCACTTTCTCTCTTTCAGTTCTTGATCCCCTTGTATCTTTAGCTCTCTTCCCATCATCACTGCTTTTATTCGACTGCATAGAGATGGGGCCAAAATCCAGTGGCGAGTGCATCTACCTGTCGCATCCATTTTAAGTTGTTCACCCGCCACACACCTTTCCAAGTTTCCATGGACACCCTTTCCCTTCATATTCCACCCTTTTGGCTTCCATACATATATACATGCCTGTTGTTCACATTTGCATAGACCGTGCTTGTTAATTACTCAACATTTTCGCTAAATCACTTTTTGTTAGTATGAAACCTAGCTCACAGAACAGCACCTTGGACCTAGGGAAGTCAGTGTTGCATGGTATGCACAGGATGATAAAGAGGGGAGTGAGAAGAATATAAAGGTCTAGTATTACTTCTAATTTTGCAACTATTTCTCTCTCCAGTATATGTTAATAGTTGGACACTACCAGATCATATGCAAGAACGTTTCGTCCACCAGGTTGTATCTCATACATGTCGGGGTCTGCGCCCTGCCCATCTTAAAGAGTCTATGATATAATAAGGTCTATGCAGCAACGTTAACTGGATAAATCTCAGTCTAGCTTTCATAGCTACCTCTTTAGGATACAATAGGGTATTTTCCCAATCGATGTGTTGCAGTGACTCGAGAGCACCATCTCACGACTTCCTGAGTTTCTGCAGGGTGTCAGGGACTTTGTTAATAGGAGTTTGGTATATCTGGGAAACATTGTTGTAAGGTATCTCTTCCAATAGCATCTTGCCCTCCAAGCGGTTAAAGTCTGGTACCGCTATCTATTTTACATTTTCAGCTCACAGGGCATGTGTTAGCTGTAAACATTTATAAATCTGAGTGAGCGCCAACTCATATATTAATTTTGCAGTTCCATTAAAGAGTTCATTCTCGTACCCTCCATTACACTACCCAGTTTTGAAATTTCTACAATGTCCCACTCTCTGAATCCTGTTGATTTCCCTACTTCTCTCAACATAGCCCTTTCCACAATGGGGTCTCCTTAGTAATTTTCTCTTGCCAGCCTAAGTATTTATTAGCCTTATCGGAGCAGGAAAGGGTCGTTTGAGTGGGTTCTAACAGCCTACTCAGGGTAGCGTTCTAGCGTCTGCAAAGTGACCAAACACTCTTAGGGCCCGATTTTGAGTTTGACGGTCCGACTGCTGGAGAACAGCATCTGTCTACTCGCTGCGCCAGCAGACAACTGGCCGCCGTATTACGAGTTGATCAGTCCAAAACATACCCTGCCGCCCTGGAAAGCCTGTCAGCAGTTCTGCGGCGGCCTTGCTCTGGACTGATTAGTCGGCGGTGAGACTGCGGACACTGCCAGGACAGCGTTTCCACTGCTGAGTGTATTACTAGTACAAAGTGACATTGGCGGTGGACAGCTAACGTCGGTTACTCAAAGGCAGTCTATAGCCAATGTGGAAGGGACCAAAAATTAAAAAATAATTCTAAAAAATACTATTGGCTGGAACCAGATACCACACATCAGAAATGTAATGTAATGTAATATAGTCTTATAAAGCGCACTGTCACCCCACGGGTATCCTGGTGCTGAGGTTACATTAGATCTCATCACAAGTAGCCACGCCTGCAAACCACACTATAGAACACACCCCTAACTTGACCTACATCCTTTACTATTCCAGACAAAGCAGCCACCTTTATCACAACTATAAATAATCTTTCATCTATTATTTCAAAAGTTTCACTCATTAACCATTACCACCCTTTAATTCCATTTGCACAACCTAAGCTGTTATTCCCTTCTTAAATAGTGTTTCAACTCACTACCCTAAGATTTTTTTTCTCCCCTCACTATGGCCCCTAAAAGACCAGCCTTCAGTGAAAGGGAATTAACAAACATGGATGAAATCATTAAAGTAGAGCCCCAAATTTTTGGTACCCAAGTCCAGCATACTCCTCATAGCATAAGATCTGAAATGTGGGAGAGGATAGTCAACAGTGTGAATGCTGTTGGAAACACCCCGCACACACAGCTGGACATTAGGAATAGGTGGAACGACCTCCGGAAGAAGGTTCGTAAGAAGTACAGCGACCACCTCCAGGCGGCACGGTGAACTGGCGGTGGCCCTCCCAGTGCACCATTACAACACATGCCATGGGAGGAGCATTGGACGACAACGACCGGCCTAGCACATCTGGGCAGACCTCAACAGTTGGGTACTCTGGGACCACACCTCCTACCACGGCGGGAACAACTCTGACATCTGTCCCCCCAACCACTGCACCTAGCACAGTGGGTACCATCTCCTGCCCCCCCAGACCTGGTTTCTCAGACAGCCACCACCACCCCAGTCAGTCAGGCGCCAGGACCCAGTGGGAGTGTGCAGTCTGTGTCTAGGGCAGAGGGCAATGGGGCTATACGTCAGAGGAGGGCCAATGTGGATCCCCAACGTGAGTCCACTGATGAGATGGGCGCCGAGGCTGCCATAACACAGGCCCTGGCTCAGTACCAGGATTCTCAAGGTGTGCTGAACCAGGTTGTCAACGAAGTAAAGGAAATGAAGGAGTTGCACAAGGCCACATACCGAGAGGTCGTTGCCATCTGGGGCGATATGGCTGGCCTCAACAACGAGGTAGCAGGCTTACGCACTGAGGTGTCGGGGGTCTGCACTGAGGTGGCCGGCCTACGTTCCGAGGTTGCCTCCATGGTAGGGGTGGTAAGGGATACAAACAACACCCTCTGCAGGGCTTTCCCCCAACAGCTCCCCCTCCCTGTGTGCCAAGCTCATCACCACCATCAACCTCTGCAGCTGCCACAGGAAGGGAGGCTCTGACAGAGGAGTTTACATCTGCAGGCACCCCAGGCTCAGCAGCTCCTTATCCCCCCTCACCCAGAAAGAGGGGACATCCTTGTAAGACTTCAGGAGGGAAAGGTGGCAAGACCAGAACCACAGGCAGGGAACCACCTCGTCACTAATGTCTATGCTGTGTGTGCCACACATTCAAGTTGTTGACTCGACCTCCCCGTATTTCCCACTCTGATGTGATGAGTCATTTTGACTTTGGTACCCGGAAACTAGGGACTCTACTTCAATGTTTTTACCCACCATGATTGTATCCTCCACTTCAAATGTTTGTTTTCATCCACACTCCTATCACTGTTCTTCTCACAATCTCTTATTATTTTTGGTACTTGTCTTTTCATTTCAATGAATTGAGATATACCCCACTAATTATACTGTCTATCTTATTCTTTGTAACATTGTTTCATGGGATGATTCGTCCCCGGTTAAATAACATTGTATGTTTGCAAAGCAAACATTTCTTACTCTAATGGAGATGCAGTCGTGTCTGCATAACAGTGCTATACGCTCTGTACAGTAGTAGGTCACATGAGGATACACACACATTGTTCCATCATCTACATCATTGAATCTGTACATACGGAGACTGTTAAAATGTGTGTCACTTCAGCTATACATCTTCAGCACGACTTGTAGCAAAAGCGATATTCTATACTAGCACCATTTTTTCAACTTGGTATCAATACAAAGTAGAGTAGTCACAAACTCACTTCATGTCAAGAACAATCAATTCATCCAAACACATATGACATTCACATGTGGTTTGCCTCAAAGCTCATTTAATAAAAATAACATATAGAAAATAAGTACACAGACATGTCTGCACCACAGTCCTTGACCCCAGGAACTAAACAATCATGTGTTGCCTGCATCTGGTGGTATGACACATTTGCATGTCAGTCATGTGTGGCATGCACACTTAAAACATTATGAGAAGACAACAAAACAGTCACATACAGGTCATAAGCAATGAGAAATTAGGCCATGTGAAGTTAGATTTACATTAACTGGCCTTAACCCAAATATTTGTTGTGACAAATGATGGCACACATATTGCTTTGGGAACAATGCACCATGACACAAAATTCCATGAAAAACAAGGTCCTTGCCAAACCATTGTAGTACAAGCTGTCCTTACGAAGATGTGTCACACCCATCATCTATGACACACAGTCCCAAGAACAATCCATGTTCACTCCGTTCCTCAGAAACAGCAACACATAGCAGCTGAAGTCACAACTTGATTATGAACACATGAAGATGACATGGTGCACAGACCTACAATTGAATAATACAGTGATCAGTTCTGCATTATACAAATACACATACCCCATGTCGGCTTTTTCAGAGGCTCCACATTTATAAACAATGACACTACACTTTGGCGTCATTAATCACCTAAAATCGTTTATACTACAGCACTTCACCTTGTCTCAACATGGTTTGATTCACTCAAAATATTTCCTAGGTCTGTACTATACCCGTGCTGTGCCTAGTGCAATACTGAACATTATATCTCAAAGATACACTTACCTTCAGGAGAAGTAGTTTATTTATTTTTATTTATTTTAAGAGTTTTATATAGCGCTGGTCAGACCTGAAGGTATCAGAGCGCTTTACAACATTTATCATGAATCGATCGAATACAAAGAAGATCACAGTAATAACAAATTGAATCATGCCGAATCCAGATCAGGGGGGGGGACAAAGGAGCGAGACGAGGTAGGTGAAGTAGACGCCTTCTTTTCAAAGTGACTATGTACATCAGTGGGCAAGATTCTACATTAGGCGACAGCTATCCATTCGGAAAAGTTCGGTTGAGGAAGAGGTCCTTGAGCTGGGTTTTGCATTTTATAAAGGAGGGGTTCGTCCTGATGTGGACTGGGATGGAGTTCCAGATTTTGGGCGCATTTCCAGAGAAGGAGCGTGATAAGGTTTTTTGTTTGCGGCTTTTCGGAGGAATGAGAAGTAGAGAGTTAGTGCTCCTGAGGTTCCTTGTCTGACCGGCCTTGGTGAGTTTGGAGGCCAGGTAGGCAGGTTTACCCGTGTGCAATGCTTTGTGTGTGAGACAGGCAGTTCTGAAGTTGGCACGCATTTCGATTGGGAGCCATTTTAACTCTCTGAGAGCGGTAGAGATGTGTTCGTATTTCTTTACTCCCGTGACCATCCTGGCTGCTGCATTTAGAGTTGTTTTGAGGGTTTTAAGTAGTTGCGGATGAGTTCCTGATGCACATCTGCTCCATCATCCTCACCACTATCGTCATCATCTCTTAGCATTTCCCAGCACCCTGCAGCTGGGTTCCCATGCTCTACATCCTCTGGGATATATGGTATATCCTGTCTCAGGGCAATGTTGTGAACGATGCAGCAGGCCACGGTGATCTGGCATACCTTCCCGGGTGAGTATTGGAGGGCTCCACCACTCCTGTCCAGGCAGCTGAACCTGGCTTTCAGGAGGCCAAAAGTTCACTCCACTGGCCGCCTTGTCCTTCCTTGTGCATCATTGAAGCGTTTGTCAGCAGGCGTTGTAGGATTTCGGAGTGGCGTCTACAACCATGGCCGGTTGGGAAATCCTGAGTGTCCTAAATGTGAAATATGTAGGATGAAAATAATACTTCACACACTCAAATAAATTTGCATGATATCCATGCATAATCAATCTACCACACATCATGCTTACCCACAAGTCATGCCCTCTCTGGTTGGAACTGTGACATCAGCCTTGGTATGTTACTGTTCTGCAGGATGAAGCTATCATGGGCAGATCCTGAAAACCGGGCTCAGACGTTGGAGATGTTCAAATCTGCCAAACAGACAATTTGCACATTAATAGAGTCTTAGTGTTTGTGGTTCCAGTAAACTTGCTCACGGTCATGTAGTGCCACTAAGGGAATGTGTGTACAGTGAGTGGATCCAATTACATGTGGGATGTGACATAGCCCATAAAAAGCTGCCTTGACAGTGCCCAAATCATCACGGCCAGGGAACTGAATGTAGCGGCTCATGTCTTTAAACAATGCAGCAAGCACCTCTGTTAGGACATGACTGAACATCGCTCATGACATCCCACCTGAAGTGGCAACAGTAAACTGAAAGAGCCTTTACAAGAGGGGTGATACTGTGGGGATTGTCAATCTCTGGTCGGAGATCCCGCTCCAACTGACTAGTCAGATCCAGGATGGTTAATCTGTATTTCTGTATGATGTGCATGGTCTGAAGGTCAGGGAATGGACAAAACAGTGGAGGATGACTGCTTCCCCCTCTCCCAGGGTATGTCAGTGAGAGAGTAGTGGAACATCATTGCACCCTGTTTGCAACATCAAAATACTCTTTACATGTAAAGCATTGTACAAATGGAAATGACATATTTTTTAAATACAGGAAAGTAGGTACTGTGAATTCATTACTGGACAGCCTGCCTTTACTAACAGTCACCTACAAGGTTACAACTAACATCCCGACACATTCACCATGCACTACATCAAGTGAAAGTTGCTGACATGGCAAAAGGGTGGCTTGTCTGACATGTTTAAACTGGTACACCACCACACATGTTGCAAAGTTTTCCTACATGCCATATACATCTATGCAATCCACAATGAGTACCATGTACAACACTTTGACTCGGATTACGAGCATATGAAAACGTAAGCCTTTAACAATTATATATAGTGGTAGTGGTCCATATACTATTGTCACATAAACAGTAACAAGTGGGTCTGAGCCCATTGCAAACACATCACACTCAACTGCTGACATGGAGGTTGTCTGAACTTGTGCAAATAGGAAAATATAGGTGTATACCGCCAGAGGACAAAGACCGCTTGCTTGGCGGTTTCTTGCACGATGGTCTCCCTCATAGGATAACGTTGGCTACATTTGATCGCGGTCGACCAATGGATATGTGCGTCTACACGTACGTACACGTTTGTGCCTTAGAAGTACGCTGCAATTTGAAAAAATCACTCACTTGCCTAGAAACACTGCTGCATTTAACAACTCATAGTGCTCAGATGCTGTGTGTTACCTCTGGGAGCAACCTTGCCAGGCCAAACCGGTGCGAGGGCTCCTGCCTTCAACAATGAAGAGCTGGATACCCTTGTAGGAGAAGTCCTACCAGAGTATGGCCAGCTCTATGGTTCACCAGAGGAGCAGGTAAGTTCTGATTTTTGCTTTGAGGTTGCAGATGTTGCTATCCCCAACTGTCAGAGTCAAACATATCCACTAGGATGTCGACAATCATATCTCTTAAATCTGTACATTTAACTTCATAAACTATGTGTGCACGATATGTGTAAGTGTATGATAGCACTTAACTTGTATGCAATTAAAAACCAATCTCTAGAAATATGTACAGCACCACATCTGAGACCTGTAACAGGGATAATCACATGGATGAATGTCTGAAAGTATAATCTGTTGGCATAGACATGTGAAACGTGTACAAGCCTTATGAAAATGGTCATGTAGCTTTATATTACAGTCGTATGAACTTGGTTTGTGCTGCATCAGAGAAGTGATGGTATGTTTGTGGACATCCACACATCTCAAAACATGTGACTCAGCATGAACTACTGTGCTAGTGTGAAAGCATCCTCAAAATTTGACACTATGAGCAATACCATTCTGTTAAACTGTTTAGCAGGGACATTGGATGTACTTGAATTAATGACATTCAGAAATATATGTGCTTCTAGTGGGAGTGTTTTGCTACAAGTCAGACAATTCTGACTAGATGGCACTATGCCTGGGCCAATATAGCTGATGCAACTTGTCCCTCAACATCATTCAAATATGCTTTGCACAGCATTGTCATGTTACCAATCACAACTACTAATGTGTGATGTCATGTACATTTTCATGATCAGATTTGTTATACTCTCGACACTCCTGTCTCTATTTCTGAGCATCAACTACATGATCATAAGGAGTCACATAATGCAAAGCATCCACATGTGTCTGACAATGGCTGTAAGACCCAAAATTATGAATGGTTAGTCTATATGATACATGTAACAGTGCTTTAAAATCCAAAATGGTGAACCTCAGTATATCATACATTGCACACAAGCACCATGCTCATGACCTGTGTCACTCTCAGAGTCACACAGATGCACACCATGTTGTACGCTGAAAGTATGAGCCACCACACATAGGAGTAGTTCAATGTAGAAAAACATATTGGAAAATGTCACAGTAGTCAGAATAATGTCATGAACCCCATGTATGGAGTGATAGTACTGGCTTGTCATAACCATAGTTAAGTCTGGTATTCTCATCCCACTTGTACTGTACTGCCAGAGGTGTCTAGTGTGACCTCTTGACTGATTACACAGACTGTGTGTGTTGGCCCTGCCCTTTGTTTTGATATGAAATCAGCCTGACTCCTGGACCAAGCGAAATTTATCAAAGCATTTAAAGCATATATGTGTGATGTGATCTAATGTATGTGTACCTGGACCACGATGTTTCTAATGACATCTATCTTGTAGTAATGGACATCGTTCACATGTCAGTTCTCCAAAAAGCATTGATCATTGTCGTAAAAGTCATATGTCTTGAATGTGCAGTCCATTAAGCATCTGTTTCATCCCTCCAGGTCAACGCCCAACTGAAGCAAAGGATTTGGAAAGCCATCGCTAGGAAAGTGTGGACCCAGGGAGTCTTTTGCCCGCGCAACTTCCATTGCCGGAAGAGGTGGTAGGACCTCAGATGGGGCAAAATATCACCCTAGTCCAGTTGGGAAAGTCCTCCCCACTTCAAAGGGGCATGAGCCGGACCCTGACTACCCTCATGGCCTGTATTCTGACGGTGGCCTACCCTGAGCTTGATGGGCAGTTGAGGGACCAGCAGCAGCTAGGAGGAGGTGACTAAAGACCTAGACTTATGAATCAACACCTAAGCACACTTGTAATGTCACAAGTACCCCTAAACGGATCTATCTGTATTGTGACCGATACCAATTCACATTACAGAGTACATGCCTGTGTAGTGTTGTCAGGCTTTGCACACATATGTGTGCTGGACCACTATCAATACTGCAGTATGCAACTAAATGTATGGCTCGTCATAGCATGGCCTAAGTGCCCAACATAATAGAAGTAGGCTGTAAAGGTGTCAAGGATGTATGTGTGAGGTTCAAGTACAGCATCATATGTCTCATTACTTACAGTAATGTGAGGACATAGGTGGTTTTTCACGCTACTCATTGACATGAGTGTCTTGAGACAATGTAAATCTGATGTAGAGTGTAGGAAAGTAGGATCTGCTTCTATGGGTACCCCCACTTTTTGCTTGATGAAATGCTGTTTCTGACTAGTCTGACTGGGATTCTGATAATCAGGACCCCAGTCTCTCTGCTTTCTCCCCTAAATTGTTATGGTAAGTACTGAGGTACACCACAGATTGGATACTGGGGTACCCTTATAAGTCCTTAGTATATGGTACTAAGGTTCCCAGGGCATAGGTACCCCAGAGGTCCCCCATAGGCTGAAGCATGTACCATGCCACCTATGGGAGACCATTCAAACTATCACTACAGGCCTGCCATTGCAGCCTGTGTAAGCTGGTGCTAGCACCACTTACAAAAAATATAGGTTTCCCTATATCTAGGGTCATTGCACTTAAAACCTATAAATCACCCCTACAGCAGGTCTTTTCAATCCTGAAGGAAGGGTTCTCGGTTCTGAGTGTGAGGGTGCCTCTGCATGAGCAGGACACCCCTACAGCCTTCAGAGTACATTCTCCTGGGCTGTAAGTGAGACAGCCATATAACATATAGAGAGGAACCGCGTCATTACGCGATGACCATCTTGAAACTGGCCGTAACAAACCATGTTGTGTCTGGTATCAAACATGTTGGAATCATACCCCCACACCGTAAACAGTGTGGGAGGTATGATTCCAAGTACTGTAAAGGCCCTCCGTTAGGCCCTCAGTGCCCCTGGTACCAGTCTTCTAGACCCGGAGAGCACAACATGGCTGCTGCCGACCAGAGACATGATTCTGCCCTCCTGCTGCTGAGCCAAGCTTGAGCAGGGGAAGGCAATACAATAGGCATCTTGTCACAGGGAGGTGTGACCACCTCCCAGACAGGGTTTAGTGTATTGGGGCAGGGTGGGAGCGCTTGCCAGCGCCACATAGTCTGCGTGCAGGGCACATTTGGTGCCCTCCATGCATAGTCCAGTTCAAACCAGTTCAGGGAGCCGTTGGCTCCCGCTCTGGCACGGAATTGGACAAGGGACAGGGGAGAATCCTCCCCCTTGTCCAGCCCCTCCTTAGGGAGGGACCCCTGAATCGTCCCAACTCTTTCCTTAGGGTACTTAAGGGCTTACCTGAGGGTGGGTCCCTAGATCCGTCGTGGGACACGATTCAATTCAGACACCAGTTCAACTTTGACCTTCTGGGCACTGTGGACATCGCTCTGGCATCAAGGCTGCAACCGGGAAGACTCCTGATCTCTTTGCCCTGCTCGTCTGCTGCAACATCCTGCCTGTGCTTCATACAGGAAACCTTCCAAGGCCTGTGGGCATCTAAGACACCTGAAGGAATCTTCCTTGATGTGAAGGAGTCACTTCCCTGCATCTGCAGGCACCGCATTTAAGCTGACAGGTCTGCTGATCCTGGGCTTCCATGAACTCCGAAAGGCTCAGCAACACAGGTGGTGGTTTTCCACATCCCTCGAGGCCTGCCCTGTCCTCTCACCACGTTTGAGGCCAGTATCCCTCGTCGGAGCCGCAGGAACCGAACCCCTGTGCACCGCGTCGACTTGCAGTTGCAAAGGTTTGTTGGCTTCCTTCCACCAAGATCTTCAGGCTCCAAGTAGCCGCATCTCCAGTGACCAAGATCTTCGTCCTCACCGCATCACTGCATCTTTGATGAGCTGCTCGAGGTCCTCTGCGACTCCAGTGCCTCCGGCCTGTGGGTCCTCTTGAGGGTCACTTTTGAATTCTTTTGGGCTCCCCTGATTGCTCGGGGCCTGCCTTGACTCCCCTGCTTGTGGTGAGTCTCCTGGACATTGCTGGTCCCGACATTGCACCTTCTTCAACTTCCTCGTTGGTTACAGTTGCCAAGGCATGTTGGTGCTCCTGCCAGACACTGACCCCTCAACTCTTAACATCAATCAGGGGGTTTAAAGCGCGCTACTCACCTGTGAGGGTCTAAAGGCGCTGGGGGCGGGGGGTGTAGCTCCGGTTCCGCCGAAGAGCCAGGTCTTAAGGCTCTTCCTGAAGGTGTGCAGAGTAGGGGAGTGTCTGCTGTTGACTGGGAGCTCGTTCCAGGCTTTGGTTGCAATGTAGGAGAAGGCTCTTCCACCCGCTCTGGTTCTGCGGATGCGCGGGGTTTCTGCCAGGGCAGGGTCGGCGGAGCGGAGGTTACTTTTGGGTACGTGGAAGGAGACTCTTTCGTTGAGGTATTTGGGTCCGATGTTGTGGAGGGATTTGTAGGCATGGGTGAGTAGCTTGAAAGTTACTCTCTTCTGGACGGGGTGTCAGTGGAGGTCTCGCAGGTGTTGGGTGATGTGCTCATGCCGTGGGATGTTCAGGATGAGTCTGGGCGTGGTGTTCTGGATGGTCTGGAGTTTGCCTAGCAGGGATTTGTTGATTCCAGCATAGAGGGCGTTTCCGTAGTCCAGTCTGCTTGTTATGAGTGCGTGGATGATGGTCTTTCTGGCTTCAGGGGGGATCCACTTTAAGGTCTTTCGGAGGGTGTTAAAGCAGGTGGAGGCGACGGCGTTGATCTGTCGGGTCATGGTAACGGAGTCAACTATGATGCCGAGGTTCTGGGTGTGGTCCGAGGGGGTGGGGGGTGCAGAGGGCGGAGGGCCACCAGGAGTTGTCCCACGCAGAGGGGGAAGGTCCGAGGACTAGGACCTCTGTCTTCTCCGAGTTGAGTTTCAGACAGCTGCTGCTCATCCAGGCTGCAACATCTTTCATTCCTTCTTGGAAGGTGAGTCTGGTGGTTTTGGGGTCCTTCGCGAGGGAGAGGATGAGCTGGGTGTTGTCGGCGTAGGATACAATGCTGAGTCCATGCTGTCGGATGATGGTGACTAGGGGGGCCATGTAGATGTTGAAGAGCGTGGGACTGAGCGATGATGCTTGTGGTAATCCGCAGTTGATCTCAGTGGGTTCGGAGAGGAAAGGCGGGAGTCTGATCCTTTGGGTTCTGCTGGCGAGGAAGGAGCGGAGCCAGTCGAGGGCGGTTACCTGTATTCCGGCATCGTGGAGTCTGGTTGCGAGGGTGCGGTGTGAGACGGTGTCGAAGGCTGCAGAGAGGTCGAGTAGGATGAGTGCTGCGGAGTGGCCTTGGTCGAGGAGCATGCAGATGTCGTTTGTGGCTTCGAGGAAGGCGGTCTCGGTGCTGTGGTTGCTGCGGAATCCGGATTGAGAGGGGTCGAGGATGGAGTTCTCTTCGATGAAGTTTGTCAGCTGGGTGTTGACGATCTTCTCTGTGACTTTGGCTGCGAAGGGAAGGAGAGAGATGGGTCGGTAGTTCTTCAGGTCCGTCGGGTCTGCCGAGGGTTTCTTGAGGAGGGGCTTGACTTCTGTCCGTTTCCAGTCGGGGGTGGCGTTGATGGTGCGTTGTAGCTGGGGCACTATGGCAGCGGCTCTTTGGAAGATGTGAGGAGGGTAGGGGTCCGTGGGGGCTCCTGAGTGGGTGCTCTTCATGGTTGTGGTGGCATCTTCAGTGGTGACCGGGGTCCAGGCGGTGATGGTGGGCTGGCTGTCGTCGCTGGAGGGAAGGGTGGTTTCCGGAGTCTGCTCGCTGAAGTTGTCGTAGAGGGCTTTGATTTTCAGGTGGAAGTAGGAGCCGAGCTTGTTGCAGAGGTCTTGGGAGGGGGTGACGTCTGTCGCTTCACTGTGGGGCTTGGTGAATTGCTGGATGATGTTGAAGAGTTCCTTTGAGTTGCTAAAGTTGGTAAGGATTTTGTTCCGGATGAAGGTCTTTTTTGTGGATCTTATGCATTAGTGGTAGTCTATCATGGCGTTCTTGTAGGTGGTCAGGTCGTTTTGCTGTTTCTCCATCGTTTTTCGAGACGTGGGACAGCTTGTGTACGGCTCCTGGTTTTCCACAGCATCGCCTGGTCCACACAGCTGCAGTTTCAAGGTCACCGTCAGCACTCCTGCAGCACCCGACATCGGTGGGCATTCGTCTTCCATGCCTCCTGGTCACTCCAGAGTGGCATAGACTCTGTCCCCTCTGCTTGCATGTTCTTCACATCTTGAATCCACCTTTGGGTTCCATCAGACACTTCCACCTTCCCCAGCAGCGGCATCTTCTTGAAGTCCTCTATTGGGTGTGGCTGCGGTTTTCAACGCCACTTCACACCTATGCACCAGGCTTCCCTGGTGCAGTTAACCAGGTTCCTAAGGTATCCACGGGTGGGGTGGCTCTCCAACCTCTTGTCTTCCACTGGGTTTCTTCAGGTCCAATGGGAAGGGTCCTCTTTCTTTAAAATTGCAACCGCGACTTACACATTGATTTGTACGGAGAACACAGAGAACACAGTCGTGTTCCTACACTGCACACAACCTCCGTGGGGCTCCTAGATACTTACCTTGGGTGGTTCCTTGGGTCCCTGACACTTCTACGTACTCCGAGTACTGTCTTGACTCGAGTCGTGGTTCGCATACCACTATTTTAGTATATGATTTGGTCTTCCTCTGGGGACCACTGTGTATTCTGTGCTACTTACCTGTTTCTATTGCAAAGGATTGTGTGTATTGTGTATATCTCCGGCTAGGGGATATCTGAATGTGTTCGTGAGTGTCTTCTAATAAATACATATTTTTATAAATACACAATGTGGTTCTTTATCACTTAATCAATACCTATAAGATTATGTTTTGGTAAAACAAGCTGCTTTACACTCCTTCTGGACTTAGCCTGAAGGCTGCTCTCCACAGCTACCACTTAGAGAGCTTTCTAAGGTTGTCTGAGACCTCTAAAATCACCATAGGGTTGCTTGGATCAGCGCAAGGTCTCCACGTACATAAGTGTACATCATATACTGAGCCAGCCTCTCACATAGAGGCTCAGATATACTTGGTCTGAGGACTCGCAATACTGTATCACATAGGGAAGTCCCATGCAGCTTTGATGCAATATTAATGGCACACACAAATGGATTATGCTTGCAAACATGATATTGCCTGCAGATGAGTAGCATGTAATGGTAACAACAAAAGTTGTGTACATATGTGGATGTGTTTGGAGAGCAACAACATACAAAATATGTATGAGAGTCCTACTTGTGTTGCTACGATATATCTTCCCAATGGTCTACAGGTGTAACAAACTCCACATGGGCATAGGACTCCCCTTTAAAACAGCATACTAGATGCTGTCACTTGAATAACCCCATATGGAAACGGTTAGGAATCAGTCCCAGTCTCGAAGTGGAGATGTGCAAATGCGTATGTGGCACAGAAGAGGGCAACATCAAAAAAGAGTACAGTGGAAGGAACAACCGATACGTCAGGTAGAGACAAGGAGCCAGACAAGGGGGAAGAGAAATTGATTATCAATCTCTCCCATAGGGTTTTGACACCTACAGAAGAGGGAGTATTACAGAAAGGGCTTGGTTTTGTACCTACCCCGAGATTAGACAAATTTCGTGAGACATGTGAGATTCAAGGTTTTTTCCGCAAGGTACGGTTGAAAGCCTTTTTTCAAGATAAACCTTTGCCTGAGAAGAGTGATTCAGGATTACATAAACCTTCGACTTTTACACCCCACAGTGGAATGGTACCCCCCGAAGTCCTGACCTTTGAACAGGCGGCGCTGAAGGATTTTGATAGGGGCACCACCTCAGTACCATTCTATAATCTGTCATCCAGTGAAATGTCAGCCGTCAGGGCTCTGGCGGATGACCCTAGCATTACCATCAAACAGGCGGATAAGGGTGGAGCGACGGTTATTATGTCTACTCATGACTATGATACAGAATGCAAGCGGCAGCTGAGCAACCGGAGGTACTACACTCCATTGAGAGAGGACCCTACTCCCCGATTAAGTACTACCATCTCCTCTATGGTATTTTCAGCCGAGTCAGAGGGCTGGATCAATAAAAAAGAGGCTGACTTTCTCATTACCACTGACCCAAAAATTCCCTATTTTTATGTCCTCCCCAAAATTCACAAGGAGGTGAACCCAGTCCCTGGTAGACCTATTGTCTCGGGGATCGGGTCTATTTTGGAACCCTTATCTAGATTTTGTGATCACTTTCTCCAACCTCTTGTAAGGGCCACCCCCTCATTTGTGAAAGATACAACTGATGTTCTACGACTACTCGAGGGGGTCCAACATCCGGAGGACATCAATTTTTTATTGACTTTGGATGTTGAGGCCCTCTATACCAATATCCCCCAAAGGGCCACTCTTGAGGTGGTGGAGGATGTATTCAGCCGAGAGGACTGGATTTCCCCTACTCCTGCGGCATTTATACTGGAGTGTGCCACGTTGGCACTAACAGAGAATTTCTTTGAATACAATAAACAACTATTCCATCAAACGCAAGGCACTTCGATGGGCAGTACTTTCGCGCTGAGTCTGGCGTGTCTGTACATGGCTGCATTTGAGGAGAGGGAGATTTACCATCACAATAATCCATACTCAGCGAATATTCGTGTCTGGAAGAGGTTCATTGATGATATATTGGTCCTGTGGAAAGGGGACCGTAGTACATGCGATGAATTTTGCATCTGGATCAATACTCTGAACCCCTTCTTGAAATTTACGAGTACCATTTCGGAGACTAGTGTACCCTTCCTCGACCTGTTGGTGAGGTTGGGGGATGGGCACATCACTACTACTCTCTATCGCAAACCAACAGATAAACAGTTTGCTTCTATTCAGTAGCCACCACCCCAGAGCACTGAAACAAAATCTTCCATTTGGTCAATTCCTTCGGATAAGAAGGAATTGTAGTTCACTGATGGACTACCTCACTGAATCAGATACTTTGGCTCGAGACCTGCGACAGAGGGATTATCCACAACACACTGTGTCACTCTCTCGCAAAAGAGCCAGAAATAACAATCGGGAAAGTTTGCTCGAAAGCGTACAAAAGGATCCCGACACCACGATCACCTGTGTGACCACGTTCACACCTGACTCAAATCGAGTGAGGAGTATCATTAAGAAGCATTGGGGTATTCTGAACACTGGAGCTTTAAATCTTCCTATTCCCAGATTTGCGTTTAAACGCACAAGTAACTTAAAAGACATGCTCATACACACACGACCATGTGCCCAGGATACCAATGTACAAAGGGGACTATGGGATCTACCTCCCCTAGTTGTTCATTACCCATGTGGGACTTGTTCGGTCTGTCCGCTTACTAAGACCACAAAAGAAATAACATTCAGGAATGGGGTAAAATGGGTCCTTAAGAGACACACTAATTGTAACACTAACAACTGTATTTATGTATTGACCTGCCCGTGCGGACTCCTTTATGTAGGGATGACGACCAGACCGGTGAAAATCCGGATGACAGAACACAGGAGCAACTTTAGGTGTCATAGAACTAACACCAAGATGACGACCCACTTTGAACATCTTAAACACCCTCCTGACTCTTTTCGGTGGGTGGTTTTGGAAGCCCACCCCGGGATGCACCGTGACACTCTGTTCCGTACAGAACAGAGGTGGGTGCTAGGTTGTCCTCTGATAGGGAGGGACTCAATGAGGACATACCTTGGAGTTTGCTGACGTGATACATCTAATGATGTACTGGCTCCACTTTTACCTTCCTTATTTCTGTGACTTGATATTGTTACTGGCACTACAATTCTCTAGATACTACCACCAACATACGCTACACTGATATTAGTCATGAGTAGTTTTTAGGAATTAATATCACTAGGGGCCTTACCCCTGGTTGTGGCCATTAATACACAGGGTTTATCCCCGTTTGTATCCTTTATCTAATTCTGCCCCCGACACCCTGTGTTTACCATATGGGCAGGTTCTGCACTTTACAGCAACCATGTCGATCATTGGGTGGTTATGGGAATCCTCCTTTTTATTTTTATTTTTATAATTAGGAAGTATTTTTATAACTGGGTATTGTTATTCTCTAGGCTATTGAGTGGTTTATTGATTATATACCACTGTACGACCAGCTGGTGGGTCATGAGGCACATTCCTGTAGGTACGTGTTCCCCGCATCTACATTTTTAGCTTTACAATTCTAGCTATACTATCATTAGACATTCGTTCCTTGGTGGCCTATCATGTTTCATTTGGGGCTACCACCACTGACGTAAACACATAGGGGCCGATTCCGATCTCGGTCGGAGGCGCACCCAACACCATTCGGTCGGGAAAAAAGCCATGCGAAAGCCTGTTTCCCGACCGATCCGTACAGCACACCGAACGAGTAAGTACGATGCGCACAACAGCAAAGAATCCGGCCGAGCCGTACTCACCCAAACCAGGTCCTGTTCCCCGACCGAGGCAAATCCGGAAATGCTGAATCGAGTCGCACGGAAGGGAAAATGCAGCTCCGTCCGGCCGAACGAGTACGATGCGCTTTCCGTACGGGCCGAACCCGTCGCTACGCACGGCACGTCAAAGCATCCGGGAGAGGCGCACATAAGCTCCGATTCGTGCCACAACACGATCCACGGCTCCGAGACGAACACGCCAGCGACGAGGACGACGCGGCGACGAGGACGAGGCGAAGCGACGAGGACGACGCGAAGCAACGAGAAGGACGAACGACACAAACCAACCATGAATCCCTTCGTCCCGATCATACCAATATTCTACATTTACTACCGGAACAGGCACGGACGCGTACGGCGCAGAAGGTAAGCCAGACACCAACCACAAAACACATACAACACGTACACGACACATCACACACACACAGAGGGATGCAGAATATACTTACACCAGCAACAGCAGCACCATAGGGGCGGGATGCCCATCACCAATGCCACATATGCACACAGGGGCCTGAATGCGCACCACCACCCCTACCCAGGGGGGCAGGATGCCTACCACTACTACCACCCTCACCCAGGGGGCTGGATGCCTACCACCACCCTTAGCCAGGGGGCTGGATGCCTACCACCACCCTTAGCCAGGGGGCTGGATGCCTACCACTACTACCACCCTCACCCAGGGGGGCTGGATGCCTACCACTACTACCACCCTCACCCAGGGGGGCTGGATGCTCTACCACCACCCTTAGCCAGGGGGCTGGATGCCTACCACTACTACCACCCTCACCCAGGGGGGCTGGATGCCTACCACTACTACCACCCTTACCCAGGGGGCAGGATGCCTACCACTACTACCACCCTTAGCCAGGGGTGCAGGATGCCTACCACTACTACCACCCTTACCCAGGGGGGCAGGATGCCTACCACCCTCACCCAGGGGGGCAGGATGCCTACCACTACTACCACCCTTAGCCAGGGGGGCAGGATGCCTACCACTACTACCACCCTCACCCAGGGGGGCTGGATGCCTAGCACCACCCTTAGCCAGGGGCGGCTGGATGCCTACCACCACTACCACCCTCACCCAGGGGGCAGGATGCCTACCACTACTACCACCCTCACCCAGGGGGCTGGATGCCTACCACTACTACCACCCTTAGCCAGGGGGCTGGATGCCTACCACTACTACCACCCCCACTCATAGGATGGACAATGCATGACACAACCAGCACACCACAACCTAGGGAATGCAAGAAGAAGACATCCCCCAACACCATGACAAGAGTGTGTAGACTGTGTCAAATGCCTACAACACCGAACATGACTTTGAACATACAATGTGACCCCCTAGCACATGTGCCACACATATATGTGTGTGGCACCCACAATGCAAGCAGGCCATGACCATTGTGGCAATGGGGTCCAAACCCCCATCATCACAGTGACCAAAATGTAAGTGTGGGGTCCATAGCTGAAGCACACTTTGAACATTGTGGCAATGGAGTCCAAACCCCCATCATCACAGTGACCAAAAGGTAAGTGTGGGGTCCATAGCTGAAGCACACTTTGAGCATTGTGGCAATGGGTTCCAAACCCCCATCATCACAGTGACCAAAATGTAAGTGTGGGGTCCATAGCTGAAGCACACTTTGAACATTGTGGCAATGGGGTCCAAACCCCCATCATCACAGTGACCAAAAGGTAAGTGTGGGGTCCATAGCTGAAGCACACTTTGAGCATTGTGGCAATGGGTTCCAAACCCCCATCATCACAGTGACCAAAATGTAAGTGTGGGGTCCATAGCTGAAGCACACTTTGAACATTGTGGCAATGGAGTCCAAACCCCCATCATCACAGTGACCAAAAGGTAAGTGTGGGGTCCATAGCTGAAGCACATTTTGAACATTGTGGCAATGGGGTCCAAACCCCCATCATCACAGTGACCAAAATGTAAGTGTGGGGTCCATAGCTGAAGCACATTTCGAACATTGTGGCAATGGGGTCCAAACCCCCATCATCACAGTGACCAAAATGTAAGTGTGGGGTCCATAGCTGAAGCACACTTTGAACATTGTGGCAATGGGGTCCAAACCCCCATCATCACAGTGACCAAAAGGTAAGTGTTGACAAAGAAAGAGGTGCAACTGCCAAACTGCATGGATGATTCCTGGTCACAGAACAACAAACACATCAGTGGCAAAGTAGTGTATGTGTCCCATTGCAACATAAATTGGGGGAGCCAAATCCTGCAGTGCAAATAAGACATACCTTTGGCCATGTGCAGACAAACAACACCCATGGGGGCTGACACCGTCAACAATCATCAATGACACAATGACAGAAGTGACCATCAGAATGCAGACCCACATATTTGCACCAATGGGCACACACATGCAGATACCCTGTGGAGACTGCAGATATGAGGTAAACAGATACCATACCATGGCAGCAATGGGACACACAAACCATGATCATTGTGCTGACCGATGACCTAGGAGTCCCAGGGACAGCAGGGGAAACCCACCAAACTACATACAGCCAATGGCACACCCAAGATATGCCAATGCAGTGGTGCAGATGCACAAACACAAACAGGCAGACCCACACTGCACATCATACACAACAGGTGAGGGGGTGCCAGTGTCCCCAGGCAACCACACAACACATGAGGAGACCTGAATACCAATCATACAGATGTGCATACAGTGCCACACAAAGGTAACTCATGGATCCAAATCCCCTATGTGGGCAAGCAGGCATTGTCAGATGAGAGGGAGCACAAATCACACATGTCACACAGGCACGTAGGGACAGCAACTGACACAGCAAGACACAGACACACCACAGCACCACCCCCAGGGCCCCCACAATGTGGTGACCCTGGGCTGCATTACAATCCCACTGTGATGACAAAGCTAAATGTGGTTCACACTGTGAACCACAGTCATGTGTCCTGAGCAACTAACTACCATCACACCTACACAAGCACAAATCAAACAGCATGGCCAGTAAGCCAAGGCCAACATGGAGGCAGGGGCCTAGCCGGGCAACAACTCTCATCTGCACACACTCAACACCACACCCTCGACCTCCAACAATGTGCAGCAGTGAAGCACACATGCACTGGTGACATTGCACATGCACCCATGACTATTCCAGGGTGGTGGGTGGGAACCAAGGTGCAGTAACACATCACACATGGACACTCAACAAGACTCCTGAATGTCTGACACACTGCACACTACGCTGTACATGGACATGACGGCAATACCACACCAACCAATGGGATCCCAGCCACAGTCACACACCAATGAAGAAGCCAAGGTCACCCACAAAGAACACACATAGACAACAACCAACATTGCAGCCCGGACCCTGAGGAGTGCCAGCAGTCACACACACAACGTGTCACAATCACTGAAAGATAACACAAACTGGAAATCACATGACAGGGGCAAACAACAAGTGCC
The DNA here is from genome assembly GCA_963921515.1 of Calotriton arnoldi. Lineage (NCBI taxonomy): Eukaryota > Metazoa > Chordata > Amphibia > Caudata > Salamandridae > Calotriton > Calotriton arnoldi. The sequence goes on from CAWUFW010008121.1 coordinate 923,614, forward strand.
AAGGGGAAACCTGACTGTGACCCATCTGCGTCTGCACACAAACTCAGCCCTGACAGCAAACACACCTATGGGTGACACCCTGATGACCAGTAATGTGCCATGCACCCACATCACAGAGAACCCAGGGAGAAGACTTTGGGGGAACATAGCTCAACTCAGCTAGCATCACAAACAGGTACAACACTAGGGATCACAGCATGCACAGCTAAACGGAAGTGAACACACAGACATGCACATACAACACACACCTTGGGCGCAGGCAATGTCACAGGAGTACACACTGCCATGAGGGGACTCCACTCCTGTGTGAGGAAAGCTGTGCCATATGTTGCCTCAGTAGGGCCCCATCATGTCAGCTGAGCACTTGGTCACACAATCAACAATTAGCACCAAATGAGGGCTCCCGTCACATCAGCCTGGTCATGGAAGTGCCAACGGAATCATCAGCACAGATCCAACACACTTGTATAGCAATGTTGCACTGACAACACAGATGAGTCCTTCCCCATTGATGCCCAAACCTGCATGTCCACTGGAGATGGCCACACGGTCAGGGAAGTAGACGAATTGAACAATGGCAGGCACAACAGATGTGCAGGGGTGGAAGCCACAGATGTGAAATTGCCAATCTAAGTAGGAAATCCCATTGCCAAATACTGAACACATGACACCCTCAGATGCTGCTATGGATGACATGGATACACCACAGGATAGGACACATTCCCCTGGACCACATGGGTTCCTGCACAGTAACACTTCATTATCATGAGACCAAATATCACCATCACTGCAGCAAGGGCATGGTTAGCATCATCAACATCATGTACATCAGAAGCAAAAGCACTAGAGAACAGAAAGTTGCTTTATTCAGCATATGTGGCATTAAAAGTAGAAGTCCGGTAGAACATAAACAAAGGCCAATGGCCAGTCCATCAACAAAGTCACAAGTGGGTGACAGTGGCAGATGCCACCCTACACATGCCTGCACAAAACCAGGGACAATCCACTAGGAGGGGCAACTGGGGGTAGGCCAGGCACCGCAGGGACAGGATCAGGGCTCACCAGGAGGAAGCAGGGAAGGGGTGGTGGGTGCTGGAGAGCCACTGACAACTGCAGTGGAGGTGTCTGACATGGTGTGTGCCGGCACAACTGGGGGCATGGCTCAGATGTTGTGGGTGCCGGCACGACTGCAGTGGACCCTGCAGATGGAGTGGACAGGTCTGCCACTGCAGTGCCCAAGTCAGACAGGGTGGTAGTGGACTCCACTGCAGTGCCTACCACCAGGGGAGGAGAATGGGGAACAGGCAAGGTGGGCTGGACAGAGGGGGAGGACACCCTCACCACATCAGTGGCACAGACAAGCGCAGCGGGGGTGTGGTGCCGGGAGAGCAAGTGGCAGGGGGAGAAGGCCGGAGCCTCTTGGGGATGGTATATCTGTGGGATGGGGAACCTGGGGCAGGGTGTGGTGGGGGCACCTGTGGAGTGGGGGCCTGAGGGATGGAGGAAGGAGACCTGGTGCTTGAGCTGCAGGGCGGCGGCGGAATCTTGCTCTTACCACTCCGGGGGACTTGCGGGTGGGGGCCTCAGTCTGTCTGCGCCTGGGGGAGGGTGTCCGGGGGCGAGGGGCACTCTGCTCCGTGTGGGGGCTTCCTCTTCCCCTGGATGCTGGAGCAGGTGGATCGGAGGGGAAGAGGCCGAGGTCACTGAGGAAGAGGCGCTGGGTCTTTGGGGTTGCAGGTGAGGCAAGGGAGGGTGCTTTGGAGGGAGAGGCAACTGAGGACTGCGCAGTGCCCGTGGATGCGTGTGTGTGTTCCAGGGCCCCATCCCCTGTGAGTCTGGTTTCAGTCCCCTGACTGTGCGTGCGTGTGCATTTTGTTTGTGGCGTGTGTGTCTGTGTGCTGGACGTGTGTGTGCTGGTGTGTGCCTGTGCCGGTGTGTGTGTGCTTGGGACGGGTAAGGTGCTGGGGAGTGTGGATGGAGCAGAGGCAGGAGGGGTGAGGGACTGTCTGAGGAGGGACACTGCTGCCGTCAGGGAGGAGTCCATGGACCTATTGCCCCTCTGTAGGTCAGACATGCCCGATGAGATGCCCTCCATGAACGACACCAGCTGAGTCAACAGTGCGGTGTGCGCATGGAGGACACTCAGCATGGCTGTCTGCCCTACATGGAGCTGGCGAAGGAGGTACACAGACTCCTCACTCAGGGCAGCAGGGGACACAGGGGCAGGGGTGCGGTGCCTGGCCCAAAGGAGACACGCTCCCGAACATGGGAGCCTCCACGGACCTGGGGAATGGGAGCCGATGGGAGGGCGGTGGTGGTGCTGGTGGTGGCGGGGACAGCAACACTAGCTGGGGTGTGGTGGCTGCTGACACCCGCCTCCACAAGGAAGTCATCCTCCGAGTTGCTCTGGTCCTCAGCTGAGGTGGATGGTGCTGAGGACTCCTCGGTGTGGCTCCCCTCGCCCTCCGTGCCACTGGGTCCCTCCGACCACTCCTCGGCTGCTGACCCAGTCTGGCTCTCTGGCTCCTCCTGGTCCGTGGAGCTGTCCCCTTCCGTGGCCGTGGATGTATCTGCAAACAATGGGGAAACAGACAGACATCAGTCACCTGCACCAAACGCACACACCACTGTGAGCACAGCACATTACAGAGCAAGCCCTGGCATCATTAGTTGTACATTGCTAAAAGTGCCCTAACTGAACAGGAGAAGCCAATTGTCAGTCTGATGCCAAGCATGGCACTCACATCCCACATGGCCTTGCACCCATCTGTCTGGTGTCTGTTGGATTGCAACACCCCAGTGTGGACACATGCACCAAGTACACAGTAGTTGGACAGTGCAGAGGACACGGTGTGGCATGTGGACATGCACACATCACAGCTCTTGCCACTGAGTCAGTACAGGTTTCCGGATGAAAGGGATG